>JAESUZ010005268.1:0-65995 GCA_017311185.1 Proteles cristata cristata | reverse complement strand
AGGGACACCAACTCATTCTCCCTTTCACACTGAATTCTCTTTCTTCTTAGATAGGAAGGGAGGGTATCCCCTCTGCAAGAGTCTCTGCCCTACTTGACATGCCAGTCATCAGCAGGTCAGTCCTCCCAAACCCAGGTTACATAGGGAGGATCAGAGGGTTTGTACCAATCCTCTGGCCTCCGCTTTGGTTCCATAAACTGCAACCACTCCTCTTATTTCAGATACTCCTTTTAGAGAGCCAGGAAAAGGTGAAGAGAAAGAAGAAGATGTTTCTATCCGTGTCTCTACTTTCTACCAAAAAAGAACTAGAACCTTCAAAATAGAAAGACCGTTTGTGGTAAGACCACTTAATGAGGGGCAAGTACACTGCCTGGGGTTCAGAACCCTTCTTTCTCATTTATTAATGATGTAACTGTAGATTAGTTATCCTGACACTCTCATTCCTCCTTTTTTCCATCTATGAAATGGGATAACAATAGTATCTGCATCGTAAGATTGTTATGAAGGTTCTTGCATTCACACTGCTAAATAGTAGACAGAATATAGCATTAATAAAATGTTAGCATTTCCCATTATTACCTTCCCTGACAGACTTTCTATGTCTTCATAAACACCATGTACTCTGTGAAATAATAAAAAATAAATACGGTGGCCTCCACACCTGGTTGCTGGCACTGGTCAGGGCACTGAAACACTTGTCAATTCCTAAGTGCCTAAGAGATAAGAGCACTACAGAGCATCTTTTATTCTCATGAGGTGATTTAGGCTAGACTCCTGGAAGGGGGCTGGTCAGCAGAAAGACCCTGCCATGATTAGAAGCCAGGATTTTCAGCCCCACACCCCAATCTCTGAAGACGGAAGAAGGGCTGGAAGTGGAATTTTTAATTGATCATGCCTCTGTGAGGAAACCTCCATAAAACCCCAAGAGTGTGGAGGGTGACGTGCCACATCCCATTTCCGTGAGAATAGAATCTCCCACACATGTGACCCTCCAGACCTTGTCCTATGTAGCTCTTCATCTGGCTGTTTACCTGTATCCTTTATCATATCCTTTAACAAACAGGTAAACATAAGGAAGTGTTTCCCCTACCTCTGTGAGCTGTTCTAGCAAATAATCGAATCCAAGAGGGAAGAGAAGTGGGAACCTCCCATTTGTGGCCATGTGGGATAGGAGTTGTGGGTAACCCAGACTGGTTACTTGTGATTACCATCTAAAGTGCAGGGACTGACTTGTGGGACTGAGCCTTTAACCTGTGTGATCTGAGGCTATCTCCAAGTAGTGTCAGGATCGAGTTCAACTATAGGACCCCCAGCGGGTCTCCCAGACTTGTTTGGTGTGGGGAAAAAAATCCATACCTTTGGTGTTAGAAATGTTGTGAGTGTGGTAATACTATGAGAGTGAATGGAAACCCGTAAGAAACACCAGAATTTTCCCTTCACATAATCTTACTATGTATTTGATTCTCTGCATAATTTATATCTTCCAATCGTTCTTGGCATACACGACTTGTGTTATATGCCTATAATTATTACTTGGCAACTTCTTATACAACCTCCCACCTGACTTAAATATTTTCGTCAGGAATGTTTCCCTGAACTATTTGATAATTAGTTATACAGTTTCTTACACAGAGGTTTTATGAAAGGTTTGAGAGCTGGCGGTCTCAAATTATTATTATAAACTAAAGTTGCTGTTTCTTAACTATCTCGATCTTTGTTATATGGGACTTCCGCCTTTTCTCCATTTTGCTGGTGAATGAATAGTCTAGGTCTAACATTGGGCAAAGATTGAGAAGCATTGATTTTACTTCCCTTTCTCCAGGTTATTAAAGCCAGCCTTTTATTCACCAAGGTATATTATTTCTGCATACAATAGCGCTTTGCAACTAAAGATGGCAGAACTGGATAATGGAAACGGAGAAACACACTTTAGGGGCAGTTTTCTTTCCAATAAACAGAGCATTCAGAAATAAGAATAGACCGACACGGGATAGTGAATTCTCATATTCATACGAATATTTGAACCAATGCTGAAATCCATTTATGTTAATTATTAAGGAGACTCATGGAAAACTTCAGGAAATTGCCCTAGGTCCTCCAAGTTAACTATCAGCGCTCAACTATACACTTCTATGGATAAAGAAAAAATTCATTGCTAAGTTGTGGCCAGGGAATAAGGAATTCTGAATTCTGGTGTTAGCTTTTTCCTTAACGTGCCTAAGGATGAGGTAATTTGTCTCATCTTTTGGGGCATTAGGTTTACACATTTCCAGAATGAGAACATTGAATCCTGACTTCATGAGAGCAACTATATATATATTTGTATATATTTTTTTCTCTTCTTTAAAGGAAAATGTGCTTTTCCGAAACAAGGGAATACGAAATAGAAGCATAATCTCCATCTCTTCTGAATGAGAAGATACCTGTAACTCCAAGTCAAAAAGATAGCAACCAAAAAAGAGAAAACAGATACCTATCAAAAGGGGATGAAGAAAGACAAATGACTCTGTAGAGCAGAGGAAAGTCAAATTCAGGTACCTACAGAGAAAGATGATAAAGACCAGAGAAGCTCGGGAATTGGACGTCCTAGGGACCACAGAAGGCAGGGGTAAGTCAGTAGTCAGAAACAGATACACTGCTTAAAACTGATGCAAGATTATATATCTGGTGCTCATCTATACTTCCTTCATTTAGGTGAACTCTCTGAAAACAAAACAAACAAACAAAAAAAAACAATAAAAGAGGCCCTAGACATTAGGAAACCAGATACTGAAGAAAGTGATTATTTATGGGCCAAGTCCACTATGTATAGATTATTTCTTGAATAAGGACATCCAGGGAAGAGATGAGCATTTGGCTCACCAAGTCAAACATACCAGAGGACACCCAAGAGGACAATGGGTTTTTCTAAAACATCCATTAGGAGAGGGGGGATGCCTTTTTCTATATTCTTCATGCAGAGAGGGATATCTTTTCCTAATTCATCCATAGCAGAGTAGGAGCACGTTTTAAGAATTCATGTAAAACCCAACACCCTTTCATGATTAGAATACGTTCAACAAACAAGGAATACAAGGGAATTTCCCCAACTCCCCCTGATAAACAGCATCTACAAAAATCCCACAGCTAAACTCATACTTGATGGTTGAAGACCAGGTATTTTCTTCTGAGATCAGGAACAAGACACAGATATAGGGCCTAGCCGCTTCCATTCAGTATTGTACTTCACCTTCCAGACAAAGCTATTAGGAAAGAGAGCTGGAGTGACAGATAAATAAATAATGGCATCACATTAGAATTCAAGAAGTAAAACTATCTCTATTTGTGACATGACTTGGTAGACAGAAAGTCCTAAAGGAC
Source organism: Proteles cristata cristata (assembly GCA_017311185.1). Taxonomy (NCBI): domain Eukaryota; kingdom Metazoa; phylum Chordata; class Mammalia; order Carnivora; family Hyaenidae; genus Proteles; species Proteles cristata. The sequence goes on along the minus strand of JAESUZ010005268.1, from coordinate 62,635 downwards.
AATATATACACACACACCCATCAGAACTAGGAATCAAATTCAGCAAGGTCACTGGATATAAGCTCAACATACACAATCCAGCTCTGTTTCTAAACATTTGCAATGATTAATCAAAACATGAAACTCTGATGACAATTCCATTTATAATAGCATCAAAAAGGATAAAATACTTAGGAATACGTTTGACCCAAAAGTGGTACAGCATATTCGGAAAACTACGAAACATTATTGGAAGAATTGAAAGATGTAAATAAGTGAAAAAGCATCTCATGTTTGTGGGTCAGCAGACTTTATATTGTTAAAATGGGAATGTTTCCTCAATTGATCTAAAGATTCAGTGCAATCTCAATCAGAATCTGGCTGACTTTTTGTATAAGTTGACATCTTGCTTCTAAAATTTATTTTATTTTTAAGGCGCTTTACTTCGAGAGAAAGAGAGCACATGTGAGCACTGAAGGTGCAGAGAGAGAGAAAGAATCCCAAGCAGGCTTTGCACTGTCAGCACAGAGCCAGGCGTGGGCCTCAAACCTCTCAACTGTGAGATCATGACCTGCGCTAGAGCCAAAAGTCAGACACGTAACCAACTGGGCTTCCAAGGTACACCTTAATACTAAAATTTATAATGATATGGTAGATGTTAACTAACTAGATTTTAAATAAAAATCTGAAAACAATTAAAAATGGTATAAAACATATAATGACTTGCAGGAGACCCAGAAGAGCCAAAACATCTGGGAAAATGAGAATTAGAAGAACGAATACTTCCTACTTCCCAAACTTACTGCAAAGCAATGATAACCAAAACAGTGTGGTTTTGGCACAAGAATAGACACATAGATCAATGACGTAGAATTCAGAGTCCAGAGAAAAACTATATGTACATGGTCAACTGATGTTTGACAAGGGTGCCAAGACCATTCAATGGGGGAAAGAAATGTCTTTTCAACAAAGGTGCTGGGACAACTTGATAGCCACATGCACAAGATTTAAGTTGGGCCTTTGCCCCATGCTACATACAAATATTAACTCAAAGGGATCTAAATGTAAGAACCAAAACTATAAAACCCTTTGAGGAAAACTCTTTCACGTCCTTGGATATGGCAAAGGAGTTTTAGATACGATACTAAGAGCATGAGTGGAGACAAAAAAGGATCATGTGAACTTCATGAAAAGTAAAACCTTTAGTGTTTCAAAGGACACCATCAAAATATTTAAAGGACACCTGACAGAATGGGAGAAAACATTTGCAAATATATATCTGATAAGGGAACCAAATCCAAAGTACACAGGGAATTCTTACAGCTCAAAACAAAACTTAATTTATTACTTTCCTGGGGCGGCCATAACAAATTAACAACAACTGAGTGGCTTCAAGCAACTGAAATATTCCCACAAAAACTTGTACATCGATGTTTAGAGCAGCTTTCTTCATTGTATGCAAAATGTGGAAACAGTGAAATGTCCAGTAATGGAGGAATGGAGAAACACGTGTGGTATATGGACACCATAAAATACTATCCGGCCATACAAAAGTGAGGCACTGACATATGTGACAATATGGATTTTCCTTGAATACATATTAAGTGAACAAAAAGCCACAAAACACCACATACTACATGAACCATTCGTATGAAATATTTGGGATAGAGAAATATAATAGAGACTCAAAGTAGACTAGTAATTGCTTAGGACTGGGCTGTATGGGGATGTGGACATAGGGAGGATAGAGAGCTAAAGGATACAGTGTTTCTCTTTTTCCCCATATTAACCATTTTTTTTTGTATACCTGACAGTAGTGTTATCTATATGCACCTTATTGTAATGGATCTCTAGAATTTTCTATCTTGCAAAACTGACACTGTTAAACAATTTCCCTATTCCCCTCCCCTTAGGCTTCTTCAGGTGATGGAGATGATCTAAAATTGATTATGATGATGGTGGCTTATAGATTGAATATGCTAAAAACCATTGGATTATACATCTTAAATAGGTAAATTGTATGGTGTGTGAATTCTATTTTAACAATACTGTTTTTTAAATCATTACCATTTAAAATAGCATCCAAAAATTAAGCAAACATGCCCATAAGCAAGTGGGCCGTCATGGAATGGGCCAGAGGAATTGTAAGAAAGGCTTCTTGATCCTAGCTCCACAATACTGCCTACTGCTTTCAAGGCTCACATTCCCCGGGTAGGAGTTGGAAGATCCTTCTCAGGAAAACCCAAACAGGCCAGAGATACAGTTAGTGATCTTGAAATCTTTGATGACAAAATGGATTATCTCCATAATCCTACTAGCGTGAAATATTCCACTTATCAGTTCTCTCCATCTTTTTTACTCATAATTAGACTACGCCACCAAGGATCACCAAACATTAGAGTAAAATCACTATCATGAAAGAGAGTGACCAAAGGAAACAAATGGGGGTGGGGTTGGGGAAATTCAGTAGAAAGGAAGTCAATACAGAAAAACAGCAGCGGCAAATGAATAAAACTCTATGGTATGATCCAGAGACAGAGACATTGTACAATTAAATTAAAAATAGAATGCTGCTGATACCTGTTTTGAGCAGTTCATTAGCTGTCATTTCTTCTTGGAGTTTCTCTGGAGGAGAGCTCTTTCGTTTCGTCATTTTAGTTAGCTTTCCGGCTCTTGTTGGTTTTAAAGACCTGTTATGCTCCCTGTTTCTATGAGCGCTGCTATATCCAAGAAGACTCTGACTTTCCAGGGCCTATCCTTTCAGAGATTGTGTTTTGAATGGTATCCCTCGGACTCTCTTGTTGGGTCCTTAGTTATTTTATTTTCCTATTCGTAGTGATATTTGGGACTCTTCACCTTGTGTACTCTAGCTTGTTTCTTGAGGTAGCCCTGGAAAAGAAAACAGACAAACACACAGGGAGCAGGAGCACACAAACGCACAGGCTAATTCAACTAACATGCAAAGCGAGAGGGAAACGAAAAAGTTAAGAGAAAAGACGGAGGAGGGAAGGCGAATAATAGGGAGCATAAAATACACAAAAGGGTCAAAAAGGGGAAAAGAAAAGGCAAAAAGAAGAAAACCGATGGACAAAGAATGCTTTAAAGCATATACCCGGATTTCCCAGCTACAGTTAAATAGCCGTGTGTATGCAGTGCTGGTTGAAGAGCATAGAGAAAAAGAGAGAAGGCAGGGCTAGACGAGGCAGATTTGGAAATAGAATGAACAGGTAGAAGGGATTAGAAGCTTTTTTCAAAGAGGTAAAGGGTAGAATATGGTTGGATAGGTGAGACAAGGATGCTGGAATTATTCAGAGAAACTATATAGTCTAATTACTCCTGAGAGAAATAGCTGAAAAGGTCGGTAGGTGTAGAATTTACATTTACAGATTGGACTTGTTGTGATTGTTTAAGCAAGCTGGCGACTAGAGTTAATCAGGTCAGTGTTTTGGGGAAAAAAGCGAGAAAAGAGAAAGAAGAAGAAAAAAAGAAAGAGAGAAGAAAGGGAAAAAAAAAGAAAGAAAAAAAAAGCTAACTAAAATGACAAAACGAAAGAGCTCTCCTCCAAAGAAATGCCAAGAAGAAATGACAGCTAATGAACTTCTCAAAACAGATAGCAGCAGCATAACTGAACAAGATTTTAGAATAATAATGGTAAAATTAATAGCAGGGCTTGAAAAAAACATAGGGGACATCAAAGAAACTATGGCTACAGACAGAATGGAAAATAAAAATAGGCATGAAGAATTTAAAAATGTGATAAATGAGATACATAATAAATTAGAGGCCTCCGATGCACGGATTGAAGAGGCAGAAAGGAGAATAAGTGATTTAGCAGACACCATTATAGAAAAATAAGAAGCTGACAAAAAAAGAGACAAACTGATCCAGGAACAGGAAAGAAGTATTCGAGAGCTCAGCGATACAGTCAAACGCAACAATATTCGTATCATAGGAATCCCAGAAGAGGAAGAGAGAGGGAAAGGTGCTGAAGGAGTCCTGGAACAAATTATAGCAGAGAACTTCCCCGACCTGGGGAAGGAAGTAAATGTGGAAATACAAGAGGCTCAGAGGACTCCCCTCAGACGTAACTTGAATCGATCTTCTGCACGACATATCATCGTAAAAATGGCAAAATACAAGGACAAAGAGAAAATTTTGAAAGCAGCTAGAGAGAAAAGGGCCCTCACATACGAAGGGAAACCTATCAGAGTGGTGACAGACCTATCTACTGAAACGTGGCAGGCCAGAAAGGAATGGCAGGAGATCTTCAATGTGATGAACAGTAAAAATATGCAGCCAAGAATCCTCTATCCGGCAAGCCTGTCATTCAAAATAGGAGAGATAAAAACCTTTCCAAATAAACAGAAATTGAAAGAATTTGTCACCACGAAGCCAGCCCTACAAGAAATCCTGAGGGGGATGCTCTGAAGGAAAGGTTGCAAGGAACAAAGATTCCAGAGACACCACCACAAACATGAACCCTACAAAAGATACAAAGACTCTAAACCCACATATTTCAATAATAACACTGAATGTAAATGGGCTGAATGCTCCAATCAAAAGACATAGGGTAGCAGCATGGATTAAAAAACAAAATCCATCTATATGCTGTCTACAAGAAACTCACTTTAGACGGGAAGATACCTTCAGATTAAAAGGAAGGGGATGGAGAAATATATATCATGCTACAGGAAATCAAAAGAAAGCCGGAGTAGCGATACTTATATCAGACAAACTGGACTTTAAATTAAGACAATCACAAGAGATGAAGAAGGGCACTACATAATAATTACAGGGTCCATCCATCAGGAAGAACTAACAATCATAAATGTCTACGCACCGAATATGGGAGCACCTAAATATCTAAAACAATTAATCACAAACAGAAACAAGCTTATAGATAAGAATGTGCTCATAGTAGGGGACTTTAATATTCCACTTACAGCAATGGATAGGTCAACCAGACAGAAAATCACTAAAGAAATAATGGACTTGAAAGACACATTGGACCAGATGGACCTGATGGATATATTTAGAACTTTACATCCTGAGGCCAAGGAATTTACTTTCTTCTCAAGTGCGCATGGCACATTCTCCAAGATAGATCACATACTGGGACATAAAGCAGCCCTCAATAAATATCAAAGAATAGACATCATACCATGCACACTGTCAGATCACAATGCTTTGAAACTTGAAATCAATTACAGGAAGAAGTCTTGAAAACTTCCAAAAACATGGAGGTTAAAGAACACCCTTCTAAAGAATGAATGGGCCAATCAGGCAATTAGAGATGAAATTTATAAATATGTGGAAACAAATGAAAATGAAAACACAACAATTCAAAATTTATGGGATGCGGCAAAGGCAGTCCAAGTACATTGCTCTCCAGGCCTATTTCAAGAGATTAGAAAAAGCGCAAGTCCAAAATCTAACAGCTCACCTAAAGGAACTAGAGGCAGAGCAACAAGAATGCCCTAAACCCAGTAGAAGAAGAGAAATAGTAAAAATTAGAGCAGAAATAAACAACATAGAGACCAAAGAAACAATTTAACGGATCAATGAAACCAAGAGTTGGTTTTTTGAAAAAGTAAACAAAATTGACAAACCTCTAGCCAGACTTATCAAAAAGAAAAGAGAGAGCACCCAAATAGACAAAATTATGAATGAAAATGGACTTATTACAACCAACCCCTCAGAAATACAAGCAATTATCAGGGAATACTATGAAAAATTATATGCCAACAAATTGGACAACTTAGAAGAAATGGACAAATTCCTAAACACACACTCACTACCAAAATTCACACGGGAAGAAATAGAAAACCTGAACAGACCCAAAACGAGTGAAGAAATTGAATCAGTGATCAAAAATCTCCCAACGAATAAGAGCCCTGGACCTGATGGCTTCCCTGGGGAATTCTACCAGACATTTAAAACAGAATTAATCCCAATTCTTCTCAAGTTATTCCAAAAAATAGAAAGCGAAGGAAAACTCCCGGACTCATTTTATGAAGCCAGCATCACACTGATTCCCAAACCAGACAGAGATCCAGCAAAAAAAGAGAACTACAGGCCAATATCCTTGATGAATACAGATGCAAAAATTCTCAACAAGATCCTTGCAAATCGAATCCAGCACCATATAAAAAGAATCATCCACCAAGATCAAGTGGGATTCATTCCTGGGTTACAGGGCTGGTTCAACATTCGCAAATCAATCAATGTGATACATCATATCAATAAAAGAAAAGATAAAAACCATATGATCCTGTCAATAGATGCAGAAAAAGGGGCGCCTGGGTGGCTTAGTCGGTTAAGCGTCCGACTTTCGCTTAGGTCATGATCTCGCGGTTGTGGGTTCGAGCCCCGCGTCGGGCTCTGTGATGACTGCCTGCTCAGAGCCTGAAGCGTCTTTTGGTCTGTGACTCCCTCTCTCTCTGACCCTCCCCTGCTCACGCTGTCTCTCTCTCTCTCCTAGAAATAAATTAAAAAAAAAAATAGATGCAGAAAAAGCATTTGACAAAATACAGCATCCCTTCTTAATAAAGACTCTCGAGAAAGTTGGGATAGAAGGAACCTACTTAAACATCATCAAAGCCATCTATGAGAAGCCTTCAGCGAACATCATCCTCAACGGGGAAAAACTGAGAGCTTTCCCCTGAGATCAGGAACACGACAGGGATGCCCACTCTCACACTGCTGTTTAACATAGTGCTGGAAGTCCTAGCATCAGCCATCAGACACCAAAAGGAAATCAAAGGCATCAGAATTGGCAAAGAGGAAGTGAAACTTTCACTCTTTGCAGATGACATGATACTCTACATAGAAAACCCGACAGACTCCACCAGAAGCCTACTAGAACGGATCCAAGAATTCAGCCAAGTTGCAGGGTACAAAATCAACGTACAGAAATCAGTTGCATTTTTATACACCAACAATGAAGCAACAGAAAGAGAAATCAAGAAACTGATACCATTCACAATTGCACAAAAAGCCATAAAATACCTCGGAATAAACCTAACCAAGGATACAAGAGATCTGTATGAGGAAAACTATAGAAAACTTATGAAGGAAATTGAAGAAGACACAAAGAAATGGAAAAACATTCCATGCTCATGGATAGGAAGAATAAATATAGTTAAGATGTCATTACTACCTAAGGCACTCTACACATTCAATGCAATTCCAATCAAAATTGCACCAGCATACTTCTCAAAACTAGAACAAACTATCCAAAAATTTGTATGGAACCACAAAAGACCCCGAATAGCCAAAGTAATCCTGAAAAATAAAACCAAAACGGGAGGGATCACCATCCCAGACTTTAGCCTCTACTACAAAGCTGTCATCATGAAGACAGTATGGTATTGGCACAAAAACAGACACATAGACCAATGGAACAGAATTGAGAACTCAGAAGTGGACCCAAAAGTATACAGCCAACTAATCTTTGACAAACCAGGAAAGAACATCCGATGGAAAAAAGACAGCCTTTTTAACAGATGGTGTTGGGAGAACTGGACAGCAACATGCAGAAGAATGAAACTAGATCATTTTCTCACACCATGCACAAAAATAAACTCAAAATGGATAATGGACCTGAACGTGAGACAGGAAACCATCAAAACCCTAGAGGAGAAAGCTGGAAACAACCTCCTTGACCTCCACCGCAGCAACTTCTTACTTGACACATCCCCAAAAGCAAGGGAATTAAGAGCAAAATAAACTGTTGGGACCTCCTCAAGATTAAAAGCTTCTGCACAGCCAAGGAAACAACCCAGAAAATTAATAGGCAACCAACGGAATGGGAAAAGATAGTTGCAAATGACATATCAGATAAAAGGTTGATATCCAGAATCTACAAGGAACTCACCAAACTACACGCCCGAAAAACAAACAACCCAGTGAAGAAATGGGCAGAAGATATGAACAGACACTTCTCCAAAGAGGACATCCAGATGGCCAACAGACACATGAAACCATGCTCAGCATCGCTCCTCATCAGGGAAATACAAATCAAAACCACACTGAGATACCACCTCACGCCAGTCAGAGTGGCTAAAATGAGCCAATCAGAGAACTCTAGATGCTGGCGAGGATGTGGAGAAACGGGCACCCTCCTACACTGTTGGTGGGAATGTAAACTGGTACAGCCCCTCTGGAAAACAGTGTGGAGGTTCCTCAGGAAACTAACAATAGAACTCCCTATGACCCAGCAATAGCACTGCTAGGAATTTACCCAAGGGATACAGAAATGTTGATGCATAGGAGCACATGTACCCCAATGTTCATAGCAGCACTCTCCACAATAGCTAAAACATGGAAAGAGCCTAAGTGTCCATCAACAGATGAATGGATCAAGAAGATGTGGTTTATCTATACCATGGAATACTACATGGCAATGAGAAACAATGAAATCTGGCCATGTGTAGCAACATGGATGGACCTTGAGGGTGTGATGCTGAGCGAAATAAGTCAGGCAGAGAAAGACAAATATCATATGTGTGCACGTATAGGAGGATTAGGAGGAGCTTAACAGAGGACCAAGGGGGAGAAGAAGGGCAGAAATGGTGGGGGAATGGGAGAGAGGCAAACCATGAGAGACTCTTGAATGCTGACAAAAACTGAGGACTGGTGGCTGTGGGGGGGAGGAGGGGTGGGCATTGAGGAGGGCACTTGTGGGGATGAGCACTGGGTGTTATGTGGAAACTAATTTGACAATAAACTATTTGTAAAAAAAAAAAAATTGATAAACGTATGGCCAAACTGAGCAAGACAAAGGAAGAGGAGATACAAATTATCAATATCAGGAATCATATAGATGTCAGCACTACAGGTATTATAAACATACAAAAGGAACTGGAGGTTACTACAATTTTATGCCAGTAAGCCTGAAAACCCAGAGGAAATGGACAAGTTCCATGAAATATAGAAGTGACAAAAATTGACACAGAAGAAAAAGTCAATCTCAAATAATCTCATATCTATTAAAGAATATGAAATCATTGTATATATAAGTATATATACCTATATACTTTTCCTCAGACTTGTAAGTAACCTAAATGAGATCACTGATGAATTCTACCAAACATTTAAAGAAATAAGACCAACCTCACACAAACTCCTTAAGAAAACAGATAAGAAGCAAACACTCCCCAACTCATTTTATGAGAAGAGAATTACTTTTTCCCTAAAGCCAGACAAAGATACAACAGGAAAAAATAATTCAGACTAACATCTCGTGAACACAAATGGAAAGAAACGTTAACTATTGGCAATCTAATATAGTGATGGTATACTATAACCCAGTGTGAAAAGAATAATGTGTTATGACTAATCACAGTTTATTCCAGGAAGGCAGCATTGGTTTAACATTCCAATGTCAATCAGTGTAATTCATCATATAAGCAAAATGAAAAAAGCACATGTTATATTTTCAATAGATGCAGAAAAAGCTATTAACAAAATATAACACCCATGATTAAGGACATTTATGAAAACCTTATAGTTAATGTTATACTTCCCTAAAGTAAGGAATAAGCCAAGAATCCCTGCTCACATTTGTTGGCAGCATAGAAGTTTTAAACAGCATAATAAGGTAAAAAATAAAAGTCTAGCAAGTTAAAAAAAAAATACATACACACTTAAGGTTGACCTTACCATTTGCAAATTAAATCTAATTTTAAAGAAGTATGGACCAGCTGTTCACATATTATTTGGCACAATGCATTCACAACCTCTGTGTACCACGGTCTTTGGTCTCAGGGCATTAAGAATGCAATCTTCTTAACCTATTCGAAACACTACACAGAACAGTGGGTAAGAGTTTGGTTTTGAGAGTCAACCTTTCAGCAAAAATTTGTAGAGCTCCTTATTATGTGCCAGGCTGTATATGCATAGTGTTATCATAAACAGTAACGAGTATAGTCAAGAGCTCACACTCACAAAAATCATAGTCTAGTGGGAGACACAAATAACAAAATATAAATAATATAATCGTAAGTACTACCAATAAGTATAGGCAAAACAATTGGACACAGACTGAGGAGGTTCCTTGAAACATCTTCTCCGAGATTACATTTGAACAGAGACCTGCAAGAGTGGTGACAGACCTATCTACTGAAACGTGGCAGGCCAGAAAGGAATGGCAGGAAGGAGACCTTCCATGTGATGAACAGAAAACAATATGCAGCCAAGAATCCTCTATCCAGCATGCCTGGCATTCAGAATAGATGGAGGGATAAAAGTCTTTCCAAAGAAACAAAAATGGAAAGAATTTGTCTCCACTAAACCAGGTCTACAAGAAATCCTCAGCGGAACTCTCTGAGGGAAATGTTGCAAAGAGAGACACATCACAAGCATGAATCCCACAAAGGACACAATGACTCTAAACCCATATATTTCAATAATAACACTGAATGTAAATGGACTAAATGCCCCAATCAAAAGACACAGGGTAGCAGAATGGATTAAAAAAAAAATCCATCTATTTGCTGTCTACATGAAACGCATTTTAGACAGGAGGACACCCTCAGATTGAACGTAAGGGGATGGAGAAATATCTACCAGACTACAGGTAGTCTAAATAAAGCTGGAGTAGCTACACTTATATCAGACAAACTGGACTTTAAAGTAAAGACAAGAACAAGGGAGGAAGAAGGGCATTAGATAATAATTACACGGTGTATCCATCAGGAAGAGGTAACAATTATAAATGTCTACACACCAAATCTAGTGGATGGGGCAAAGGAACTCTCTGGGGGCTCTCTTGTAAGGGTATTAATCTCATGACCTAATCCCTTCCCAAAGGCCCTCATGCCATCCCACGGGGCATTAGGATTTCAACATGCACATTTCCTGAGAAAACACACCCTCACACCAAAGTAAATGACTGTATGCAATTCAGATAGAAAGAAGCATACTCACGGTTCTGTAAGACTGATACAATAACCTTTCTATCATAGGTTTTTGTCTCAAAAACGTATATACTCTGTGATATAAATTACAGGCCTAGAAAACTGTCATCATCCGTAATACCTATGCTGTCTGGTAGTAACAGTTTATAATCGTCCTATAATTGTGCTATACCTCAATAGTGAATTCAACTCACCATTCTACAAAAACATCACTGTCCGTAACATCCTCAATCTTCAGCTAATTTGGTCTTCTGGAAGAGACATCAAAGAAAAACTGCCTTCAATGAAAAAGAAGCCCATCAGATATTAGAAGTAGCATGGCAGCTGAAGTCCACGACAATGATTCCTGGATTCATGTTTCCCAACTAAATAACATGTCTTATCCCGACAGCTGGACAACCACTCCATCAGGAGACTTTTAGCCACTGCTTCTCAGGGATTCTCCGGATGCATGATCTTAAAGGAAGACTACCTCACCATAAACCCTCAGGTCAGGCAGATGACAACTGCTTCTGCCCAAGGCAAAACAACACGACTAATTTTCTGATATCTTGCTCTTTCTCTCTCTCTGCTTATTGCTTGGAATCTCCTAGAGAAAAATCCAAAAGTTTCCCCAAATGCTCTTAGACATCTATATCATTTTATTCTCAATCCTTATAGTCTTTTGGGGCCACCTGAAGAAATGCAAAACTTGTTTCCCAATCCATGGTATAGTTTTCTCAGACCACAGCTACTCTTCACACTTGTAAAATTCCACCATAAAAGATGGAAGAGCTGTTCCTTCAAACTCCTGAGATCAATTACCTCCCAAAGGTCTCTTTTGATACTTGAATTTTCCTCTCAGTAGTAGCCCTGGCCTTCATTTTGTAAAAACTGAAAAGAGGACTCCAAGGCAACAAAATGCTTCTGTTATCATTACATAAGAGCAATGGCAGCAGAACCAGACTTACCAGGGAAGGGAACGAATGCTGGAGCCATTCTCATTGCACTCTTCATTTCTCCAAAGATTTTCTAGACTTCTAAGCAGGAACTAAACTCCATTGACATGTACCCATTTCAAGGAGTCAATGAATGGCTCATTTCTGTTGTGATAAAATATGATTTATATCCCTAATCTTCTCTGTACGTCACCAGGGTTTACTTAGGTCTACATCAGGCTTTTCCCTACCTCCTAAACCCAAGCCTGTCTTGTGTGTGCAGAATGATATTGAAGCCTTCAGTTCTCTAAAGCCCTTTCATCTCCAGAGTAGCATGTTTACTTAGGAAAGATAACCAGAGACTTCCAAAATGAAGCAGGAATTGGCTACTCAGGAGAGCTCTCAAAAAACGCAAACTCTCTTGAATATGACTAGGAAAAGTGGTTCAAGTTTTGACCCAGGCTGTGGAAGCCCAATAAACCAGTTTCACTTCATTACCCAGGAGTGTCAGGGAAATCGCATGATTTATTTCCTCTTGGCAAGCCAAGGGGCAATTTGCATTTATTATAGTATATATACAGATCTATAAAGATGACTTGACAGGTTCAATGGTCTTTGACTAAGCTAAAGAAAGAAGCTCCCTACCTGACTCTATAGAAGAGACCCAGCTGGACTTAGAGTTTCTGTAGCTTGCATTTTGCAAGCTAAGCTCCTGGCTTTGCATTCCAGGAGAAGAATAATCACGTTGCTGTTGGTAAGTCTGTTACAACTGGCAGATGCTTTCTGCTCTGAGTCTTAAGCGCTGTTGTGCAGCCAATGTCAAGTTGCAGGATTTAACAACAAGAACCGTTATTAGCATGAAGACCTGAGGCTGAGGACTACCATTAGATTCTTGATACGCAATGATAACCCAGTAAGGAGCAATGCTAATCTGGCTTGATCACAACTTCAGAAGATAATGGTGTATCCTTCAACACAGACCAAATAAAGGCCAGAAGAGAATTACAAACTGAAAGAGAAACTGCAAGGGCCATTAAGGAAGACACTTGTTGGTGGGATCACAGGGGATGAGTCACCGGAATCTACTCCTGAAATCATTATACACCATATGTGCATATACCTTGGATATAAATTTAAAAATAAATAACAAATAGAAAGCACAATTTCCACAAATGAACAACGTGCAAAACGTGTAAGTCTACCAAACGTTGTAAATCTCCAACTCAAGAAGCTGCCTCAGCTCAAACTGCTATTGCGCACTCAATCAGATACACATTTCAAGATAAGACCACAAACCAATCTAATGATAACTCTGCATACTCAAGCGTTCTAAGGATACTGACTGTACTAGCAATTCTGCAGTTTCCTAATTTTTACAAATCCTTCCGAAAATGTTAAAAACTAACTAGAGGCCCCGAATTCCTATATGTACCCTTCCTCTGGAGACACCAGCAGTTCCTCTGGTGTCTGACTCCTTTGGTGCAGCTAGCTAATGAACCTAGCTTTGATTACACATGAGGTCTTGGTGGGTTTTGGTCAGTCGATGGCACCAGTGTAAAGGAGCCAAAGGTTCCGTTCTGGACATGCAATGGCTTTACCTTAATAGGCAAAGGAATTAAATCTTACATTCTACACACAAATGCCTCACAACACTACCAGCATTGAATAAAACCTCATCATGATTAACCATGGCAATTTGATTAAACAAATAAACATGTATGGATTTGCAGATATAAAACTGCTAACCAACCTGTGTTAGTGGAAAAACTTGTAATCTTTTCAGAAATACTAACTGAAAGTAACTTCCCCATAGGTAAGAATGTACATTTCATATGTTTTTCCAAAACTTTGATAGATGATTTTAAGTTAATTCCTCTAGCAAGCCACTATAAAAATCAATGAAAAATTATAAATGCAATGGCATTTGGCACACCATTGTTGTGAATATGCTTTATTTTTCAGCAAAAAATGAATCCTAGCCAAGACAAAATATTTTGTATCTGAATATTTTAAGCTTAAGGGAAAACCTCATTGATGAGGACATATTTTAATTTTCCATGTTTTTAATGTTTTATGGAGATTATAATTAAGCTACAGTCAATAAACAGGTTTTAAACTTAGGTTTCATGATCCTTTTGACTTCACGCTTTTACATGGAGACAGCTCTCTTCAAAGCATGACAAATGTCAGAATCCATCAAAAATTATTTTATTCAAACTCTGATTTCCAAAAGAAAGGGTTCTGTGCTGGTCGTCTTTGAAAGTTTTCACACCTACAAAAGGAAAACACATTTACAGGAAAATTAAGATCTTTTGTATTCTACCAAATGACTTATTCAAAAGCAAACAACTTGCGACATCACTTCTAAAAAGTGGAGCTCAAAAAGCTAAAAAATTAATCTGGAAGTTTCATTACTCTCAAAAAAGGACAGCAAGTATTGTGAGTTAAGTATGACTGGTCTGTAACAGAGCACAAATCATAGTAAATTTTATTGAATTTTGACCTTCTGCAAATATGACAGCTAGAAGGGACCTCAGAAAAAAACCAAATCTATCTCCTCCTCCCTCCTTTCATAGATTATCAGTAGAGAGGAAGAATTTGCTCAAGGCCACATACCTGCATTTTAACAGATCTCAAACCTAATACCTTCCAGGGCTCTCCAGGCTACCCCATTCTACCACTGCTCAACAAATCCTCCTTCTGCATCCCACCACTGGGATGTTCAAAGCGAAAAGAATACCTATAAACCAGAAATATCAGAAAGCTGAGACATAAATTTGATTCATCATCAAGTATAGGACGCAGTAGGACCACCCTGATGCATTAGACCAAGACTTTCTAAATTTATGAGAAAACTTTCCTTTGTATTTCGAGGCTCCACTATGGTTACTTATAATTTAAAATATGTAGAAATTTACAGTCCTTAATTGTGGTCCCTAAATACAGGCAATTGTAGTTTCCGGACTTTATCAATTCTATGGCTACTATATAATAGGATATTCAGGCTAAGAATATTCCTCGCCATGAACTCCAGAGTACACTTTTTCACGGCATGCCACCGTGAATGTATGCTGACGTTCACAGTAAAAGAATATGTTTAAAAGTCAAAGAAGAAATACATTCAGAGGCAAAAAATATATACAGTTACTAAAAGGCTTCATATTCGAGATACAAAGGCTCCCATACCATTTCAGAACCGCATTTGCTGGACTGAACACTTCAGATGGACGTGGTGTCATATGGGCCTGAGACACAACAAATGATGAACTAAAATTGTAGAATTTGTCCAACATCTTTCGCGTGAACTGAATGTTAATAATGAAGAGATTAATGAATAATACCAAATATTCCACTTAGGCCGGATTATTTTTAATTAAAAATGTTTCTGCAGTATTCTGATGTAATATCTCCCATTAAAAATAGTAAAAACAAAGAAAAAGTTCCTTGTACCCACAGCCCCTGCAAGCGACCAAACCATTTATCTGCTGTCCTCCACAACTATACTCCTCAAGAGTCCTCTATACTCACTACTGTTTCCACCTCCTCCTCTCCAACTCATTCCAAACTCCTTCACTACCATCATGAACTCTTATCCACCTCTTTAATGGCTTCTATCTTGCTGAATCTAGCGGTTACCTCTTAGCCTTCCTCTCAACCCACTGGCAAGGCTGCTGCTGATACTTCCTTCTTAAAAACCAGTCTTTGCTTGGCTGCCACAACACGCATCTTGGGGTCTTCTCCTACTTGAATGCTCTTTTTCTCTCTCTTCATTTCTTAACCTTCTCAAATTTGAAATGGCCTTGGGCTCAAATTTTCTATTTATTGTTATGTCTCTAGTAACCACAGTCCTACAAAACTCTAGATCCTATCTCTACACTGATGATTTCCATAGTTGGATCTGTGTCCCAGGCCTCTCTCTTGAAGTGCAGACTGGTCATCTCCAGCTGGATGTCTAACAGGCATCCCAAACTTAGTACAACCAAAATCCAACTGCTAATTCTTCTCCCGTTCATACTTGTGTGCAGTATTCCTGTGTGCAAGTTCCTCGGGCCAGCGTCCTTGGGCCACAGTTGATGACTCTCATTAATCTCAGACCTTACGTGTGATCCACACTACAAACACTACTGGTTCCACCTTCAAATTATCACCAGAAATCAACTATCGGCATACCTCGGACATAATGCTGTTCAGTTCCAGACCACTGCAGTAAATTGGGTCAACTGAAAGTTTTGGTTTTTTAGTGCAGATAAAAATTATGTTTATACTACACTGTAGCCTGTTAAGTATGCACTACCCTTATGTCGGACAAAATATACATAGCTTCATTAAAAAATACATTCTTGCTCAAAAGTGCTAAATGTCATATGAGCTTTCAGTGAGTCATAATCTTTCTGTCGATGGAAGGTCTTGCCTCAATGTTGACGGCTGCTGACTGATCAAGGGTGGTGGTTTTTGAAGACTGGCATGGCTGAGGCAATTTCTTAAAAGAAGACAACAATGAAGTCAGCCTCACAGATTGTTTCTTCTCTTCACTTGAACCCTTAGAAGCCATGGTAGGGTTATTCATTGGCTTAATTTCAACACTGTTGTCTCAGGGAATAGGGAGACCCTAGGAGAGGGAGAAAGATGGGGGAATAGTTGCTAGCTGGAGCAGTCAGAAAACACACAACACTAAGCGATTATGTTCTCCATCTTCTATGGGCACAGTTCATGGCGCCCCAAAACAATTACAATAGTAATACCAAAGGTCATTGGTCAGAGAGCACCGTAACAAATACAGTAACAAAAAAGTTTGAAATATTGCACGAATGACCGAAATGTTCAAAGAGACATCAAGTGAGCACTGCTGTTGGGACCACTGTGCTGACAGATCTGCTCCATTCAGGGCTGCCACAAACCTTCAATATATGAAAAAAATCCAGTATCTGTGAGGGGCACTACAATAAAGCGCGATAAAACAACATATGCCAGTACTTGTAATCACCTTCACATCCACCTTCCAAGACTTCACTGGTTCACGTCATGATCACCTCTCATCTAGATTTTCATAAGAGCCTCCTAATCAATCTTCCTCCTCCCCACTCCAATGTCTCTCCAAAACTGCAAAAGTGACCCTTTTAAAAAGTAAGTTGGATCCTTTTACTCTTCTCAAAACTCTTTCATGTCTTCTTTTCCAAACAGAATATAAGCTAAAGTCCTTATGAAAGCCAATAATGTGCCATGATTTTATCGTGTGTCTACTTCCCCAATTACTCCCATCTCTCACCCTTGTTCACTGGACTCAAGCCACAAAGACCTTCCTTCCTATTATTTTTTAAACAACAGATTTCTACCTCGGGACTTCTGTATGAGCTCCTCTTTTGCCTACACCATTCTCCCCTTTAGCCTTTTCTCATACAGATGGTAAAAGTAAGCATCATACAGGTACCTGGGTGACTCAGCTGGTTGAGTGAGAGTCCAGCCTCAGGCTCAGGGCATCATCTCCCGGTTCATGAGTTCGAGCCCCGCATCAGGCTTGCTGCTGTCAGGGAGGAGTCAGCTTCGGATCCTCTGTCCCTTCTCTCTCTCCATAGCTCCCCCACATGTGCTCTCTCAAAAGGAAACATTGGAAAAACAAGTCAATCATCATGCACTTATATCAGTGTTGGCTCCTGGAGGAAAAGAATCTTGCTTATAAAAGTCACAACTATACACCTACATCCTAGTCTACTCACTGTGGGAGGGGAAAAAAGTTAATATTTAGTCCGATGTTTAAATTGCTTTGAGCTATTTCATCACTATACACACAAGTCTCATCAAAGTTTTACAAATTTTAAAAGTACCTACGGAAGAAAGCAGACGAGTTTAAATTATCCACAGAAGCCACTAACTGATGTCCTATGTATTCACCTTCATTTTTACATGTTGTCTACCATGAAGCTGAGTTTTAAAGTACAGAACTGGGTTTTAAAATTCTTTTAGAAAATAATGAAATGTGCATTGCATTACCTGAATGAATGAGTCAACTGATGATACAGCAGCACTGCCTCCTGGAATCTGTTGAGCCAAACTGTCCAATAATTCCACTGAAATTCCAATTTGAGCAACAGATGGAGTTCCAACAATAATCAGGGCTCCGAAACGGTGTTGGCTTCCTTCTCCTGAAAGAAATTAACATGTACCACAAATTTCAACTTTAACTTTTGGCCAAATTCCTTTGTAAATGTGTGAAAAACCTCTGACGTACATGCACGAAAATGTCGTCCTATGAAAATATGTCTGTTTTCACATCCAGGCAAAAGGCTAGTGTTAACCACACTAACAAAGAAAACTGGAATTTTCCCCACCAGAAGAAAAGATGTTACTTTTCTAAAACTTATTCAAACTCCTGCAGCTAACAGTGAAAAGGAACAGAATGAGAAAAATAAATGAATAAGCATTTATTACATTAAAAAGTTCTCAACGCTAACTCCAAGGAAAGGATAGCTTTTAAGATTTTTAAAGTTAGTTTTAACATTTTCTGATCATTGCACTAATGAAAGATATTAAAGTACCATTATGACTGATCCATGACACTGTGTGTTTTACTAACAGTCATCGATCATTCTCACTTAACAGCTGATGATGTTATCAAACGAGCAGTGAAGAAGCTTATTAATGGAAAATACCCAATAATTTTTTCCCTATATAAAGCAATGTATCATTAGGTATACATCTGAGCCTGTAAGTGCCATCTAGCTTTTATACGTGGAGAATATAGGCCAAACTTTTTACTCCACCAACGAAATAATCAGAAAAGTTGGTCTAAAAGAAAAAAGTCATACAATACATTTTTGGATCATATGCTCTTTTCATAGAACCATAAAATGTTTAATCAATTACTGAAGAACAAAAGCCGGGGATAATACACATGCCTAATAACTAGAACATTCATTACAAATATCGAAACTCTCTTTAAATTTTAAAGCATATGAATCAAAACTTATAGTGTATTTCTCTGTGATCTAAAAATACACACACACACACACACACACAGACACACTTCTCACTAAGTATGACAAGTTCAAGGTAGTTTCAGTAGATTTAAACTAAGTGTTTTATTATATTTCCACATACTTATGAATTTTCCAGGTTTCTGTATTTGCGGTCAGACAACATACTCTGTAGGATTCCAGTTTTTAAATACATCAAGACTTGTTTTCTGGCCTAATATATGGCCTATCCAAAACACTGCTCCATGTGCACTTAAGAATGCGTGTTCTGTTGTTGTAGGGTAGAACGCTTTGTAAGTCTGTTAGGTCTAGGTGGTTTGGAGTGTTCCCGTCACCTATTTCCTTGACGATCTTCTGTCTAGTCATTCTATCCACTACTGAAGCAGGGTTCTGAAATTTCCAACCTTTATCAAACTATATTCTCCCTTCAATCCTCCCATGTTTTGCTTCATGTATTTTGAGGTTCCGTTGCTGGGTGCAAACAAGTTTATAATTGTTACTCCCATAGACTGACCTCTTTATCATTACATAATGTCCTTCTTTACCTCTCATAACAATGTTTGTCATACACCTATTTAGTCTGATTTCAGCCCAGCCACTCAAGCTCTCTCTTTTACTTACTGTTTGCATATTTAGTTACTGATGCATTTTTCATCCTTTCCTTTCACCCACTTTGTGTCTGAATCAATAGCTGATCCTATGTTTTCATGTATTCTGAAAACCTCTGCCTTTTAACTAAAGATTTTAATTTTGCTATTGTACCATATTAATTCTTTTATCATCTCTTTCACTATATATTTTTTCTTTTTTTTTCCTAACATTTTATTGTTTTTTTATTTATTTTTTTAATTTTTTTTTTTACAAATAGTTTATTGTCAAATTAGTTTCCACATAACACCCAGTGCTCATCCCCACAAGGGTCCTCCTCCATGCCCACCCCTCCTCCCCCCCACATCCACCAGTTCTCAGTTTTTGTCAGCATTCAAGAGTCTCTCATGGTTTGCCTCTCCCCCTTTCCCCCACCATTTCTGCCCTTCTTCTCCCCCTTGGTCCTCTGTTAAGCTCCTCCTAATCCTCCTATACGTGCACACATATGATATTTGTCTTTCTCTGCCTGACTTATTTCGCTCAGCATCACACCCTCAAGGTCCATCCATGTTGCTACACATGGCCAGATTTCATTGTTTCTCATTGCCATGTAGTATTCCATGGTATAGATAAACCACATCTTCTTGATCCATTCATCTGTTGATGGGCACTTAGGCTCTTTCCATGTTTTAGCTATTGTGGAGAGTGCTGCTATGAACATTGGGGTACATGTGCTCCTATGCATCAGCATTTCTGGATCCCTTGGGTAAATTCCTAGCAGTGCTATGGCTGGGTCCTAGGGGAGTTCTATTGTTAGCTTCCTTAGGAACCTCCACACTGTTTTCCAGAGGGGCTGTACCAGTTTACATTCCCACCAACAGTGTAGGAGGGTGCCCGTTTCTCCACATCCTCGCCAGCATCTAGAGTTCTCTGATTGGCTCATTTTAGCCACTCTGACTGGCGTGAGGTGGTATCTCAGTGTGGTTTTGATTTGTATTTCCCTGATGAGGAGCGATGCTGAGCATCGTTTCATGTGTCTGTTGGCCATCTGGATGTCCTCTTTGGAGAAGTGTCTGTTCATATCTTCTGCCCATTTCTTCACTGGGTTGTTTGTTTTTCGGGCGTGTAGTTTGGTGAGTTCCTGGTAGATTCTGGATATCAACCCTTTATCTGATATGTCATTTGCAACTATCTTTTCCCATTCCGTTGGTTGCCTATTAATTTTCTGGGTTGTTTCCTTTGCTGTGCAGAAGCTTCACTATATATTTTTTCTAATGATACCATTTTTCTTTACTATACCATTTTTCCAATTTTGTGGTTGCACATTTTTATTTATAACAACCCAGTTTGGATTAATACCAATTTCATTTCAGTAGGACACAAACTTCACTCCTACAGAATTTCTCTGTTTTTGTCATCAAGTACTTCTTTATAAATAGCATGCTCATAAATATGGGTTTATAATCTGTTTTATGCAGTGGTCTTTTATATCAAATGGGGGGAGGAATTAGAAAGAAAATGTACACTACTGATTTTTACAATTACCTATGTAGTTAGCTTACCTGTGTGTTTTCCTTCAAGTGAAAGCAAATTACTGTCTCATGCCTTCTCTTTTCAGCCTGAAGGAGACTCTTTAGAATTTCTTGTAGGCTAAGTCTTTAAGCAATGACTCTTGTCTTTTTTTTTTTTTTAAATCTGAGAATGTCTTCACCTCTCCTTTATTTCTGATGGATAGTTTTGATAGAGAATTATTTACAGTTTTTCTTTCAGTGCTTTATGTCATCCTAATGTCTTTAGACTCCATTATTTGTGCTAAGAAACCAGCTTTTACGCTAAGAATCCTTGTTATTTGCGGAGTTGATTCTCTTGCCACTTTCAAGATTCTGATTATGGTAGGTTGTGGTATGGAGGTTATCTTACTTGGGGTTTACGGAACTTCTTAAGTGTGTGTTTTTCATCAAATTTACAAAGTTTTAGGGCATGATTTCTTCCAATATTCTTTCCTCCCCTTCTCTCTCCTCCTTTCACAACTCTTATTATGCATATGTTGGTATACTTGACGGTAGCTCATAGGTCTCAAAGACTGCCCATTTTTCTTCTTTCAGCTTTTCAAACAAGGTATTTCAACTGAACTCTCTTGACGTTCACGGACTCTTTCTTTGGCCTACTCCAATCTATTGAAACCGTCTAATGAACTCTTCCTTCAACACGGTTACTTTTCAGCTCCATCATTTATGGGTAGCTCCTTTTGATAACTTCTCGATTGGTATTTGACGGCATATCATTCTCCGGGTTCGTTAACTTTCAGGAAGTCCAGGGTCATAATGCTTCCTAGGGACAGTTTCTGTTCATTTCTTCTCGGAAAGGGCCTTACTTTCTTCTTTCTTTGCATGCTTCATGAAACTTTTTATTGAAAACTGGATGTTGAACGTTACAATGTGGCCAATCTGAAAATCGGATGTTTCCCCTCCTTTGGGTCTTCTGTTAATATATACTGTTTCCTTAATGACTTTTCTCAACCAATACTGTGAAGGCTCTATGTTTTTATCACATGGAACCACTGACATCGCTCTTCTATTAGCTTAGTGGTCAGCCAGTGACTGGAAAGACACTGCCGTTAAAGCCTGGAACCCAAAAATTCTCCCAGTCTTTGCAGATGGGCTCTGTGTGCTGGGACGTCCCTTTAATACTAACCAGGCAGTGTACAACTCTGCCTTAACCCTCACTTCCTGCCCATGCAGAGCCCCAAAGTCAGACCTTCTTGGTTCCTGCCTGAGCATGTGTAGAGCCGTGACTGTATACAGTCTTTGAGGTTTCCAAAAATTTCCAGGTCCAACACCTCAAAGCCCTTCTTCCCCAAAATACCTGATTCCCAGCCTTTCCTCTCAAGCTTTTCAGTCAGTCTGTCTTTGCTCCGATTGTTGTCAGTGCCTCAGGCAGCAGCGACAAAGTAAATATTTTTGACAAACACTCCCAAGGTTGTCACTTCAGTGAGATCAAGGAAAGCCTTTTCAATTAATCTTAAGGGAACCAGCAGACAAACCAACAAAACACATTACAGTCAACCCTTGAGCAACACAGGTTTGAACTCTGAGTCCACTCTGCACATATTTTTATAGTACGAGACAGCAAATGTACTCTCCTTGTGACTTTAATTTTTTTCTTGCCTATTTTTTTCCCTAACTTATTTTATATACAGTATACGTAACACCTATACAAACTACATGTTACTTGACTTTTATGTTACGAGTGAGGCTTCCGGTCACCAGTAGGCTATGAGCAGTTATATTTGGGGGGAGTCAAAAGTTATATGCAGATTTTCAACTGCACAGGAGGTAGGTGCCCCAACCCCCATGTTGTTCAAGGGTCAACTGTAATTATAACATGTTGTGAATGACGTCTATTCGGCTCTCTCTGGTACCAGTACCAAGAACATGGGCTGTTACTTTCAAGGCTACCACTGAACCAAGGGACAGGGGATGGGTCCAACGTAAGTTAAAATGCCACAAAGCCTGCTATTCTTACCTACATTCAGTGGTTTTCTTGACTAAATGATCCCCTGGTTACTACAAACTTTTGGTTAGTTCCAGAGTTCTGAAAAACGTTCTGGCAGTTTTTGCCAATTTTTGTTGCTGTTGTTGCTTTTATGGAGGGATGGACTTTTGAAGTTCTTTTGAAGTTTTAATTGTTTGAAACCTAGCATTATGCTAAGTCCAAAAAAATGTACTGCTATTTGTCTCCATAATAGGTTCCAAAGACCTCTATTGAGGAAACCTTATATGGCCTTAGTTTTAACTACTTGTGGACCGACCTGCCTTTCAAGCAGAAAGCCTTGTCATCTCTAACCTCCTCTTTGATGACATCCAAGCTGTTGGCAAATCACTACGTAAACCTGGCTTAAGACCCATTGTAAGAGATGGAGACTAAGGAACTACTCTGACTTCATTTTAAAGCTCTCCTGAAACTAAAACAACTTAAGAAGGGGGAAAGAAATCAAAAGTCTTCGGCAATCTTTATATTTTCAAGGAGATCCCCTGTGCAATTAAATCATTCTTTTCTTTTACTCTTATTCTCAAAATGGGCTTCACACAGTGGTTGATAACCTTTAAGTACAAAGGTTCTCGTTTGTAAGCTATAAAATACTAGGGAGAAACATTGGGACATAATATACAAACTTAATTTTGGATCTGAATTCATGACAGCAAAAGTGAAAAGGAAAACACAATCAATTAAGCTGAGTCTTATTGTCAAAAGGTAAACAGAAACAGAAGAAGTAAAATATCCAACCTGGCCTGGAAGAAAAAAATTAGATAAATTCCTCCATAACATTCTAATAGTAAAAGCAGCAGAAAATCTTTCAAAGGTGTTTCTCAAAATGTCCCTCTTCAACGCAAGTCAAGAACCTAATACACGGCTCAACTCAGATGAAGAAATTCTACAAGAAACTAGTCTTTTACTTTAGCATATACGGGAAAGCAGTCATCATCATTTACTACCTGTGTTTAATGGAGTCTAAATATATATGTATTATATATTTGAAAAGTCATTTTACAAAAATGCTCACAGGAATATACTGAAACACAACTTTATTAGAATTTTTAATAAGTATTAAAAAATAACAACTCCAAACACTCACCCCACATTGCCCAGTTTTTAATGTTTATATATAACCAAAATGAGCCACATTCTCTGAATACAATCGTTCCCTATCATGGTTAAATGTGGGACGTAGCCATCTTAGAAATCTAACTCCTGATTTCAAACACATCTTCTAATAGGTTCTAACTTATCATCACTGCTGACAATCGCGTTGTCAAAATGCAATACTTCAAATCTTAAAATGCTGAACTACTTAATGACTCATAACTTGTCAAAGGATGGCCACTTTCTTTGATCCACAATTTGAAAACACTGTCATTTTTAGACCTATAAAATTATTTAGAATAATCAATCCAATTCATTGGTTTCATCACTACACCTATTGCTTTCTAATTACCTGGTACACACAACCACTTTCAGCAATGCCCGCTTACAAAGTGTATCAAATTTAAAGGAAAAACATGAAAGATTCCCAGCATACATCATTTTACTACATGTTAAAGACTTTGTCACAAAACACTGTATGATTAACTCCTTTTTGTTAAATAACTAAATGGGTAGGAGTACCATCTTTTCTTTCAGCCCTTACAAATGAACTGCTCAGTCATCAGTATCTTAGTATGAGAAAATTCGCCCAAGACAATATCATCTGAAGACGCAGTCTGAGACCTCACTTAGATGATCAACTTCACCATCATCATTAGAGTGTAGAATGCTATTTGCCTCTTTTCTGCTAATGTCTAATTTATACAATAACTGTGAAACGCATTCCTGTCAATGTTCTTCTCTTTGCAATTATAAACAAAACATAACAAATTATGAATGCCTAATTCTGTTCAATATAAGCAAAGGGCAGAACATAAAGATGGTGTCTCCAGTCTCCTTTTACACTTCCTGAAAGACGAAATGATCTTTTGGATAGGGGCTATGTGAAACTGTAGGGTAATGCAATGGCAACTAAGGTGCACAGAGCAATTCTGGCCCACAACCTATTTTCATGTGACCAGTGAGCTAAGAATACTTTTTACCTATTCAAAAGGTTGTTTAAAGAAGATATTCTACAGGGCTGCCTGGATGGCTCAGTTGGTTAAGTACTGAACTCTTGATATCAGTCCAAGGTGTGATCTCGCAGTCCTGAGATCGAGCCCTAGGTTGAGTGAGCGTGAAGCCTCCTTGGGATTCTCTCTCCCTCTCTCTTTGCCCCTGCCCGGCTCCCTCACACACACATGCTCTCAAAAGAAATAAACATTTTTAAAAAGTATATGCTACAGAGACCATATGTGGCCCATAAGCCTTGAAGTATACACTATCTTACCCTTCACAAAAATGTTTGCTAACCTCTGCTGTAATTCCATCATTCTTCCACTTTCTGATAATTTCAGCCTCTGTTTTTCATTTCTGCAGGGTTGAGAGTAATTGATAGGTAATGAATAATTCCTTGGATGACAGAGTAAAATGATTCATGATACAGGAAAAATAAGATTTACTGTTTTTAAAATATTTTTAAGGTTTTATTTATTTCTGAGAGAGAGAAAGAGAGAGAGGGAGAGGGTGAGAGAGACACAGCATGAGCAGGGGAGGGTCAGAGAGAGAGGCAGATACAGATTCTGAAACAGGCTCCAAGCTCTGAGCTGGCAGTCAGAACAGAGCACGACGCGGGGCTGGAACTCACAAACTGTGAGATCATGACCTGAGCCAAAGTCAGACGCTCAAGTGACAGAGCCACCCAGGCACCTCAGGAAAAATGAGATTTCTAATATCACCAAATGCATCTTAGATTTATAAAACGGTCCAGTAGTTCCACATGGCAATTGCAATATACTATGCCGTTTAAAAATATGGAAGCAAATATTCTAGTCTTTAGAAGACCTCCACAGAAGAATACAACTCAGGAAATATCAGCTTTCTAAGAGTTCTAAATACCCTAAAGGGGAAACTAAAAATTTAAAGTGAGTCCATCGGTGAAGATATGGTAGGTGTGCATGGCAACAAAGAGATGACTAAAGAAAGCACTTGTGTTAAAAATAAGTAATTCACTTTAAAGTGTCATTTGAATAGGACTTATGCTAAAAAGCTACATAAAATGGCTTCATAATGCTGGCATCAAAGCCTTCTTGGTATTGAATATAAATATTTAGAAATCAGTCATCTATTTCTAAAACCTCTTTGCTTCATTTCTACTGATAGCCTCACAACCCTGAAATTACATTTTTCACTCATGCATCGTTCAAGAGCAATGTGACCATCAAAGGTTTATCCACAATTTATATTTTAAATCTGAATAAAATGATGATGTACCTGATATTATAATACATCTACAATTGAATGTCTGGGTTTTTTTTTTTTTTAACATTCTCCCATTTTTTTGAGAGAGAGGTAGAGACACAGAATTTTTTGAGAGAGAGTGTGAGTGCGGGAGGGGCAGAGAGAGAGGGAGACACAGAATTCAAGCAGGCTCCAGGCTCTGAGTTGTCAGCACAGAGCCAGGTGCGGGGCTTGAACCCACGAGTGGGGAGATCATGACCTGAGCCGAAGTCAGATGCTTAATCGACTGAGCCACCCTGGGGCCCCGAGAACTTGAATGGCTGAAATGTAGTTAAATAAGCAGTATTTACCAAGTCCATCACGTGGTAAACATTACAGTATTTCATAAAGTCCGTCACTGTGTTCTATAAGCACATACAGTAAACGATACAAACAGAGCTTACATTGTAATGGGAGCAGTAACAGATACTTAATCTTTCTGAATAGGCTTTATTTTCCGAGTGAGTTTTAAGATCTTTCCTGGATCTTTCTATCATTTTATAAAAATGAAGAACCATTTCTTAAGTACCAACTATGTAACAGGCACTATTATGCATTTTGCATTTGTTATATCTAATGCTCGCAAAAACACTTGCACTGTAGGCATTAGGATATCCATTTTACCTGAAATCCTCTCTAAATAACTTCGTCAAGATTACACAGCTAGTAACTGGGATTCAAAATAGCTCTATCAAACTCTAAACTTGATATTCATTCTAGTTCATTATCCCACCTATTTATACTAATCTCCATGATATGAACTCTTCACGGATTTTTACTCAGTCCTTAGTTTCCAAGAAGCCATTCATGAAAGCAAGTCAAGAAATGTCAGGAAGTAAAAGGTTTCCTTGCATTTTGGCTTACTAGCTCTATTTCATGTGAATAGACTAATAGTATCATCCTTTATTCATGTTGTCCTTTCTAATCACCTTGACAAGCTCAACCCAATTTTATTTATTTATTTATTATTATTTTTTTTTAACTTTTAAATGTTTTATTTATTTCTAGGAGAGAGAGAGCGAGCGAGAGCAGGGGAGGGTCAGAGAGAGAGGGAGACACAGACTCTGAAACAGACTCCAGACTCTGAGCTGGCAGTCAGCACAGAGCCCGACGCGGGGCTCGAAGCCACGAACCGTGAGATCATGACCTGAGCGAAAGTCAGACGCTTAACCGACTAAGCCACCCAGGCGCCCCAAGCTCAACCCAATTTTAAAACAAAAACTAGAATAACTGTAAACGTTTCCTCCGGGTAACTGAGCTAAATGAAATTAGAAAAGACCATGTATGTCATGCGCAGAGAAAGTCAAAGTGAGGACGTAAAAATATGGCAAGCCCAAAAAGAGCAGAATTATCAAGAAGAAATTAAATTATAGTTTATAATAAGCTTTAAAAACATTTCTTAAAAATTCCTTTTAGGTCCTAAGCATTTTTCCCACAGTTATTTTTTTAAAATATATATTTTTAATTCATTTCTAGGAGAGAGAGAGAGAGACAGCGTGAGCAGGGGAGGGTCAGAGAGAGAGGGAGATACAGACTCTGAAATAGGCTCCAGGCTCTGCGCTGGCAGTCAGCACAGACCCTGACGCGGGGCTCGAACCCACGAACCGCGAGATCATGACCTAAGCCAAAGTCGGGCGCTCAACCGACTAAGCCATCCAGGTCACTGTCATGACACACAAGGCTGAGCAACTGTGCCCGATTAAAGACCGAAGACAATTAAATGCAATGCACGATACTAATGGGATCTTAGATGAAGGCAATAATGCTTCTTACTAAAGGCATTATTAGGAAAATGGATACAACTTTCATTTATACTGTGTATTAGACAAGAGTATTGTATTCATAAGTTAACTGTACTATGATTACATATGAGAATACCTTCGTATTCTGATATATTTAGGAGTAAAGGGGGATAAGATCTACAACCTATTCTCAAAAGTTTCAGAAAATGTATATATACATACATACACACACATACACACATGTAGATCGATCTCCAGAGAATGATATATAAAATGTAGCAAAACTGATGAATGTTGGGGGAAGAACACAAGAAAGTCTTTATAGTCTTCCTGTCATTTTGCTCTAATTTTATAAATATTTCAAGATAAAGTTGTTTTAAATCCCTAATGCAAAAAAAGAATTTTTAAATGTCAGAACAGATACATTTAAAGTTTCATTTCAAACTAATACTACTTCACAATAGGGCCAGGGTGAAAGAAAGAGAGAGAGAGAGAAAGAGAAAGAGAGAGAGAGGGAGAGGGGGAGGGAGGGAGGGAAAGAGGTAGGGGAAGAGAGAGGGAGGAAGAAGGTAAAACCCCACTACAAGGTACCAAATTTACTTTGAAGGCCTAAAACATTAAAATATTACCTTTTCTCAAATAAGAGCATTCTACAAAGCTCTACTTCATTCATTATTTAATTCAGATAAATAGATGATCCCTCTTCTGGATCCCACAGGTGATTTGAACAACTTTTTCTTCTCCTATTAAGTACAGTCACATATTAAAGTGCCACAAACAGTGAAAAATTATTTGTCAAGCGCCACGTCTATTTTCATCGCACCTGACCTAATGTCCTACTCCCCCACCTCCTCTTCCCATCTTGGCCTCTTCTGTTTCCCATCCTCCCCATGATTCTCCACTGTAGACGTCACTGGCATCCCCCCTGACTGAGGCATGGAGCCATTTCCTCATCGTCTTGTGAGGCACGTTACAAATACTTAACCTACAGAGAAGAAGGTTTTAAGGTGAACTTGTGTGTATGAAAGAGTATGTGGATGTGGCTTAAACAAACTCTGCAAATACTATAGGAACTCTACAAATACTTACCTTTGACACACATATGCATGCAAGTATGCCTAAATGTACATAACAGAAATTCTTTCAGTTACATATTTTTAGTAAGAGAAATTGCTTCCACCTTCCAAATGTAGAATCAAAATTTTAAACCTGTTCTTAAAAGATCCTGGACTCATGCTCCTTATGTATTATGAATCACACTTTCTTAAAGTTAACATTACACGGCACCTTATTATTCACAGTTGTTACAGGTTTTAAGAGATGTTTAAGTTATTATAAATGGACACCTGCACGTAGTCGACCTACTCCATGAATGCTGAGTTTTCCTAATCATCTTACAGTTTAATGATACTAGATAATACTTGCAAAATTCAGGGAAGATAGTTGAAGAAAAAATTCAAAGAGTACAGTGAGATCTGACAGTATTAATGCAATACTAGAAAAAAGTTAAATATATGTGGAAGATGGATTTCTAATTACAGATACTTTCTACGTTAACGAAAGAACACACACATCAAAAAAAATAAAAAATAAAAACTGCCGGGCTCCCAAAAGACCTCAACAAAATTAAAGATGCAGCCCAGTGAAAAATTCCCAGAACCACTTGGACTTCATAATGAAATGGTTCTTCGACCAAAGCAAAGTTAAGTAAAGAATCATTTTGCTCCTGGTATTCAACTCTGAAAGCGATGAAAATTCTGAATTCTGATGAAAATGTGTATTTACTACTGACCATTAGGCTTCAGTTCTCTAGATCAGACTGTCTCATATGCTAGTTAAGAGTTGCAGTATGGGGGCGCCTAGGTGGCTCAGCCAGCTGAGCCTGACTCTTGATTTCGGCATGGGTCATGATGATCCCAGGTTCATGGGATTGAGCCCCACGTTGGGCTCCACGCTCTTCCTTTGCCCCTCTCCCCCACTTGCGTGCTCTCTCTCTCTCTCTCTCTGAAACAATAAGGTAAAATTAAATTAAATTAAAATAAAACAGAGCTGCAATGTTCAACTGTGGTAGGAAGATGATAAAAATAGGATATAAATATCTTTAAAACAAAATAAGTCACGAAAATGTGATTATTGCCAAATGATTTTGTCATTCTATTCAGAATCTCACTGAGGGGGTTGGCATAGAGAGGAAAACTGGAGGTAAGGCCCTATAAAATGACAAGATCCAGTTTCCTAATTATCCTATATAGATGTTCATTGTTAATATTAATTTATCGTACACTTTGAAAACTTACCAGTCACACTGAATCTTCTCTCAAACAAAATAACACTCAGAGTAACCGGGTTCAAGACTCCCTATCAACTGCAAATCTCTCCCTCAACAGAGCTCTCTTAAGATTCCCCAATAAGGACTGTTCTGGGAAAAGTTAAATCTTTCATTACCTAGCAGAACACTGCACAGTGCCGAAGTTCCTTTTTTAAAAAAAATTTTTTAATACTTGTTTATTTTTGAGAGAGACAGACAGAGTGCAAGCAGGGCAGGAGCGGAGAGAGAGGGAGACACAGAATCTGAAGCAGGATCCAGGCTCCGAGCTGTCAGCACGGAGCCTGACGCAGGGTTCGAACTCACAAACTGTGAAATCACGACCTGAGTCTAAGTTGGACGCTTAACCTACTGAGCCACCAGGTGCCCCATGCCAAAGTGTCTTAAAATCAAATCTATTGAGGGGCGCCTGGGTGGCTCAATCAGGTAAGCCTCCAACTCTTGATTTCCACGCAGGTTATGA
The DNA here is from genome assembly GCA_017311185.1 of Proteles cristata cristata. Lineage (NCBI taxonomy): Eukaryota > Metazoa > Chordata > Mammalia > Carnivora > Hyaenidae > Proteles > Proteles cristata. Next base: position 31,827 of record JAESUZ010005268.1, on the reverse strand, counting down.
TCTCCCAGTTCATGAGTTTGAGCCCCACATCAGGCTCTGTGTAGACAGGGCAAAGGCTGCTTGCTTAGGATTTTCTCTCGTCCTCTCTCTCTGCGCCCACCCCCACTCCCCCAGCTAGTGCATTATCTCTCTCAAAATAAATAAATAAAAATGTTTTAAAAATGAAATTTGTTTCATACCAATTCAACTTCACAACTCAATTCTATCACAACTGCCTGAAGTGACTTCAACACATCTCTCACCCACCCTGCCATGCTACTTAGTTAGCTAAGACTGCCCAAGGTTATAAAACCCTTAGGTTTGAAAGGGCATCTCAAAGATTCAACATTATAGATCTATTAAAAGTCCTCCTACTCTCAGGGACTTGGGGGGTTCAGTCATTTAAGCATCCAATTCTTGACTTGGGCTCAGGTCACGATCTCATGATTTGTGGAATCAAGTCCTGTGTCGGGCTCTGTGTTGACAGCACGGGAGCCTGCTTGGGATTCCTTCTCTCTCTCTCTCTCTCTCTCTCTCTCTCTCTTTCTCTCTCTCAAACTAAAGAAACTTAACAACAAAGTCAACCAATTCTTATATATTAATAATATCAGAATTATATCCTCTAACATGAGTAACATCTTATTTTTATAAAGAATTTAATACTTTAAACATCCAAAAATGCTTTTCCAAGCAACTTACTAGGAAAAAAAAAAACCCAATCATTTTCACAGCATTTTATCATTTTCTTAATGTTGCTATGCACTAAGTCTCTCAACATTTTCAGCTGCTTTGTTTTTAATAAATCATTATTCTTTATGCATCACAAACACTGCTTTGAAAATTTGTTTTAATGATAAAATTATCAACACATGTTTTAATGGTAATAATGACAAACCATTTATTTTTAATGGCTTATCGATACAATGGACTACTACATGGCAATGAGGAAGAATGAAATCTAGCCATCTGTAGCAACGTGGATGGAACTTGAGGGTGTGATGCTGAGCAAAATAAGTCAGGCAGAGAAGGACAGATACCATATGTTTGCACGTATAGTAGGATTTGGAGGAACTTAATGGAGGACCCTAGGGAAGAAAAGGGGAAAAACAGTTGGGGAGAGGGAGGGAGGCCAACCATGAGAGACTCTTGAATGTTGAGAACAAACTGAGGTCTGATGGACGTGGGGGAGAGGGGATGGGAGGTGAAGGGCACTTGTGAGGGTTAGCACTGGGTGTTATATGGAAACCAACATGACACTAATCTATTTAAGTAAAAATAAAAAATGAAAAAACTAAAACCATTCCAGGAAAAAAAAAGGCAGGAGAATAAAACAACTACTCTTATTATCGGAGTGGAAATATTCCATTTTCCCTTACTGAATCAGGTTTGACTCTGGCATTAGGTTTTAGGCTATTTTACCTAACTCCACAACAGAAAACTCATCTGAGTTATTATTATTATTGTTCCAAGTACAGCAATTGAATTAAACCATTTCTGATTGCTGAGTATTCTACAAAATCAATGAATTAACACACGAAGAAAATGTCTGGGGTATCATGACCCCCAAAGGCCACCTGCGCCCCAACCTTTAACCTGCTGGGTATCACAAGAGAAAAGGGGACAGAGATACAAAAGCAATGCAAAAAGGAGAGGCTAAAAACACTTTTCACTATTCCCAAAGCCATGTTCTGCAAGGAATAAATGATGATCAAAATGAAAAAGAAATACCGAATGTTGGCAAAGCTGGGGCAAGAAAAAGAGAGAGAGAAAGGTATGTATTAAATTGACAGTATATTTTGCATGTCTCCAAAAGGAAACAAAGAGTCCTGGTGTCTGGTGGCGAAAATTCACCTTAATCAATGCATACAAGTCTGTGTACAAAAAAGGCTGCACTTTCCAACAACGTGAAAGGTTAGCAGGTAGCTGGCTACTGGCCTATTCCTAACAGAACATAGCACTTTATAGTTGAGGTGCTGCTATCATGTGTCACAGACTCCTCAAACGCAAATCAAAAACATCATCCCTCTTTTCTGCAATTATCTCCTCCTCTTCCTGTACTGCTTATTACTATAAATATTTACCAGTTTCTGTCTAATCTCCTAGCATGTATTAAAACAAGTAATTCCTTTTTTTTTTTTTTTAACTCTACTCTGGGGCACACGGGTGGCTCAGGTTGTTACGCAGCCAACTCTTTTTTTTTTTTTTATTTCTAGGAGAGAGAGAGAGACAGCATGAGCAGGGGAGGGTCAGAGAGAGAGGGATATACAGACTCTAAAATAGGCTCCAGGCTCTGAGCTGGCAGTCAGCACAGAGCCCGACGCGGGGCCAAAACCCACGAACCGCGAAATCATGACCTAAACGAAAGTCAGACGCCCAACCGACTAAGCCACCCTGGTGCCCCTTATGCAGCCAACTCATGATTTGGGCTCAGGTCATGATCCCATGGTTCACAAGACCCAGCACTATGGGAAGCTCTGTGCTGACTCTGCAGAGTGCTTAGGATTCACTCTCTATCTTTCTGTCTCTGTGTCCCTGGGTCTGCTCTGCACACATGTACACACTCTCTCTCAAATTAAATATTTAAAATAAGATGAATTGAAAAACCTTTATGTATCTATTTAATTTCTTGGCTTTTCCTTTAATTCATTTTAAAGTTTATTTATTTTGAGAGACCGAGAGTGTGCATGCATGAGCAAGGGAGGGGCAAAGAGAGGGGGTGAAAGAATCCCAAGTAGGCTCCACGCTGTCGGCATGTAGGTCAATGCAAGGGTCAAACTAACAGGGCTCAAACTAACAGGGCTCAAACTCACGAACCGGGAGATCATGACCTGAGCTGAAATCCAGAGTTGGACATTTAACTGACTGAGTCAGGTGCCCCTCTTCTCTTTTAAAACAAATATATAAATACTGATTTATGGGGAGCCTGGGTAGCTCAGCTGTTAACTATCTGACATTGGCTGAGGTCATGATCCCTCGGTTCCTGAGTCTGAGTCTCACAGCGGGTGAGCTTGAGTCCCGCTTCAGGAGAGCTTATGTCCCACTTCACATGAGCTCATGTCTCACTTCATCTGAGCCCAAGCCTAGCTCTGAACGAGCATGAGCAACGTTTTGAGTGAACACAAGCCCCTGGTGAGCCCCGCTCACTCCCGGGCTCGCTCTCTTTCTCTCTCTCTCTCCCCCCCTCGCCCACTTGTGCCCTCTTAAACAAATAAACAAATATTAACCTATGTATGTTAGAATTTTACTTTCAAATGGAGCACCCCAGGGGCGCTCAGTCAGTTGAGCATCTGACTTCAGCTCAGGTCATGATCTCACGGTTCATGAGTTCGAGCCCCACATTGAGCTCTGTGTTCAATTCAGAGCCTGGAGCCTGCTTCGGATTCTGTCTCCCTCACACTCTGCCCCGCCCCTGTTTGCAACTTCTCTCTCAAAAACATTAAAATGTTAAAAAAATTTTTCTTAAATGGAGCGCTCTGGGAGTTCCCAAGGGAACATACTAGACACTGGATGCAGAAAAGTGTGCCATTACCTTCTCTTTGTAACAAACTGGTGCTGGAACAGTTGGCTGTCCATTTGAAAATCTATATATTTGACTTCAATCTATACCTTTCCCTAAATACAAAATGAAACTGGACCAGAGATATAAATATAAAATAGAAAACTAACAAACAAGGAGAAAATCTTGGTGACCTTGGGTTAGGCAGAGATTTCTTAGGCTCAATACCAAAAGCACAATCCATAAAGGAACAAACTGAAAAGTTGATTTTATCAAAATTAAAAATTTCTGCTCTACGAAAGACACTGTTTAGTCAAAAGACAAGTCAAGGGCGCCTGGGTGGCTCAGTCGGTTAAGCCTACTACTTCAGCTCAGGTCACGATCTCCTAGTTTGTGAGTTCCAGCCCCATGTCAGGCTCTGTGCTGACAGCTCAGACCTCGAGCCTGCTCCGGATTCTGTGTCTCCCCCTTTCTCTGCCCCTCCCATGTTCATGATGTGTTTCTCTTGGTCTCTCAGTAATAAATAAATGATAAATAAATTTAAAAAGAGAGAAAACACAAGTCAAAGACTGGGAAAAAAACATTTTCAAATCACATATCCTATAAAGAACTTGCATCAAGAATATATATAGAACTCTCAAAATTCAGTAGGAAAACAACCTAGTAAAAAAAAATACACACTTCAACAAGGAACATACAGAGATATGCAAATAAGCACATGAAAAATGTCAGCACCATTAGTCATTATGGAAATACAAATTTAACACAATTTTTTTACATTTATTTATTTTTGAGAGAGAGAGAACACCAGCGGGAGAGGGCCAGAGAGAGTAGGAGACAACAAATCCGAGCTGGCTCCAGGCCCCGAGATTTTAGCACACAGCCTGATGCGGGACTGGAACTCACAAACTGTGAGATCATGAGCTGAGCCAAAGTCGGAAGCTCACCCCACTGAGTCACCCAGGTGGCCTGGGAAATGCAAATTGAAAGCACAATGTGGGCATGACCTAACTGTCCATCAGGTTGAGACCCATTCAGCCTCTGTGCTGCATGACAGCTTGGAGCCTAGAACCTGCTATGCATTCTGTGTCTCCCTCTCTCTCGGTCTCTCCCCTGCTTGCGCTCTGTTTCTCTATCAAAAATAAACATAAAACCCCCCTTTTTTTTTTTTTAACTAGAATGCGGGCACCAGGGTGAATCAGTCAGTTGAGTGGCCAACTCTTAATTTTGGCTCAGGTCGTGATGCCAGGGTTGTGGGATCGAGCCCCACATGCTTGAGATTCTCTATCTCCTTCTGCCCCTCTGCCCTGCTCCCCCCCTCTCTAAACAATGAATCAATCACAATGTATACCACTACACACCTACGAGAATACCGAAAACTGACCAGATCTGACACTAACAAGGACGGAGAGAAACCAGAACTTTCATATACTGCTGGTTGAATGGAAAAAGAAACAGCCACGCTGCAAAATAGTTTGGCAATTTCTGTTTTTAAATTCTTTTAGGGGCACCTGGGTGGCTCCACTGGTAAAACATCCGACTTTGGCTCAGGTCATGATCTCACGGTTCATGGGTTTGAGCCCCACACTGGGCTCTGTGCTGACAGCCAGCTCAGAGCCCGCTGCCTGTTTTGGATTCTGTGTCTCCCTCTCTCTCTGACCCTCCCCTGCTCACCCTGTCTCTCTCTCTCAGAAATTCTTTTAATGTTTGTTTATTTTTGAGAGAGAGTCAGAGTGTAAGCAGGGCAGAGGCACAGACAGAGAGGTAGACATAGAATCTGAAGCAGGCCCCGGCCTTGAGCTGTCAGTCCAGAGCCTGATGCAAGGCTCAAACTGACAAACTGTGAGATCATGACCTCCGACGAATCGGACACTTAGCCGACTGAGCTACCCAGGCGCCCCAAGTTTGGCAAATTCTTCAAAAGTTAAACATACAAATACCATACTATCCTGCCATTCCTCTCCTACATATTTACCCAAAAGGAAGGAGAGCATGTGTCCATACAGAAACATGTATACAAATGCTGACACAAACTTTATTCCTTATGAGTCAAAACCCCTGAACAATCCAAATACCCATCAACAGGTAAATGGGTGAACAAATAGTGGTACATCCATACAAGGAATACAACCCACAAATAAAAAGGAATGAAGTGATACATATTACAACATGGATGGCTGTAAAAATAACTCAGATGAGTCAAAGAAGCCAGGTCAAAAGCATACATATCGTACACTTTCATTTATATAAAACTCTAGAAAACGCAAACTGTTTTATAGTGAAACAAAGATCAGTAGTTGCCTAGGCTAAGAGACAAGAGAAGAAGACGAATTACAAATGAGCACTAGGAAACTTCCGGCGATGATATGCTCAGTGTCTTAAGTGGGGTGTTTCGCAGGTGAATGTACATATGTGAAACGTCATCAAAATTTACTCCTTAAAATGTGCAGTTTTTTATATGTCAATTAGATCTCAATACATTCTTAAAATTATTACTAAAAAGTTAAGTTTTCTGTTCGCTGGAAGTGCTTGTTTACTTATTTTTTGAGAGAGAGGGGGAGAGCGCAGCCAGAGATTGGGCAGAAAGAGAAAGAGAAAATCCCAAGCAGACTCCACGCTGTCAGCACACAGCCTGCTGACATGCAGCTCGACCTCACGAACCATGAGATCATGACCTAAGCCAAAATCCAGAGTTAGATGCTTAAGTGACTGAGCCACCCAAGTGCCCCTTTTCTTTGGAAGACTTCTAAAGAAACATTAAAAATCATGAAAGAGCAGTAAGTGCCAAAGAAAGAAAATGAAAAATTAAAATTAGGGGGCACCTGGGTGTTTCAGTCAATGGGGCATGCAAGTCTTGATCTCAGGGTTTTAAGTTTGAGCCCCATGTTGAGAGTAGAGATTATTTTTAAAAATACAGTAAAACCTTTACAGAAAAATTAAAATTAGTTTCAGTGAATCCTGAGGGGATACCAATGGTTAGAACACATCAAATATAAATAAATACATGCCACATGTCTCCATGATTTTAGAATCCTTTCAAAAAACTGAGTACTTCTCGAGGATGTTAGGAAATCAGCTCATCCTTTGAACGCTCACATATGAAATGGAACAGCAAGCATTTAATATGCCTTTGTTATAATAACTCTACCTCTGAGTAGATATTCAAGGGTCTACCTAGAGATCTGGGTAGATATTCAATAGTCTCTTTAGAGCTAATAAATGATAAGACAGAATTAGAATATGATGATTTTGAACCCCTAATGAATTAAAAGCATCTAGGCCTGACAGCTACTTGCAGAAGGGAGGATCTCTAAACATAACAATGTTTTATCCTTTGATTTGTAATCACACTGCAGTATTACAGGCTGCATCCTGATTATCTGCCATTTATTACATCTTGCTTCTAAGTTGGTATGTGATCAAATGTTATGAATGTTCTCTGTACTTAAAAATGTATATGATTTGGGGTATCTGGGGATATCTGGGTATCAGTTAAGTGTCCAACTTCAGCTCACGTCACAACCTCACAGCTCCTTAGTTCAAGCCCCATATTGGACTCTGTGCAGACAGCTCAGACCTAGAGCCTGCCTCAGATTCTGTGTCTCCCTCTCTCTCTCTCTCTCCCTACCCTGCTAGCACTCTGTCTGTCTTTCCAAAATTAATAAACAAAAAAATTTTCTTAATTTTTTAAAATATATGATCTAATTATTAGGTGCAGGGTTCTACAAATGACATCTGCTCAAGCTTGTTAACTCCTCTAAACAAATCCTCCACTTTACTAAAGTTTTATTTACTTGATGTATTAATTACCAAGAGAGGCTAAATACAATATCAATAGCATCTATCATTCTATGTGTCAATTTCTGGGACTCCTGGGTGGCTCAGTCGCTTAAGCATCTGACTTAGGCTCAGGTCATGATCTCATGGTTTGTGGGTTCGAGCCCCACATCGCGCTCTGTGCAGACAGCTAGCTCACAGCCTGGAGTCTGCTTCAGATTCTGTATCTCCCTGTCTCTCTGACCCTGCCTGCTCACATTGTTCTCTCTCTAAGAAATGAACAACACATTAAAAATTTTTTTTTAAAATTAACTGTCAATTTCTTGGGGGTACCTGGTTGGCTCAGTCAGAAGAGCCTGTAACTCTTGATCTCTGTGTTGTGAGTTGGGCCCCACATTGGGTGTACAGAGTACTAAAACTAGTAGTGATAAACTTAAAAAATGAGTAAATAAATAAATGTCAATTTTTAACTGTATATTGAAGTTACATATACAAACTCATGACTAATTTTTTCCTAAAAATATTTTAGTTTTCCTAATGAATTCTCAATCTTTCTGAATGAAATGTCTAATCCCAGAAAAAGCTTTTGTCTTAGTCTAAAATTTTTAAAACTAATATATCTGTGACATGTTTTTGGGTTCCCTGTGTCAAAATGTTTTAGACCCATTACTCATAAGCAGCAATAGAATTATTTGTTTGCGTCTTTTTTTTTTTAAATGTCCCATTCTGGAGTCTCCTTGTTTTCTCTGGCAAGTGTATTGTTTGAATTTCTTTTGATAATTGATGTAACTGAAATTATTTTCATCCACCTTACATGGTTTTTAATATACTACGCTTTTACTTTTTCTTTACCTGTTCCTTAAATTTTTAAAGCATTACCTGAAAGTGGAATCACTATTATTATCCCCTTTCTACACAGTAAGAACTCAGAAAGCTTTAGCTCAGATCACTACCCCTCCTGTCTTATGCATTATTTTCTAGTACAGTACTCAAGTCTTGTGCATTTAGTTACCTTTGTGTTGTTTTATACAATCACATTGCCAGATTAGTCTTCGTGTTTACTAATTCTTTAACTTTGCCTCTTGCATTCTCTTCTACATTCTGGGTTCAATCTTCTCCTATAAAATACTACTACCTTCAATAGTTCTTTCAGGAATAGTCTATGAGTAGTAAACTCTCCATCTCCCTCTGAATATATTTCTATCTTCATTACTTTCAAGTTTTGAGAGTTAGTTTACATTTCCGTGGCACTTTGAAGACGTTAATCTTAGTTTTGGCGTCTATTCACTCCTGAAAAGTCTGCTAAATTAACTGCCGTCCTGTTACAAATGACTTATCTTTTCTCTCTGGTTCCTTTAGTACTTTCTCTTTACAGTAAATGCCCAGAAAGTTCATGAGCATGTACTCAATTGCCCATTCACATTCCTTCTACTTACAGATTGTTCATTTATTCTTAGGCACACTCACGTAAAGGAAAAAAAGTGATTTGAGAAGGACTCTTTTCTTAATTCTCCCAAAGTCTATTTGGAACTAACTCCACGCTAAATGTATGAGGTATTAATTAACTACATACAGAGGATGCCCTAGGACAGTGGGTCTCAAACTTATCATACAAAGCACCTGGGGAACTTATTTCACTACAGACTACTGGACTTCACCCACGGTTTCTGCTACGGTAGGTCTGGGGTTCTGCCATGAATCTGCATTTCTAACAAGCTGCCAGGTGATGCTAAGGCCAATGCTGATCTGCTGGTCAGGTAATCATGCTTCAAGAACCACTGTCTTAGGGGCACCTGGGTGGCTCAGTCGGTTAAGCGTCCGACTTTGGCTCAGGTCATGGTCTCACAGTTCAGTTCATGGGTTTGGTCCTGCATCATCGGGCTCTGTGCTGGCAGCTAGCTCAGAGCCTGGAGCCTGTTCCAGATTCTGTGTCTCCCTTTCTCTCTCTGTGACCCTCTCCTGCTCATGCTCTCTCTCTCTCTCTATCTCAGATATAAATAAAACACTAAAAACTTTTTTAAAAAAAGAACCACTGTCTTAGGGATTTAGCATAAATATCTCATGGAACCCCAGTTGAGAAGGACCGTAGGGATTTATCCTGCTTCTTAAATCTAGGGATTAGTATCTACCATTAATTTTAACAGAATTTAGCTTTAAATATCGTTCCCTCCTGTGTTTCTTTTTCCTCTCGTTTCTTCTTGTAGAATTCCGACTACAGAAAATAGCAGCACCTAACAGTCCTTCATGTGGCCAGAACTGCTCCAGTTTATTCTTCACATAGCCCTCAGGCTTAAAATTTTAGAGATAGAAGAGAGTGAACAGGGGAGTGGCAGAGAAGGAGGGGTGGGAAGGAGAGGGCGGAAGGGAGGGAGGGAGGGAGGGAGAGAGAGAGAATATCTCAAGCAGGCTCCATGCTCAGGATGGAGCCTGGCATGGGGATTAATCCCAGGACCCTAGAATCATGACGTGGGCCAAAATCAAGAGTCAGACGATGACTGAGGCACCCAGGTGTCCCTGGAGTTCTTTATGGGGAAGGAAAAATGGAAGGGCTTCAGAGTACATGCAAACTTTTGAGTATTTATATCGTTACATATATTTTTTAAATACTACCAACCAGGCCTGCTAATGAATTCAAATGACCCCGTATGATACATAAAGCTTTCCTTGATCCGCTTAAAATTTTAGAGATAGATGAGAGTGAACAGGAGAGAGGCAGAGAAGGAGGGGAGGGAAGGAGGGGGGGAGGGAGGGAGGGAGGGAGAGAGAGAGAGACAGAGAGAGAGAGAATATCTCAAGCAGGCTCTACTCTCAGCATGGAGCCTGATCCCAAGACCCTAGGATCATGACCTGGGCCAATATCAAGGGTCAGGTGACAACTGAGCCACCCAGGTGTTCCTGGAGTAGCTCTTTATGGGGAAGGAGAAATGGGAGGGCTTCACAGTACATGCATACTTTTGAGTATTTCACTGTTACATATATGTTTTTAAATACTACCCACTAGGACTGTCATCTAACTACATTTACAATTGCTAACCTACTAAATTCAAAGGAGTCCGTATGATACATAGAGCTTTTGTTGATCCGCGCCTGCCCATCCTACCCTTGTACCATCCTGTGTACGCTATGCTTTCAAAATTTCTTCCTTACACACATACTACCTCCACCTAGAAGAGAATGTCCAGTAGGCCTCCCACAGGCCTAACGACTTCTCTGCCCAAGAGGTCCAATATCACCTCCTCAAGGAAACCTTCCCCAACCCACTTGAGAGTTCACTGCTTCCCTGTCTCTTCTCTCTCAGCACTCTGTAAAGTCATCCACTATTACATTTCACTATTACATTTCCGGTCTACAAAACTATCTTCCTTTATGAGGATACAAGTCATCTCCAACAAGAACTTTGTCATTAAATTTAAATCCTATTCGGAGAAACCCAAATGTTTCTTAAATATATTGCCTAAATATAATTTTTCCTTGGACTATAGACAGAAGAATGTACTAAGAAGTTTCATGTCTGCTTTCATCGAGATTTTCAAGGGCACCAGAGAGTCCATGGGAGGAAACAGCAGCTCACTAGTTTTGTTCTCACACTTCTCCAAAAGACTTCAGAGCATCAAAGCAAGGATTATGCCCCTGTAAGTTCTGACACACGCAATGGCAGTACAACCGAGAGAAAAACACTGGAGGGGAATCAAATCTAAGAATTCAAAGGTCTTCATTTAAGAAAAGAGGATTTTCATTTTTTTCGTATACAAGTCTCATTGCTTTATCTATTTAAAACACAGGTGTGCCTATCACAAATTCTGAGATTCCTTGTCATTATTCATTAAAACACCCAATAAAATCCCTTTACAAAAGTACATACCATCCAAAGATAACAACGGCAAGTGGTTCTCTCCAGGGACAGGGACAGACGGCAGAAATGTGAAGAGCCAAGAGGCAGGTCTTTCAGTTACTTTTCAAGTGTTCTGGTATCATCTGAACTTTTAAAATAATACTATATATCACTTTGGCAACCAGAAAAGCATAATTTTAAAAAAAAAGCCATATCCTATGTCATGCTATTAAGAAAACAGCTTACTCATGAAATTACTATAATATTATTCTTACCAGATTTACGACCTGAAATTTTGAAGACGGCAATTGGTTTCACAATGGTGATAAATCCTAGAAGCTGCCACACAGGCATCCCATTTGAATCAGGGTAGGAAAAGTTGACAGATCCTCTCATTCCCTCAGGTAATGGGATGGTCCCCTGCATAAAAACCACACCATGCTTGATACTTTCAGAATCAAGCAAGTTAAAAGCAAATTCATCCTCTGCCATTTGCTGTGCAGCTGTTTGCACCTAGAAAATAAGAAATTCATCTTAGTTCAATAGTTTGAGGAGTTTCCAGAACTCTTACAGGATTGCTGTAAGCTCTTACCAACTATAAGCAATTATTGACATTATACTCAGTATAACCTTGGGTTCATCGGACAGTCTATATGGAACTTCCAAATATACCAGTATTATATTTCAAAAGAAAATCCAAATATATGCATATTCAGACTTAAAATGATCGTGTAATGAATGTAACCTTTAAAAACAGAACTCAATTATTTCTGAAGTGCCCTGAAAGGAATTTGCTACCCAAGGAAACTATTCCAACTTCCGTATGTTATAGAAATCAAAGCTTGTTCTAAATCCCACACCACCAAAGCCTTATCCTCTAGTAGGAAGGTAAAGAATCTCACAAAATGAAAATGGGTAAGCAATCCAAAAGGAATTAGTTAGTCCTCTTTATTTTCAGATTCCCTATTTGCTAAATGCCTACACACTAAATTTATTTGCAAGCACAGAATCAATATTCATCACACTTTCCTGGTCACTCATGGACATGTTAATGGGCTGAGCAGCAAAAATTCTGAGTTGCCTAACATGTTCCCGGCTTACGTGGAAAGAAGGTACCTGTGCCTTCTTGTTTCAGCTCTCATATCGTAAACAAGTGTCCTTAGCACAATCAATTTAGTACCGGGTTTGTATTTTGTGCTTTTCGGTGGTGATTCTGAAATTTCAATCGGCCAAGTTGAAATGCTGGCTGGTGTTCCCATGTCCAAAAAGGGTGTTATGTGCTTCACTGAGAACGTATGTTATGGAAGTTTCATTCAGAAATGATTTATGGTGTTACTGGCTGTTATGTTCAATGTTAATGAATCAACAACACATACTAAATGACACGTGTTTAAACAGAAACATACAAAAACCAAAGTTACGTGATGATAGGTTGACAAAAACTATCATCAGAGGCTCAAAGAAACCTAACCCTGTATCTCTCCTACGGGAAACGATTCATTATTTAACAATTCAATGTTCACGCTGACTTCACAGAACCTAACTGCTCTGAATAACGAAAATCAACTGTACGTAAAATGCAAAGATTCTACCTCGAATGTGCTAAGTGGGAACCTGTAAAAGTTTCCTCTGGACTCTAATCTAATTTTCTGTTCTAGAATTGAATGTCAGTTTCGAGAATGAGATCTTATTTGGAAGTTTGAGAAATCTACTTCCACAGAGACAATTCTTTTATCAACTTTCAAAACATTTTTGGTAACTGCCATATCCCATCCTGTAGCAAAAACAAGTATTCCTTCTGAGGGCACTCAGGTCCACAGGCTGTCCCGAGTTAACTCGATACAAAGTTGTTCGGTTTTCTTTTTAATTGCTATTGCATCCTATTGGCCAAAACACCAAATCTGAATCACTACAGGATTTTAAGACTCTAAATGGTCAATTCTTATTACCCAGAATGCAACTTCCTTTCCTTTGGTAATATTTGCTGTTACTAAAATGGTGACTTTTTTATTTTTAAAATGTCTATTTTTGAGAGAGAGAAGGCGGTGGAGGGACAGGGGGAGAGACGGAGAGACAGAGAGAGAGAGAGGGATGGAGACACAGAATGTGAACCAGGCTGTAGGCTCCGAAGTGTCAGCACAAAGCCTGACGGGGCTCAAACCCACAAACCATGAGGTTACGAACTGAGCCAAAGTCTGACGCTTCACCAATTGAGCCACTCAGGTGCCCTTCCTTTTTTCCTTTTATATATCCTAGCTACTCCCACAAAGAAACTTTCAAAATTTATAGTTAAGTATTATCAATGATCTAATATGAAGTGCCATAAATTTACTCCCAGGAGACCAAGGACGACTGTTTTAAAAATTAAGTTCTGGTTCCCTCTTCGGAAGTTTTCCTACCAAATTAAAAACTGTAGAGTTTTGGGGCGCCTGGGTGGCTTAGTCGGTTAAGCGACCGACTTCGGCTCAGGTCATGATCGCACAGCTCGTGGGTTCGAGCCCCGCGTCAGGCTCTGTGCTGACAGCTAGCTCACAGCCTGGAGCCTGCTTCAGATCCTGTATCTCCCTCTCTCTCTGACCCTCCCCTGCTCATGCTGTCTTTCTCTCAGAAATAAATAAAAACAATTTTAAAAAGTTAAAAAGGAAACAAACAAAACTCTCCAGTTTAAACACACAGAACAAAACAAAGGAGAAAATAGAAAAACAAACTGCCTTTAAATTCAGTTTCACCAGTTTTTGGCATGCACAGAATCTTAAAACACATACAAAAGTTCGGTATTTACAAACCATGAAACAGCCATCAGGCAAAATAAGTATTTGTTAAATGTCAACTCCACCAGGCAGCATTCTATAAAGCCGTATTATGACACATTAATCCTTGACTTTAGGGAAAAGATAACTCATAGAGTTAAGGACAAAGTTTTCAAGGCATGAAACTGAGTTCATAACTTGAGGCAAGTGAATTTTTCTAGAGAGAGAATAACAAAGTTAGGTTTTGGATGTCTCTAGGTCTATTTGCCCTTCACTGTGATTAACATGTTCTTTGATTGACTGAGAGTCAGACACTTCCCAAAAAGCTTATCTTTAAGAACCCCCTACCCGAGGGGCACCTGGTGGCCCAGTCAGTTAAGCCTCAGACTTCAGCTCAGGTCATGGTCCCTAGGTTTAGGAGTTCAAGCCCATGTCCGGCTCTGTGCTCAAAGGCTGGACCTTGCTTCAGATTTTGTGTCTCCTTCTCTCTGCCCCTCCCCTCCTCTGTTTCTCTCTCTCAAAAACAAAATTGATAGTAATAATAACAACAATAATAATAAACAGTTTAAAAAAAGAGAAGGAAACCTCTACATCCATTACAGAGAATGCTAGGTAAGAAGACAAAAGGATTGTTAGTAATTGTACTTCCAAATCAGTGGACAACACGTAAGATACACAGATCTATGCCTTTTTTTTAACACACACACACACACACACACACACACACCCCCGGCTGGCTCAGTGGCTAAAGCATGCGACTCCTAAACTTCAGGTCATGAGTTGGAAGCCAAGCCTGGCAAGCGATTATTTAAAAATAAATAAAAACACATACACACCGTTTAAATGTCATTCATTAAGGGCACACCCTCATCCAAGTCCCACACTCATCCCAGGCTGGTCCTTTCATTCTCCCTGCCAACAGCAGGGAGCAATCCAAAGCTACCTCACCAATATTACCAATTCCCACCATCACCCAAAGTGGCCTCCCAGGCATTCAAGAGACTGACAAACTTTCTTAGGCCAGTCCTCTCCAATTTCCCTTTGTGGTTTCTTAGAACTGTGGACAGAACACATGATCAAAAAAGTTGGTGAACATTTTAATTCAACGAAGGGGCTGCAACACTTAACAAAGCAGGGAGGGGAAAAGAAAGAAAAAGACCTGTAGGGGAAAGGAGTCAAGTCGGAATGGATTTCTGGCTGGTTTCGAAGGGAAGCAAGATTCATTCCCCTGATTATTCTCACATGATTCCCAAACAATCCCAGGCGCTGATCTCATTGAACTCTCATCATCTGGCAAAGCAGGTTATCTCTTTTGACCAATAAGGATTTTCGCAGCTCATACCCCTCTGGGGAACCACAGCTATGACTCATATTTAAATTTCAGGTGTTTGTACCGGCCAACTTCCAATAACCCAGAGAATATTTTTCCAGGGGTCCTTGCAAAGGCCTGAAAAGGTATACACGGCCCCGGTCCCTTAATCTTTTAGAAACAGTATGTTACAGGCTAGATGCAGACGCCAGGTTTACCTCTCTCTTATTCCACGAGCTCAGGCCAGCGTTTCAACTGCCCACCGAGCTTAAGTTCCTCGACGGCGAATCAAGAATTCTAGTACCCGTCTCAGGGGTTACGAGGGTTAAATGTGAAGTGCCACATTAGTGCTCCCTAGAAGGCTGAAATTATGAGACATGGAAAAAGGCATGCACTGCCAGGCATATAGATGACGCACGCTCGATAAACGGTAGCTAAGATGGCTCCTCTTCAAAGGACTGAACAGACATGAGGGCAAAGGAGAACGAACACTCAACAGCCACTCTCCACCCTGACGCGTAGCTGCACAGCACACTTAGGGGATTTCCCCGCTTCTCTTGCACCGGAGCACCCGCCCCTTCCCGGGGCTTCGCCCTCGGGTGTCCTGCCTCCTTTCTGATACCACCAGGCCCCATCCTCACCAGCCTCCGAGCCACCAAGCGACCAACATGGCGGCGACTCCCCTCACCATGCAGGGACCCGAAGCCGGCCACCTGAAGTCCTGGGGAAACTGCCCTACTGGAGCCCAAGAAACTTCGAGAACATGCGGCACGACGCCTGCCCTTCCACTGCACAGCGACTAGGCCAGCGACAGGAACGCCTTAGGCCCCGCTAGGCCTCCGACCCCACTTCCTAACAGGCACGCCCCTCAGGGGCCCAGTACTTCCAGGCTCACACCAGCCTCCCCAACTAACAGAGAAAGTCAGACCGGAGCTGCTTCAAGACTACCAGTCCCAGAGGGCCCTGCGCCGCTTTCCGGTTTCCGGGAGGAGAGTCCGAAGAACTGGCTTTTCGGGATTGTCCGGATCCCCAATCTCTGAATAGTGGGCTAGTGGTTGTTTCTCACGTTTATGTAACATTTCGAGATTACACTGCGCTTTACAAGAAGAACTTCAGCAGATCCTGGCAAACACCTTGTGAAGTAGGTTTTACTGTCTCCCTTTTGGTATGCCAGGAGATCGTCCAGAGTGACCGTCTAGTTCCTCATGTTGACGCAGCCCTAAATGTTGGAGCTTGCGTCCAAGTCCTCGTCAAATCAGCTCTTTGTGCTACATGGTGTCTCAGAAGTACTCGTCTTTAGTCAGCTGTTTAGCACTTACTGGCAACTTTCTGGTAGTTCCTTTCAGCTTCACTGAGCTCCCCCATTTACTTTCTATAAGGCTATAAATAAGGTAATCTGTAACTATAACCGTGCTTTTATGTCCCCGTTTGTAAAATAAGAATAATGATTGTACCTACATTACAGGATTGCTGAGAGGATTAAATGCATTCGTATATAGAAAACAGAGTAGGGTGGCAGCGCTTAATTTATGGGGCTTTAAATGTCTCACTTTTTGTCTATATGCATTTGCAGGAAAGGTTCATAGGAAGTGAAAAGCAATAGCCAAAAGAACTGGCACCAAGCACTCAGCGACACCAATACTCATTCTCCCTTTCACACTGAATTCTCTTTCTTCTTAGATAGGAAGGGAGGGTATCCCCTCCGCAAGAGTCTCTGCCCTACCTGACATGCCAGTCATCAGCAGGTCTGTCCTCCCAAACCCAGGTTACATAGGGAGGATCAGAGGGTTTGTAACAATCCTCTCGCCTCCACTTTGGTTCCATAAACTGCACCTACTTCTCTTATTTCAGATACTCCTTTTAAAGAACCAGGAAAGGTGAAAAAACACAAGATGTTTCTATCAGTGTCTCTACTTTCTACCAAAAAAGAACTAGAACCTTCAAAATAGAATGACCGTTTGTGGTAAGACCACTTAATGAGGGGCAGGTACACTGCCGGGGGTTCAGAACCCTTCTTTCTCATTTATTAATGATGTAACCATAGATTAGTTACCCTAACACACTCATTCCTCCTTTTTGCCATCTATAAAATGGGATAAGAATAGTATCTGCATCATATGATTGTTATAAAGGTTCTTGCATTCACACTGCTAAATACCAGACAGAATATAGCATTAATAAAATGTTAGCATTCTGCATTATTCCCTTCCCTGACAGCCTTTGTATGTCATCATAAACACCACGTACTCTGTGAAATAATAAAAAAATAAATACGGTGGTCTCCACCCATGGTTCCTGGCACTGTTCAGGGCCCTGAAATCTTGGAAATTCAAAGTGCCTAAGAGATAAGAGCACTACAGAGCATCTTTTATTCTCATGAGGTGATTTTGGCTAGACTCCTGGAAGGGGGCTGGTCAGCAGAAAGACCCTGCCATGATTAGAAGCCAGGATTTTCAGCCCCACACCCCAATCTCCAGGAAAGGAAGAAAGACTGGAAGTGGAATTATTAATTGATCATGCCTCTGTGAGGAAACCTCCATAAAACCCCAAGAGTGTGGAGGGTGACGCACCGCATCCCATTTCCATGAGAATAGAATCTCCCACACATGTGACCCTCCAGACCTTGTCCTATGTAGCTCTTCATCTGGCTGTTTACCTGTATCCTTTATCATATCCTTTAACAAACAGGTAAACATAGGTGTTGCCCCTACCTCTGTGAGCCCTTCAAGCAAATAATCCAATCCAAGAGGGAGGAAGTCGTGGGAACCTCCAATTGTGGCCATGTTGGACAGGTGTTGTGGGTAACCCAGACTTACTACTTGCCATTGGCATCTAAAGTGGGGGGACAGACTTGTGGGACTGTGCCTTCAACCTGTGTGATCTGAGGCTATCTCCAAGTAGTGTCAGGATTGAGTTAAACTGTAGGACCCCCAGCAGGTCTCCCAGACTTGTTTGGTGTGGGGACAAAAATCCATACCTTTGGGGTTAGAAATGTTGTGTGTGTGCTAATAGTATGCGAGTGAAGAGAAACCCAGAAGATACACCAGAATTTTTCCTTTACTTAACCTTACCATATATTTGATTCTCTGAACAATTTATCTCTTCCAGTTGTTCTCTGCATACACGACTTGTATTATGTGCCTATGATATTTACTTGGCAACTTCTTATACAGCCTGCCACGTGACTCAGATATTTTCGGTCAGGAATCTTTCTCTGATCTACTTGATAATTAGTCTAACATTTTCTTTCACAGCGGTTTTACTGAATGGTTTGAGAGCTGGCTGACTCAGAAATTATTTTTAGAAACTAAGTTGCTGTTTATTAACTATCTCGATCTTTGTTACATGGGACTACTGCCTTTTCTCCATTTTGCTAGTGAATAGTCTAGATCTAACATTGCACAAAGAATGAGAAGCATTGATTTTACTTCCCTCTCTCCAGATTATAAAAGCCAGCCTTGTATTCACCAAGCTATATTATTTCTGCATACAATAGCTCTTTGCAACTGAAGACGGCAGAACTGGCTAATGGAAATGAAGAAACACATTTTAGGGGAAGTTTTTTTCCCCCCAAATCAGAGCTTTCTGAAGTAAGAATAGACCGACACGGGATAGTGAATTCTCATATTCATACCAATATTTGAACCAATGCTGAAATCCATTTACGTTAATTATGAAGGAGATTCATGGAGAACTTGAGGAAATTGCCTTAGGACCTCAAAGTTAACTATCAGCGCTCAACTATACGCTTCTATGGATAAAGGACAAATTCATTGCTAAGTTGTGGCCAGGGACTATGGAACTCTGAATTCTGGTCTTAGCTTTTTCATTAAGTAGCCTAAGGATGAGGTGATTTGTTTCATCTTTTGGGGCATTAGGTTTACACATTTCCAGAATGAGAACATTGAATCCTGACTTCGTGAGGACAACTATATACATATATATATATGTTTTCTCTTCTTTTAAGGAAAATGTTCCTTTCCAAAACAAGGAGAATAAGAAATAGAAGCACAATCCCCATCTCTTTTGAACTAGAAGATATCTGTAACTCCAAGTCAAAAAGATACCAATCAAAAAAGAAAACACAGATACCTATCAAAAGTGGATGAAGAAAGACAAATGACTCTGCAAAACAGAGGAAAGTCAAATTCAGGTACCTACAGAGAAAGATAATAAAGACCAGAGAAGCTCGGGAACTGGAGGTACTAGGGACCACAGAAGGCAGGGGTAAGTCAGTAGTCAGAAACAGATACACTGCTTAAAACTTATGCAAGATTGTATATCTGGTGCTCGTCTATACTTCTTCCATTTGCATGAACTCTCTGAAAAAAAAAACAAAAAACAAAAAACAACAACAGTCAAAGAGGCCCTAGACATTAGGAAACCAGATACTGAAGAAAGTGATTATTTATGGGGGAAGTCCACCATGTATCGATTAGTTCTTGATAAGGACATCCAGGGAAGAGATGAGCATTTGGCTCACCAAGTCAAACACACCAGAGCTCACTTAAGTCCACTCCAAAGGACAATGGCTTTTTCTAAAACATCCACTTGGAGAGTGGGTTATGCCTATTTCTATATTCTTCATGCAGAGAGGGATATCTTTTACTAATTCATCCATAGCAGAGTAGGAGCATATTTTAAGAATTCATGTAAAACTCCAACATCCTTTCATAATTAAAAAGGGTTCAACAAACAAGGAATAGAAGGGAATTTCCCCAACTCCCCCTGATAAACAGCATGTACAAAAATCCTACAGCTAAACTCATATTTGATGGTTGAAGACCAGATATTTTCTCCTGAGATCAGGAACAAGACACAGATATGTGGTCTGGCCACTTTTATTCAACATTGTACTTCAGTTTACAGCCAAAACTATTAGAAAAGAGAGCTGGAGAGATAGATAAATAAATAATGGCATCAGATTAGAATTCAAGAAGTAAAACTATCTATTTGTGACATGACTTGGTATATAAAAAGTCCTAAGGGATAATACACACACACACACACCAATTAGAACTAATAAACAAATTCAGCAAGGTTACTGGATATAAGCTCAACATACACAATGCAGCTCTATTTCTAAACATTTGCAATGATTAATCAAAAAATGAAACTCTGATCACAATTCCATTTATAATCGCATCAAAGAGGATAAAGTACTTAGGAATACATTTGACCCCAAAATGGTACAGCACATTCTGAAAACAACAAAACATTATTGGAAGAAATTAAAGGTGTAAATAAATGAAAAAGCATCCCACGTTCATGGGTCAGCAGACTTTATATTGTTAAACTGGCAATATTTCCTAAATTGGTCTAAAGATTCAGTGCAATCTCAGAATCTGGCTGACTTTTTGTATAACTTGACATCTTGCTTCTAAAATTTATTTTATCTTTAAGTTTCTTTACATCGAGGCAAGAGAGCACATGTGAGCACTAAAGGGGCAGAGAGTGAGAGAGAGAAAGAATCCCAAGCAGGCTTTGCACTGTCAGCACAGAGCCAGGCGTGAACCTCAAACCTCTCACCTGTGACATCATGACCTGAGCTAGAGCCAAAAGTCAGACACGTAACCAACTGGGCTCTCTAGGTACACCTTAATTCTAAAATTTATAATATATGATATATGTTAACTCACTAGAATTTTAAGAAAAGTTTGAATAAGGTTAAAAATAGTATAAAATGTATAACGAATTGCAGGAGACCCAGAAGAGCCAAAACATCTGGGAAAACAAGAACTAGGAGAACGAATACTTCCCACTTTCCAAACTTACTGCAAAGCAAGAATAACCAAAACAGTGTGGTTTTGGCACAAGAATAGACACATAGATCAATGACGTAGAATTCAGAGTCCAGAGAAAAACTATATGTACATGGTCAACTGATGTTTGACAAGGGTGCCAAGACCATTCAATGGGGGAAAGAAATGTCTTTTCAACAAAGGTGCTGGGACAACTTGATTGCCACATGCACAAGATTCAAGGTGGGCCTTTGCCCCATGCTATATACAAACATTAACTCAAATGGATCTAAATGTAAGAACCAAAACTATAAAACCCTTTGAGGAAAACTCTTTCATGTCCTTGGATATGGCAAAGGAGTTTTAGATACAATACTAAGAGCATGAGTGGAGACAAAAAAGGATCATGTGAACTTCATGAAAATTAAAACCTTTAGTGTTTCAAAGGACACCATGAAAAAAAAATTAAAGGACAACTGAGAGAATGGGAGAAAATATTTGCAAATTATATATCTGATGAGGGAGCCGCATTCAAAGTACACAAGGAATTCTCACAGCTCAAAAATTAAAAACAAAAGTAATGGGCAAAGGATCTTTATTAATTTCCTGGGGCGGCCGTAACAAATTACCAACGACTGAGTGGCTTCAAGCAACCGAAATGTTCCCACAAAAACTTGTACATAAATGTTTATAGCGGCAGTCTTCATTATAGCCAAAATGTGGAAACAGTGAAATGTCCAGTAATGGATGAATGGAGAAACACATGTGGTATGCGGCTACAATAAAATACCTCCTGGCCATACAAAAGCAAAGCACTAACATATGTTACAATATGAATATACGTTCAAAACATTGTATTAAGTGAAAAAAAAGCCACAAAACAGCATATACTCTATGATCCATTCATATGAAATATTTGGGATAGAGAAATATAACAGAGACTCAGAGTAGTTTAGTAACTGCTTAGGACTGGGGTCTGTGGGGATGGGGACATAGGGATGATAGAAAGCTAAAGGATACAGTGTTTCTCTCTCTGCTTCCCCATCTTAACCGTTTTTGAGTATACCTGTCACTAGTGTTATGTATATGCACCTTGTTGCAATGGATCTCTAGAATTTTTTTATCTTCCAAAATGGACACTGTTAAACAATTTCCCTATTCCCCTCCCCGTAGACTTCTTGAGGTGATGGAGATGATCTAAAATTGATTGTAACGATGGTCACTTATACATTGAATAATACTAAAAACCATTGGATTATACATCTTCAATAGGTAAATTGTATGGTGTGTGGATTCTATTTCAGTAAACTGTTTTTTAAATCATTACCATCTAAAATAGCATCAAAAAATGAAGCAAACATGCTCATAAGCAAGTGGGCTATTCTGGAATGGGACAGATGGATTATAAGAAAGTCTTCCTGCTCCTAGCTCCATAATACTGCTTACTGCTTTCAAGGCTCACATTCCGCAGGTAGGAGACTAGAAGATCCTTCTCAGGAAAACCCAAACAGGCCAGAGATACAGTTAGTGATCTTGAAATCTTTGATGACCAAATGGGTTGCCTGCCTAATCCTACTAGTGTGAAACATTCCCCTTAACAGTTCTCCCCATCCATTTTTCTCACGAGTATGCCACTAAGGATCACACGACATTTGAGTAGATTCACTATCACGAAAGAGAGTGACCAAAGTAAACAAATGGGGGTGGGGGTGGGGAAATTCAGTAGAAAGGAAGACAAGACAGGACAGCAGCAACAGCAAATGAATAAAATTCTATGGTATGATCCAGAGACAGACACTGTACAATTAAAATAAAAACAGAATGGTATAAAAGTGGAAAATCAGAGACCAAGAAGGAACTCATGAAACTTAAAAGTGTAAGGAATCAAGAGACACTTTCTGGTCTGGTTGTAAGATCAGGTCAAAGAACTGTCCCAGAAAGAGAGAAAAAAGGAAGTGATGGACATCAGGAGAGAATAAAATTGGAAGATCCATCTGGGATGTTCAATATGGGAATTTTTAGGAAAATAAAGGAAACACTAGATAGTAAATTCTCCAAAAAAGTACTATAAAAAAATTCCTGGGACACCTGGCTGGGTCAGTCAGAAGAGTAGGAAACACTTGATCTCAGGGTCCTGAGTTTGAGCCCTAGCTTGGGTGTTTTTACTAACTAAGTAAATAAATGAACAACCAACGAAAACCAACCAAACATAAAATAAATATACCTGAGCTGAAGGACATGAGTCCAGAAAAAAGAGGCTCATAGAATACCTAGTAATACAAATCAAGACCCACACTAAGGCTCATACTCATGCATTTTCAGAATAATGAAGCTAAATAGATTCCATAAAGCTAGAAGAGAGACAACGTTACAGACAGTAAATGGGAGCCACAGTAAATGGACCTCAGGGTAGCAACAGTGAAAGCAAGAAGACAAAGGAAAAATGCCTTCAAAATTCTGCTCATAAATTATTTCCTGCCTCAAATTCAAAAATTTTTTGAATTTGCGTGCAGGGGAGAGGGGCCGAGGAAGAGGGAGCCCCAAGCAAGCTTCACCCCGAGTGCAAAGCCCAGCTGGCTGGACTCATTTTTACAATCGTGAGACCATGGTCTGAACCGAAATCAAGAGTTGGCTATTTAACTGACTCAGCCTCCCAGGTGCCCTTAAAGTCTCTTTTTCCATGTAAAGTAACATTCGTCATAGGTCCCGGGCATTAGGACCTGACTCTTTTGGGAGGGCATTATTCAGCCTAATATACTATTTTAATAAAAACTCCAAATGTGAATTAAATAAAAATTGTTATTAACTTCATTAAGAAATTGAGAGAAGAGAAAGAGGAGGTATGACAGCTAAAACAGTCTTCAAACATAGTGAATACATATGAAAATGAATGAATGAAAAGAGAACAACAATTGTGTATTAGAATTATAAGGTAAATACAAGAAGCAAGACCTAAAACTGTAATGCTTGCTTCTGTGTGGTATAGAACATGAGCAGCAAACTACTGTTTTTTCTTAAAAGCCTTTGTACCCGGCTTGACTATTTAAATGGTGTGCCTGTATTATTTTGTTAAAAAATTTTAAACATTTATATATGTTTGAGAGAGCGAACGAGAGAGAGAGAGAGAGACAGAGCATGAGTGGGGGAGGGGCAGAGACAGACACACAGTCTTGGATGTAGGCTCCAAGCCTTGAGCTGTCAGCACAAAGCCCTACGTGGGGCTCGAACACACGAACTGTGAGATCATGACCTGAGCAGAGTCGGAGGCTCAACCGACTGACCACCCAGGTGCCCCAGAGGTGCCTATATCATTTTAATAATAAAATAGAATTTTATAAAAGTGAAAACCATATGGAATTGGATTACTCTCTAATATTCCTTACACTGAATATTCCATGATTTGAGGTCTCTGTAACAGTATTGTTTTGAATCACCACCATCACAGCTTCTGAACTTTTTGATGCCTAAAACAAACACTATCAGGAAGTCATCAACAACAATCCTACTGGTATCAGGACTTCAGCTCAGAACAAGACGTATTGGTGATTTGAAACTTTTCAAGTGATAGATAGTTTTCTTTTGAAGGGAGAACTGAGTGGCTCTCCCATGACTTATCACCTATAGCAGATTGCAGAAATATCACAAGTTCTTCCTCTGCCTGTGTCCATGACCTTGCAGTGTGACTGCAGATTCTCACATCAAGAGACAGAATCTATTTCTTCACCTTCCCGGACTTTTTACCTGATGTTTGGAAAGAATGTAGAAGCGATAGGCCAGTTCCAAGCCAAGCCTCAAAACTATTTCCCGGGTCTGTTCTAGTTCTTGCCAATCTACCACAGGAACAAGCCAAGGCTAGCTTCTTACTGGGTAAAGAAAGACACCAGCCCCCCTGGCTCAGCCAACTGGTCAAACCCTAGGAACAGAGCTACCAAGGTGATCTACAGTTGCTCAGACACATGAGTGAACGCAGTCGAGACCAGAAGAACCATCAGCCAATTGCAGCCAAAATAGAATCATAAGTTACAGAACTTTGAATTGTTTT
The DNA here is from genome assembly GCA_017311185.1 of Proteles cristata cristata. Classification (NCBI taxonomy): domain Eukaryota; kingdom Metazoa; phylum Chordata; class Mammalia; order Carnivora; family Hyaenidae; genus Proteles; species Proteles cristata. The sequence continues at coordinate 6,901 of JAESUZ010005268.1, read as the reverse complement.
GTTATGCAGGAAATGCTAACTTCGATGTAGTTCCTTCACATTTTGTGATTACATCTATGTATTAATTTTCCTTCCCCGTAACAATCACTGGTAGTTATCTCTATAACATCCATTTTCCTCCCCTCCTCCTTGCTAACACAACCCTTTTTTTCAGGAAGCCATTCGTCCTCCGTGAGGCTCCGAACCTCAGAGGAAGACCCTGCTTAATCTAAGCAACAATTTCTCATTCCCTTTACAATGACGGGTTTAGGATCAGTCCTATACCCCAATTCTGGCCAATGAAACCTGAAAGGAGTCGTCTGGGGGTACTGGGATCCGTTTCTTGGTCATAACAAAGTTACATAAGGAGATGATCACTTTTTCCCTGTGTACACTGACATAACTGAAAGTGAGACCTGAAGTGGTAGCAACCATTTTGAAACGTCAAACAACGGGACCCAAAAAAAGTTTTAAACAAAATTTTAGCAGTTTAAAATTTACACCCAATAAAAAATCAGATAATGGTCAATACTCACCATCACCGAGTTTCTGACAACCTGCAATGTAATGCTATTAAATGCAAATACACACTCCTCAACTCGCTGCAGGAAATAGAACAGAAATCACCCAACTTGTTAAATTTCACATCAGGGGTGCCTGGGTGGCTCAGTCGTTAAGTGTTTGGCTTCGGCTCAGGTCATGATCTCACCGTTCGAGGGTTCGAGCCCCGTGTCGGGCTCTGTGCTGACAGCTGGCTCAGAGCCTGGAGCCTGCTTTGGATTCTGTGTCTCCCTCTCTCTCTGACCCTCCCCTGCACACACTCTCTGTGTCTCTCTATTAGAAATGAATAAAAAAACAGTAAAAAAAATTTTCACACCAGCCTGGGATAACTGAAGCAAAGAAAGTGAAACGAGTCTGCTTTCATTAAATAAAGTCTTGTTCTGCATCAGAAAATAGCGACAAAACAGCAAGAATCATTTTCGAAATTCAACCATTCAATTCTCAATGATAGTCCTTTTTTTTTATTTTTTAATGTTTTATTTATTTCTAGGAGAGAGAGAGAGACAGACAGCGTGAGCAGGGGAGGGTCAGAGAGAGAGAGTCACAGACTCTGAAACAGGCTCCAGGCTCTGAGCTGGCAGTCAGCACAAAGCGCGATGTGGTGCTCGAACCCACAAACCGCGAGATCATGACCTAAGAGAAAGTCGGACGCTTAACCGACTAAGCCACCCAGGCGCCCCAATACTAAATGATAGTCTTTTTCTTCCCAACAGGGGAAACCCACTGCTGAGAAATGAATGTAGGGGAAGTTAGAGATTTTATAGTGTTAGAGCTATATTTTATGGTTCAAGAGACCATCTAGCACTTTTCCTTTTAAAGTAAGCTCTACAGGGGCGCCTGGGTGGCTTAGTCGGTTAAGCGTCCGGCTTTCGCTTAGGGCATGATCTCGCGGTTCGTGGGTTCGAGCCCCGCGTCAGGCTCTGTGCTGACTGTCGGCTCAGAGCCTGGAGTCTGTTTCAGTCTGTGACTCCCTCTCTCTCTGACCCTCCCCTGCTCACACTGTCTCTCTCTCTCTCCTAAAAATAAATAAAAAATATTAAAAAAAAATAAATAAAGTAAGCTCTACATTCAGTGTGGGATTTCAACTCACCACCCTGAGTTCAAGAGTTCATGCTCGACCGACTGAGCCAGTCAGAAGCCCTTAATGTGGGTCTTGCTCCCAATGTTCTCAGTGCAAGCCATCTAGACTCATTTCCCATACATCACTGTGTTCAGATGGTAGGTTGAGATGACTATTAAGTTGTGCATTCAACTTAGTGACAATCACATACCAAAAAATAAATAAATAAAGGCATAGAAAATGTCAGAATACATCATACACGGTAAGTGTATAGTTTTAGGAACCTTTAAAAAATGTTTATTTTAGAGAGGGAATGAGAGGGGAGAGGATCCCAAAAGGGGCTCTGTGCTGACAGCAGCTAGCCAATACAGGATTTGAACTCTCAAACGATGATATCCTGAACCGAGGCAAAATCAGATGCTACACTGACTGAGCCACCCAGGCGCGCCGGAACATCTTTTTAAATTTTTATTTATTTTGAGAGAGAGAGGTGGGGAGGGGCAGCGAGGGAGAGAGAATCCCAAGCAGGCTCCACCCTATCAGCACAGAGCTCAAGGCGGGGCTCCATCCCCTGAACCATGAGATCATGACCTGAGCCAAAATCCAGAGTTGGAAGCCCAGTTGACTAAGCCACCCTGCCGCCCCTTAAAAAGAAACTTGAAAATCATTTAATTTAAATCCAGCCCCTTTCCAGTATTCTGTAGGATAATAAACCTAAGTCACATCCCAATCCTTTCCTAGTCAGTTTTATTCCCTTCTTTTATCCCCAGGACTCCATCATGTCTCATGTGTGCAACAGCAACCATCTTTTTTTTTCATGTTCATTTAATTATTCTGAGAGAAAATGTGTGTCTGAGCAGTGGAGGGGCACAGAGAGAGAAAGAGAGAGAGGAGAGAGAGAGAGAGAGAGAGAGAGAGAGAATCCCAAGCAGGCTCCATGCTATCAACGTGGAGCCTCCGACACGGGGCTCAATCACAGAAGCTGTGAGATCATGATCTGAGTTGCAATCAACAGTCAGATGTTTAACCGACTGAGCCACCCATGCGCCCCAGCAACCATCGACCTTTCTTCATAGATTTCTTCCCACTCAAGTCCCTCCCCACAGAGGACAACGTGGCTCCCAGCCTCTGCCTTATTTCCTATTGCTGAAAGTTATTTTTCTTGGGGGCAAAAGTGGAGAGAAGGGGAGAAGGGGGAAAATCAGTCTATTCATGATTTAAAAGGAGCAAAGAAAGCCACGATAGAGCCAGAGACAGATAGTAAAACAAAACAGTTTAGAAAAGAAATGAGAACCTATCAAGAGTTGTCAGTACCCGAAGGAGCTTCTGAGATAAGGACCTAAGGTCAGCCCCAGGCAGGAAGATCAGCGTCATAGGTGTGTGACCAATGCGGTAGTACCAGGCACTAAACTCAGAGAGCACCCATGCTTAGTTTCATGACTCTGCTGTTCCCGTGTTGACATTCTTCGTAATTTTCTTGGAACTTGAATTTTGTAAGTAAAGTCCAGTGAGACTAGGCAGCATGTATGTGAAGAGGGGTTATGGGCCATCTGTATATCTACTGTTCTTTGCCTCTCTATTCACATGTAGCATTTGCGATTCCCCATGGGCAAAGAATTCCATTGGACCCGTGTGTGGAACTCAGCAAGACTCAGATGAGTGCGAGGTAAGCATGTTGCATCTACAACTGAGTGGGCAGGGGTACTGACAACCCCAAGAGGCCCTGTTTTCAGTGTGAACCAGAACTTGGCTTGGGCAAAGAGGACAAGGCCTTTAAAGAAACTTGAACAACTAAGGAATGCTCTTCTTGCTTATGTTACTTTCTTGTAGTTGTCAATCATTACACTGAAGATGACACAGAAGAAAAGGCAAAGATAGGATAATGGATGGTTATTTTCCTTTGTCCTAGAATCAGTAAGCCAACTACAGAGAATGTTGGTAAAATGCGTGGGACCATGAAATAAAGGTTAGCTTGTCCTGCATCTGCAATGTACTGTCAAGAACTAAACACACGAGAAAGTATGAGCTAAGAAATACCAATTGCGTAATTTCAACAAGAGTTAGATGCTTTTGTTTGCATGGACGACTGCCATCATACAATATGAAGATTAATGGTAAAATTCATACTAATGCGAAATCTTATCTCAGATTTTTACTTAGAATGCCATTAAAAGCAAACTTAAAAATACCTTAAGTTGGGAAAGAAGTCCCAGAAGGAAAATACCCTTGCATTTTTCAGTCCCTTATTGGTACCTTTATCCTGCTTTTTATTTTTTTTTATTTCTTATATGTTTGTTTAATTTTTTCTTTTTCCTGCTTTTTCAGTATGAAGCTTGCGATTTCATTTTGCAACAGGCCCTGCAAGTGACCAAAAGCATCCTTTTTCTCTGGAATTATTCTGTATTACTCGCCCAAATCATTCTACATTTTCTCCCCAAAATGGTATGAGGTCCACTGAATCACAAGGGAGTCCATGGGACTTCTCTCTGAAGTCCATAGACAAGAATTGTTTCATTCAGCCACTCTGGGGCGTATCATGACTTTGACTCCTTTGGAGGCAATGAACATGATCGTAGCCTAGACGAACAGTGTTACAATGCTTAATACCTCCGTGTTAACACATGTACTAAACAGATGTGGATTTTTCCGGCTAGGTAGGGTAAGTGTGCACTTGCAAAAGTGTCCTCGCTCTCCAAAGCACATTTTGTATTCCAGAAAGAAAATAGGTTCTGTGATGTGAAGTGACACGGAGAATTTGTGGCTCATTCCAGCACTAGAATCAATACTCACAGCGAATGACTAGAAGAGTCTAGGTCAAGCTCTGGGTAGACCCAGAGGGATGCCAATCCTTGGAAACCACCCCCTCCCCCAAACTCATTATTCAAGAAACAAACCTACTCAAGGCCATCAAATTGTGCCATAGAAGGGCTTGGAAGAAACTACTGTCCTGGTCAGCTCCTTGCCTCACCACAAAAGGCTACAATAGGGATATCAGGGGGTCCCTTGTGCAGCTTGAAATCAAGTAGGGGTGAGTTTTCTCAGGACATCATAGTTTGGGGCAACGTTCTGGCTTGCTGGAAACAGAAGCAGACTGGCGTACTACTGGCTATGATTGCAACAGAAATGGAAGACATGATGGTAAAAGACATGCCAGACCCACCAACTTTCTCCCTGTCGACGAGACTCTTGGTATTATGGTAGCAATGAAAATACTTTTTCCATGGTCAGTCTTGGCAGTCTCTTCCTTGTTTGTGTGTGCATCTTCTGTTTCGTTCTTTTCAACAAATATTTATTGAGCACCTATGTGCAAGGCACTCTTCTATGTGCTGGGATTATCCAGCAAAATAAAACAAATCTGCCCTCCTAAAGCCCACATCCCAGCGAGAGAAGAAATATAACCGAACAGAGTAAGTTATGTTGTAGATTAGAGGATCATTGAAATGTTGACTAAGAAAGCAACGGCCGAGTAGACTGATGGAGATGCAATTTTATTTTATTTATTTATTTATTTATTTATTTATTTATTTATTTATTTACAAATAGTTTATTGTCAAATTAGTTTCCACATAACACTCAGTGCTCATCCCCACAAGTGTCCTCCTCCATGCCTATCCTCCCTCCCCCCCACATATATCAGTCTTCAGTTTTTGTCAGCATTCAAGTGTCTCTCATGGTTTGCCTCTCTCCCTTTCCCCCACCATTTCCGCCCTTCTTCTCCCCCTTGTTCCTCCGTCAAGTTCCTCCTAATCCTCCTATACGTGCAGACATATGATATTTGACCTTCTCTGCATGACTTATTTCGCTCAGCATAACACCCTCAAGGTCCATCCATGTTGCTACACATGGCCAGATGTCAATGTTTCTCATTGCCATGTAGTATTCCATGGTATAGATAAACCACATCTTCTTGATCCATTCATCTGTTGATGGACACTTCGGCTCTTTCCATGTTTTAAGCTATTGTGGAGAGTGCTGCTATGAACATTGGGGTACATGTGCTCCTATGCCTCAGCATTTCTGGATCCCTTGGGTAAATTCCTAGCAGTGATATTGCTGGGTCCTAGGGGAGTTCTATTGTTAGTTTCCTGAGGAACCTCCACACTGTTTTCCAGAGGGCTGTACCAGTTTACATTCCCACCAACAGTGTAGGAGGGTGCCCGTTTCTCCACATCCTCGCCAGCATCTAGAGTTCTCTGATTGGCTCATTTTAGCCACTCTGACTGGCGTGAGGTGGTAAAGAGATGCAATTTTAAATGTGGCATTTACATTTCCTGATTAATATCCAGTATCTGAAGTCTTTCGTGGTCTTAAGTAGATTAAGAACTGTCCCAATGATCAGTCATACCACTTGTTTCATTGCCTAGTTCGTGATCTTTGTGAGCTATCTGACCTAAGTTTTCAGCCAACTCAGCAACCTTTGTAAGGTTTAGTTTCAATAGTATCCACGGCAAGGGCAGGCAGACTATCGTTTGTGCACTGAATGGGGCCTACTGCCTGTGTTTTTTAATTTCACTGGGACACAGCCAGGCCCATTTCTCTGTACATTGTGCAGAGTTGCTTTCACATTACAGCAGCAGAGTTGCCTCAATGGGACAGAGACTTGGCGGCCCACAGAGACTAAACTACTTACTCGCTAGGTGTTTACCAAAAAAGCTCATCTAGAGAGTTACACATAGGAGCTAATAACAGAAGTGAAACGGCCAGTAACACGTACTGTTGGAGCAAGTGAATCCGGCTCCATCATTAGCTAATGCTGACAGAGGAGCGTGGAAATAATTGTGTATTGAGCTAGTATTCAAAATACTGTTTATAGTAATAGCAACAAACCAGAAGCAATGAACGCACCCAAAAAGCTATTAAACACAGGTATATTCATTCCTGGAAATGCAGAGGATTTATAAAAACCAGGCTCATAATCTCAGAAATTTGACAAAATGGAATCTTGTATTTTATGCTGGTCCCCTCATTGTACTTCCTACCTTATGGTTGCTCAGGTTTTCTTCATCCCTCTGCTTCAGGTTAGCTCCTCCACATGTCACTTTGGTCCTAACTGTTTGGGGGCATTTTTCTAGTCTTTAATGTCCACTCATTCTTGCTGCTGCTGCTTCTTGTTCCTGAGTACATACAAAGGGCCTTCTGTTTCGAACAAAACAATCCACTACTCTCAAGTCTGATGCCTTCAATCTCCTTCTCTTCAGCAATACCATTCTAGAAACGCAGAGAGGAACACTGTACATACTCTTCATTTCTTTCGTTTTTCAACCCCCTGCAGTCAAACTTCTATGTCCTCTTCTCATTGGC
>JAESUZ010005266.1:0-13249 GCA_017311185.1 Proteles cristata cristata | reverse complement strand
TGCGGTAGACGTTGGCGCACTCGCCAGCCCTCTATGTGGCACAACGCGACCAGGACTCACTCGTCAACCGGTGTTGTCCTCAGCGGGCCTCCCCAGCCCAACCACTGCCCTTTGACCTCTGACCACAGGCCCGACCATCCGCTCACCTCACATGCCGAGCGAACGGCGAGTCCGAGGCCACGACGGCGTCCCGCTGAATGACACAAGGGCACCGAGGGACCTGACCAAGGCTGCGAACACGGCACCCCGGGAGATGACCGTGCTGGGCACGCCGTACGGCAGGGCGGGATCCTCTCTTGAGGTCTGGAGGGCCGCACACCGGGCCGGAGGCCGTGGGCAGATGCACGGCATAGGTTGCCTGGAACCCCATGTGCCAGCGGCTCTCGTGGAAACCAGGGCGTCCCCAGGATCCCGCCCCACGACGGTGCCCTCCACTGGGCCTCAGCGTAATCCTATTGAGCATGATTTTTAGGTCATCATCTCTCTTCCAGACCATATGTGTTGTCATCATTGACCCGAGCCAGCCGTCCCGAGGCGCCCGGGCCCCCACCCAGCTCGCCCTGCTTACCACAGGTGATGTGTAGTGCTCGGAGTGGCCAGTTGTGCTCCTGGCTAGGGTCATGTGCAGGAAGCTGGGCCAATTTTCCGTTGGTGCGACTGCGGTGATGTCTGTCTGGACATGGGCTCTGGGCAGAGAGACAGGAGTGCTGCCATGTCGAAACGCTCCTCGCTGGGCCTGACCTAGTGGCCTTGGTGCCCGGCCCTAATGGTGCCTGGGCGTGAGTCCTCTCGTGCTGCGTGCAGGCCTCCAGCCAAGGCGGCAGAACACCAGAGCGGCACGCAGGACGGCCAGTGGATGGCTCCACGCGTGTCGAGGGCAGGCGGCGCCGCCACAGGCTGCGGAGCAAAGCGGCAGGGGCGAGCCCGGCAGCAGACAGCAGGCCCGACCCACCTGTCCGCCCTCCGGAGGGTACACCGATCCGGGGCAGAGCCAGCGGCACGCAGCTTCGAGGGTCACGGCCGCGAGGTGCCGGCCCCCGGCCGTGCCACCGAGGGGCCTGTGTGGCCGCCCCGACGCCGAGGTCATGGGCGTCCAAGCCCCAGTAGCCCCCCAAGAGAGTGGAGTGGCTCCTCGGCCAGGAGAGCCCGGGGAGCCGCCGAGGAGCCCTTTGGGGGACACGGCCCCTTGGGAGCCACGAGAATATACCCGGGTGCCCGGGAGCCTGGTGTGCATCCCTCGGGGATGAGCCACATCTCCAAAGAGCGCTGCTCCACGTCCAAGCTGGCGCATCCTTCGCACTTCCCGTCTTGCCACGGAGCGATGGCTCATGGAGACGGGCTCGCCTGGCTCCCAAGCGACGTCGACCTCCCTGGTCAGAGGCAGCTGAGGCCAATCACTGTGGCCTGCCCTGGAGCCAGAGGCTCCACCCCAGGGCTGGGGATCGACAAAGGCCCGTCACGATGGGGGATAGCCCCGTGCTCCAGTGAGGCCACGCATCAGCCAGGAACGGGCTCATCGGGAAGAGCACCCCAGAGGATCCCCGCCAAGCAACCAGCAGACCTCAGGGCCCGAGTGCTCCGGTACGCCAAGGGGTCCAGGCACGGCCATCAAAGGTTCCGCGTTGGTGCCCCAGGTCCCGGCGTCTTTTCGCCTCTCCGCCCCCCCCAAAAACCACAGCGCCATTCTGGGCAGTTTCCACGGGCCCGTCTCCCCTCCGGGGTCCAGGGAGGCTCCCATGCCCACTGCGGACCCTGGCGTGCCTCCCAACATGGGATTCAGCGACCAAGACATATAGGTCAGCGCCAACCCTCCCGGGTACGTGGCGCATGGGCCCTCAGGTCAGAGGGACCCATCCAGGGCCCGGAGCTTCTGCCCAGTACCAAGGACGATCCCTGCTGTCCACACGGCCCGCGGGATGCGGTAGACGTTGGCGCACTCGCCAGGCCTCTATGTGGCACACCGCGACCAGGACTCACTCGTCGACCGGTGTTGTCCTCAGCGGGCCTCCCCAGCCCAACCACTGCCCTTTGACCTCTGACCACAGGCCCGACCATCCGCTCACCTCACATGCCGGGCGAACGGCGAGTCTGAGGCCACGACGGCGTCCCGCTGAAAGACACAAGGGCACCGAGGGACCTGACCAAGGTTGCGAACACGGCATCCCGGGAGATGCCCGTGCTGGGCATGCCATGCGGCAGGGCGGGATCCTCTCTTGAGGTCTAGAGGGCCGCACACCGGGCCGGAGGCCCTGGGCAGATGCAAGGCATAGGTGGCCTGGAACCCCAAGTGCCAGCGCCTCTCGTGGGCCCCAGGGCGTCCCCAGGATCCCGCCCCACGACGGTGCCCTCCACTGGGCCTCAGCGTAATCCTATTGAGCATGATTTTTAGGTCATCATCTCTCTTCGAGACCATATGTGTTGTCATCATTGACCCGAGCCAGCCGTCCCTAGGCGCCCGTGCCCCCACCCAGCTCGCCCTGCTTACCACAGGTGAGGTGTAGTGCCTGAGGTCGCCAGTTGTGCTCCTGGCTTGGGTCATGTGCAGGAAGCTGGGCCAATTTACCGTTGGTGCGCCTGCTGCGATGTCTGTCCGGACATGGGCTCTGGGCAGAGAGACAGGAGTGCTGCCATGACCAAGCGCTACTCGCTGGGCCTGACCTAGTGGCCGTGGTGCCCGGCCCTAATGGTGCATGGGCGTGAGTCCTCTCGCGATGCGCGCAGGCCTCCAGCCAAGGCGGCAGAACACCACAGAGGCACGCAGGACGGCCAGTGGCTGGCTCCACGCGTGTCGAGGGCAGGCGGCACCGCCATAGGCTGCGGAGCAATGCGGCAGGGGCGAGCCGGGCAGCAGACAGCAGGCCCGACCCATTGTCCGCCCTCCGGAGGGCTACACCGATCCGGGGCAGAGCCAGCGGCACGCAGCATCGAGGGCCACGGCCGCGAGGTGCCGGCCGGGGGCCGTGCCACGCAGGGGCCTGTGCGGCCGCCCCGACGCCAAGGTCATGGGCGTCCAAGCCCCAGGAGCCCACCAAGAGAGTGGAGTGGCTCCTCGGCCAGGAGAGCCCGGGGAGCCGCCGAGGAGCCCTTTGGGTGACACGGCCCCTTGGGAACCACGAGAATTCTACCCGGGTGCACGGGAGCCTGGCGTGCATCCCTCGGGGATGAGCCACGTCTCCAAAGAGCGTTGCTCCACGTCCAAGCTGGCGCATCCTTCGCACTTCCCGTCTTGCCACGGAGCGATGGCTCATGGAGACGGGCTCGCCTGGCTCCCAAGCGACGTCGACCTCCCTGGTCAGAGGCAGCTGAGGCCAATCACTGTGGCCTGCCCCGGAGCCAGAGGCTCCACCCCAGGGCTGGGGATCGACAAAGGCCCGTCACGATGGGGGATAGCCCCGTGCCCCAGTGAGGCCACGCATCAGCCAGGAACGGGCTCATCGGGAAGAGCACCCCAGAGGATCCCCGCCAAGCAACCAGCAGACCTCAGGGCCCGAGTGCTCCGGTACGCCAAGGGGTCCAGGCACGGCCATCAAAGGTTCCTCGTTGGTGCCCCAGGTCCCGGCGTCTTTTCGCCACTCCGACCCCCCCCAAAACCACAGCGCCATTCTGGGCAGTTTCCACGGGCCCGTCTCCCCGCCGGGGTCCAGGGAGGCTCCCATGCCCACTGCGGACCCTGGCGTGCCTCCCAACATGGGATTCAGCGACCCAGACACATAGGTCAGCGCCAACCCTCCCGGGTACGTGGCGCATGGGCCCTCAGGTCAGAGGGACCCATCCAGGGCCCGGAGCTTCTGCCCGGTACCAAGGACGATCCCTGCTGTCCACACGGACCTCGGGATGCGGTAGACGTTGGCGCACTCGCCAGCCCTCTATGTGGCACACCGCGACCAGGACTCACTCGTCGACCGGTGTTGTCCTCAGCGGGCCTCCCCAGCCCAACCACTGCCCTTTGACCTCTGACCACAGGCCCGACCATCCGCTCACCTCACCTGCCGGGCGAACGGCGAGTCTGAGGCCACGGCGGCGTCCCGCTGAAAGACACAAGGGCACCGAGGGACCTGACTAAGGCTGCGAATACGGCATCCCGGGAGATGCCCGTGCTGGGCACGCCGTACGGCAGGGCGGGATCCTCTCTTGAGGTCTGGAGGGCCGCACACCGGGCCGGAGGCCCTGGGCAGATGCACGGCATAGGTGGCCTGGAACCCCATGTGCCAGTGGCTCTCGTGGAAACCAGGGCGTCCCCAGGATCCCGCCCCACGACGGTGCCCTCCACTGGGCCTCAGCGTAATCCTATTGAGCATGATTTTTAGGTCATCATCTCTCTTCGAGACCATATGTGTTGTCATCATTGACCCGAGCCAGCCGTCCCGAGGCGCTTGGGCCCCCACCCAGCTCGCCCTGCTTACCACAGGTGATGTGTAGTGCTCGGAGTGGCCAGTTGTGCTCCTGGCTAGGGTCATGTGCAGGAAGCTGGGCCAATTTTCCGTTGGTGCGACTGCGGTGATGTCTGTCTGGACATGGGCTCTGGGCAGAGAGACAGGAGTGCTGCCATGTCGAAACGCTCCTCGCTGGGCCTGACCTAGTGGCCTTGGTGCCCGGCCCTAATGGTGCCTGGGCGTGAGTCCTCTCGTGCTGCGCGCCGGCCTCCAGCCAAGGCGGCAGAACACCAGAGCGGCACGCAGGACGGCCAGTGGATGGCTCCACGCGTGTCGAGGGCAGGCGGCGCCGCCACAGGCTGCGGAGCAAAGCGGCAGGGGCGAGCCCGGCAGCAGACAGCAGGCCCGACCCACCTGTCCGCCCTCCGGAGGGCTACACCGATCCGGGGCAGAGCCAGCGGCACGCAGCTTCGAGGGTCACGGCCGCGAGGTGCCGGCCCCCGGCCGTGCCACCGAGGGGCCTGTGTGGCCGCCCCGACGCCGAGGTCATGGTCGTTCAAGCCCCAGTAGCCCCCCAAGAGAGTGGAGTGGCTCCTCGGCCAGGAGAGCCCGGGGAGCCGCCGAGGAGCCCTTTGGGGGACACGGCCCCTTGGGAACCACGAGAATTCGACCCGGCTGCCCGGGAGCCTGGCGTGCATCCGTCGGGGATGAGCCACGTCTCCAAAGAGCGCTGCTCCACGTCCAAGCTGGCGCATCCTTGGCACTTCCCGTCTTGCCACGGAGCGTTGGCTCATGGAGACGGGCTCGCCTGGCTCCCAAGCGACGTCGACCTCCCTGGTCAGAGGCAGCTGAGGCCAATCACTGTGGCCTGCCCTGGAGCCAGAGGCTCCACCCCAGGGCTGGGGACCGACAAAGGCCCGTCACGATGGGGGATAGCCCCGTGGTCCAGTGAGGCCACGCATCAGCCAGGAACGGGCTCATCGGGAAGAGCACCCCAGAGGATCCCCGCCAAGCAACCAGCAGACCTCAGGGACCGAGTGCTCCGGTACGCCAAGGGGTCCAGGCACGGCCATCAAAGGTTCCTCGTTGGTGCCCCAGGTCCCGGCGTCTTTTCGCCTCTCCGACCCCCCCAAAAACCACAGCGCCATTCTGGGCAGTTTCCATGGGCCCGTCTCCCCGCCGGGGTCCAGGGAGGCTCCCATGCCCACTGCGGACCCTGGCGTGCCTCCCAACATGGAATTCAGCGACCCAGACATATAGGTCAGCGCCAACCCTCCCGGGTCCGTGGCGCATGGGCCCTCAGGTCAGAGGGACCCATCCAGGGCCCGGAGCTTCTGCCCAGTACCAAGGACGATCCCTGCTGTCCACACGGCCCGCGGGATGCGGTAGACGTTGGCGCACTCGCCAGCCCTCTATGTGGCACACCGCGACCAGGACTCACTCGTCGACCGGCGTTGTCCTCAGCGGGCCTCCCCAGCCCAACCACTGACCCCTGACCACAGGCCCGACCATCCGCTCACCTCACATGCCGGGCGAACGGTGAGTCTGAGGCCAGCCACGGTGGCGTCCCGCTGAAAGACACAAGGGCACCGAGGGACCTGACCAAGGCTGCGAACACGGCATCCCCGAGATGCCCGTGCTGGGCACGCCAGGCAGGGCGGGGATCCTCTCTTGAGGTCTGGAGGGCCGCACACCGGGCCGGAGGCCCTGGGCAGATGCAAGGCATAGGTGGCCTGGAACCCCATGTGCCAGCGCTCTCGTGGGCCCCAGGGCACCCCCAGGATCCCGCCCACGACGCCCCACTGGGCCTCAGCGTAATCCTATTGAGCATGATTTTTAGGTCATCATCTCTCTTCGAGACCATATGTGTTGTCATCATTGACGCGAGCCAGCCGTCCCTAGGCGCCCGGGCCCCCACCCAGCTCGCCCTGCTTACCACAGGTGATGTGTAGTGCTCGGAGTGGCCAGTTGTGCTCCTGGCTAGGGTCATGTGCAGGAAGCTGGCCCAATATTCCGTTGGTGCGACTGCGGTGATGTCTGTCTGGACATGGGCTCTGGGCAGAGAGACAGGAGTGCTGCCATGTCGAAACGCTACTCGCTGGGCCTGACCTAGTGGCCCTGGTACCCGGCCCTAATGGTGCCTGGGCGTGAGTCCTCTCGTGCTGCGCGCAGGCCTCCAGCCAAGGCGGCAGAACACCAGAGCGGCACGCAGGACGGCCAGTGGATGGCTCCACGCGTGTCGAGGGCAGGCGGCACCGCCATAGGCTGCGGAGCAAAGCGGCAGGGGCGAGCCGGGCAGCAGACAGCAGGCCCGACCCACCTGTCCGCCCTCCGGAGGGCTACACCGATCCGGGGCAGAGCCAGCGGCACGCAGCATCGAGGGCCACGGCCGCGAGGTGCCGGCCCCCGGCCGTGCCACGCAGGGGCCTGTGCGGCCGCCCCGACGCCAAGGTCATGGGCGTCCAAGCCCCAGGAGCCCCCCAAGAGAGTGGAGTGGCTCCTCGGCCAGGAGAGCCCGGGGAGCCGCCGAGGAGCCCTTTGGGGGACACGGCCCCTTGGGAGCCACGAGAATATACCCGGGTGCCCGGGAGCCTGGTGTGCATCCCTCGGGGATGAGCCACATCTCCAAAGAGCGCTGCTCCACGTCCAAGCTGGCGCATCCTTCGCACTTCCCGTCTTGCCACGGAGCGATGGCTCATGGAGACGGGCTCGCCTGGCTCCCAAGCGACGTCGACCTCCCTGGTCAGAGGCAGCTGAGGCCAATCACTGTGGCTCGCCCTGAGCCAGAGGCTCCACCCCAGGGCTGGGGGATCGACAGCGTCCGCCACGTAGGGGGAGCAGCCCCGTGCTCCAGTGAGGCCACGTGATCAGCCAGGAACGGGCTCATCGGGAAGAGCACCCTAGACAGGATCCATGCCAGCAACCCAGACCCCAGGGCCCAGTGTTCACGCCAAGGGGTCCAGGCACGGCCATCAAAGGTTCCTCGTTGGTGCCCAAGGTCCCGGCGTCTTTTCGCCTCTCCGCCCCCCCCAAAAACCACAGCGCCATTCTGGGCAGTTTCCACGGGCCCGTCTCCCCGCCGGGGTCCAGGGAGGCTCCCATGCCCACTGCAGACCCTGGCGTGCCTCCCAACATGGGATTCAGCGACCCAGACATATAGGTCAGCGCCAACCCTCCCGGCTACGTGGCGCATGGGCCCTCAGGTCAGAGGGACCCATCCAGGGCCCGGAGCTTCTGCCCGGTACCAAGGACGATCCCTGCTGTCCACACGGCCCGCGGCATGCGGTAGACGTTGGCGCACTCGCCAGCCCTCTATGTGGCACACCGCGACCAGGACTCACTCGTCGACCGGCGTTGTCCTCAGCGGGCCTCCCCAGCCCAACCACTGCCCTTGACCTCTGACCACAGGCCCGACCATCCGCTCACCTCACCTGCCGGGCGAACGGCGAGTCCGAGGCCACGACGGCGTCCCGCTGAAAGACACAAGGGCACCGAGGGACCTGACCAAGTCTGCGAACACGGCATCCCGGGAGATGCCCGTGCTGGACACGCCATACGGCAGTGCGGGATCATCTCTTGAGGTCTGGAGGGCCGCACACCGGGCCGGAGGCCCTGGGCAGATGCACGGCATAGGTGGCCTGGAACCCCATGTGCCAGCGCCTCTCGTGGGCCCCAGGGCGTCCCCAGGATCCCGCCCCACGACGGTGCCCTCCACTGGGCCTCAGCGTAATCCTATTGAGCATGATTTTTTAGGTCATCATCTCTCTTCGAGACCATATGTGTTGTCATTGACCCGAGCCAGCCGTCCCTAGGCGCCCGTGCCCCCACCCAGCTCGCCCTCCTGCTTACCACAGGTGATGTGTAGTGCTCGGAGGGGCCAGTTGTGCTCCTGGCTAGGGTCATGTGCAGGAAGCTGGCCCAATTTTCCGTTGGTGCGACTGCGGTGATGTCTGTCTGGACATGGGCTCTGGGCAGAGAGACAGGAGTGCTGCCATGTCGAAACGCTCCTCGCTGGGCCTGACCTAGTGGCCTTGGTGCCTGGCCCTAATGGTGCCTGGGCGTGAGTCCTCTCGTGTTGCGCGCAGGCCTCCAGCCAAGGCGGCAGAACACCAGAGCGGCACGCAGGACGGCCAGTGGATGGCTCCACGCGTGTCGAGGGCAGGCGGCGCCGCCACAGGCTGCGGAGCAAAGCGGCAGGGGCGAGCTCGGCAGCAGACAGCAGGCCCGACCCACCTGTCCGCCCTCCGGAGGGCTACACCGATCCGGGGTGAGCCAGCGGCACGCAGCTCCCGCGGGTGGTCACGGCCGCTGCAGGTGGCCGGTCAAGCCGTGCCACCGGCTCAGTGGTCGCCTGACGCTTGCAAGGTCATGGGCGTCCAAGCCCCAGTAGCCTGGTCAGATGGAGGCCCGGCCAGAAGAGCCCGGGAGCCGCGAGGAACCCTTTGGGGGACACGGCCCCTTGGGAACCACGAGAATATACCCGGGTGCCCGGGAGCCTGGCGTGCATCCCTCGGGATGAGCCACGTCTCCAAAGAGCGCTGCTCCACGTCCAAGCTGGCGCATCCTTCGCACTTCCCGTCTTGCCACGGAGCGTTGGCTCATGGAGACGGGCTCGCCTGGCTCCCAAGCGACGTCGACCTCCCTGGTCAGAGGCAGCTGAGGCCAATCACTGTGGCCTGCCCTGGAGCCAGAGGCTCCACCCCAGGGCTGGGATCGACAAAGGCCCGTCACGATGGGGGATAGCCCCGTGCTCCAGTGAGGCCACGCATCAGCCAGGAACGGGCTCATTGGGAAGAGCACCCCAGAGGATCCCCGCCAAGCAACCAGCAGACCTCAGGGCCCGAGTGCTCCGGTACGCCAAGGGGTCCAGGCACGGCCATCAAAGGTTCCTCGTTGGTGCCCCAGGTCCCGGCGTCTTTTCGCCTCTCCGCCCCCCCTAAAAACCACAGCGCCATTCTGGGCAGTTTCCACGGGCCCGTCTCCCCTCCGGGGTCCAGGGAGGCTCCCATGCCCACTGCGGACCCTGGCGAGCCTCCCAACATGGGATTCAGCGACCCAGACATATAGGTCAGCGCCAACCCTCCCGGGTACGTGGCGCATGGGCCCTCAGGTCAGAGGGACCCATCCAGGGCCCGGAGCTTCTGCCCAGTACCAAGGACGATCCCTGCTGTCCACACGGCCCGCGGGATGCGGTAGACGTTGGCGCACTCGCCAGCCCTCTATGTGGCACACCGCGACCAGGAGTCATTCGTCGACCGGTGTTGTCCTCAGCGGGCCTCCCCAGCCCAACCACTGCCCTTTGACCTCTGACCACAGGCAGGACCATCCGCTCACCTCACATGCCGGGCGAACGGCGAGTCTGAGGCCACGGCGGCGTCCCGCTGAAAGACACAAGGGCACCGAGGGACCTGACCAAGGCTGCGAACACGGCATCCCGGGAGATGCCCGTGCTGGGCACGCCATGCGGCAGGGCGTTATCCTCTCTTGAGGTCTGGAGGGCCGCACACCGGGCCGGAGCCCCTGGGCAGATGCAAGGCTAGGTGGCCTGGAACCCCATGTGCCAGCGCCTCTCGTGGGCCCCAGGGCGTCCCCAGGATCCCGCCCCACGACGGTGCCCTCCACTGGGCCTCAGCGTAATCCTATTGAGCATGATTTTTAGGTCATCATCTCTCTTCGAGACCATATGCGTTGTCATCATTGACCCGAGCCAGCCGTCCCGAGGCGCCCGTGCCCCCACCCAGCTCGCCCTGCTTACCACAGGTGAGGTGTAGTGCCCGAGGTCGCCAGTTGTGCTCCTGGCTTGGGTCATGTGCAGGAAGCTGGCCCAATTTTCCGTTGGTGCGACTGCGGTGATGTCTGTCTGGACATGGGCTCTGGGCAGAGAGACACGAGTGCTGCCATGTCGAAACGCTACTCGCTGGGCCTGACCTAGTGGCCTTGGTGCCCAGCCCTAATGGTGCCTGGGCGTGAGTCCTCTCGTGCTGCACGCAGGCCTCCAGCCAAGGCGGCAGAACACCAGAGCGGCACGCAGGACGGCCAGTGGATGGCTCCACGCGTGTCGAGGGCAGGCGGCGCCGCGACAGGCTGCGGAGCAAAGCGGCAGGGGCGAGCCGGGCAGCAGACAGCAGGCTCGACCCACCTGTCCGCCCTCCGGAGGGCTACACCGATTCGGGGCAGAGCCAGCGGCACGCAGCATCGAGGGCCACGGCCGCGAGTTGCCGGCCCGGGGTCGTGCCACGCAGGGGCCTGTGCGGCCGCCCCGACGCCAAGGTCATGGGCGTCCAAGCCCCAGGAGCCCCCCAAGAGAGTGGAGTGGCTCCTCCGCCAGGAGAGCCCGGAGAGCCGCCGAGGAGCCCTTTGGGGGACACGGCCCCTTGGGAACCACGAGAATATACCCGGGTGCCCGGGAGCCTGGTGTGCATCCCTCGGGGATGAGCCACGTCTCCAAAGAGCGCTGCTCCACGTCCAAGCTGCCGCATCTTTGGCACTTCCCGTCTTGCCACGGAGCCTTGGCTCATGGAGACGGGCTCGCCTGGCTCCCAAGCGACGTCGACCTCCCTGGTCAGAGGCAGCTGAGGCCAATCACTGTGGCCTGCCCTGGAGCCAGAGGCTCCACCCCAGGGCTGGGGATCGACAAAGCCCCGTCACGATGGGGGATAGCCCCGTGGTCCAGTGAGGCCACGCATCACCCAGGAACGGGCTCATCGGGAAGAGCACCCCAGAGGATCCCCGGCAAGCAGCCAGCAGACCTCAGGGCCCGAGTGCTCCGTTAGGCCAAGGGGTCCAGGCACGGCCATCAAAGGTTCCTCGTTGGTGCCCCAGGTCCCGGCGTCTTTTCGCCTCTCCGACCCCCCCAAAAACCACAGCGCCATTCTGGGCAGTTTCCACGGGCCCGTCTCCCCGCCGGGGTCCAGGGAGGCTCCCATGCCCACTGCGGACCCTGGCGTGCCTCCCAACATGGGATTCAGTGACCCAGACATATAGGTCAGCGCCAACCCTCCCGGGTACGTGGCGCATGGGCCCTCAGGTCAGAGGGACCCATCCAGGGCCCGGAGCTTCTGCCCGGTACCAAGGACGATCCCTGCTGTCCACACGGCCCGCGGGATGCGGTAGACGTTGGCGCACTCGCCAGCCCTCTATGTGGTACACCGCGACCAGGACTCACTCGTCGACCGGTGTTGTCCTCAGCGGGCCTCCCCAGCCCAATCACTGCCCTTTGACCTCTGACCACAGGCCCGACCATCCGCTCACCTCACATGCCGAGCGAACGGCGAGTCCGAGGCCACGACGGCGTCCCGCTGAAAGACACAAGGGCACCGAGGGACCTGACCAAGGCTGTGAACACGGCATCCCGGGAGATGCCCGTGCTGGGCACGCCGTACGGCAGGGCGGGATCCTCTCTTGAGGTCTGGAGGGCCGCACACCAGGCCGGAGGCCGTGGGCAGATGCACGGCATAGGTGGCCTGGAACCCCATGTGCCAGCGCCTCTCGTGGGCCCCAGGGCGTCCCCAGGATCCCGCCCCACGACGGTGCCCTCCACTGGGCCTCAGCGTAATCCTATTGAGCATGATTTTTAGGTCATCGTCTCTCTTCGAGACCATATGTGTTGTCATCATTGACCCGAGCCAGCCGTCCCTAGGCGCCCGGGCCCCCACCCAGCTCGCCCTGCTTACCACAGGTGATGTGTAGTGCTCGGAGTGGCCAGTTGTGCTCCTGGCTAGGGTAATGTGCAGGAAGCTGGCCCAATTTTCCGTTGGTGCGACTGCGGTGATGTCTGTCTGGACATGGGCTCTGGGCAGAGAGACAGGAGTGCTGCCATGTCGAAACGCTCCTCGCTGGGCCTGACCTAGTGGCCTTGGTGCCCGGCCCTAATGGTGCCTGGGCGTGAGTCCCCTCGTGCTGCGTGCAGGCCTCCAGCTAAGGCGGCAGAACACCAGAGCGGCACGCAGGACGGCCAGTGGATGGCTCCACGCGTGTCGAGGGCAGGCGGCGCCGCCACAGGCTGCGGAGCAAAGCGGCAGGGGCGAGCCCGGCAGCAGACAGCAGGCCCGACCCACCTGTCCGCCCTCCGGAGGGCTACACCGATCCGGGGTAGAGCCAGCGGCACGCAGCATCGAGGGTCACGGCCGCGAGGTGCCGGCCCCCGGCCGTGCCACCGAGGGGCCTGTGTGGCCGCCCCGACGCCGAGGTCATGGGCGTCCAAGCCCCAGTAGCCCCACAAGAGAGTGGAGTGGCTCCTCGGCCAGAAGAGCCCGGGGAGCCACCGAGGAGCCCTTTGGGGGACACGGCCCCTTGGGAACCACGAGAATTCTACCCGGCTGCCCGGGAGCCTGCCGTGCATCCGTCGGGGATGAGCCACGTCTCCAAAGAGCGCTGCTCCACGTCCAAGCTGGCGCATCCTTGGCACTTCCCGTCTTGCCACGGAGCGATGGCTCATGGAGACGGGCTCGCCTGGCTCCCAAGCGACGTCGACCTCCCTGGTCAGAGGCAGCTGAGGCCAATCACTGTGGCCTGCCCTGGAGCCAGAGGCTCTACCCCAGGGCTGGGGATCGACAAAGGCCCGTCACGATGGGGGATAGCCCCGTGCTCCAGTGAGGCCACGCATCAGCCAGGAACGGGCTCATCGGGAAGAGCACCCCAGAGGATCCCCGCCAAGCAACCAGCAGACCTCAGGGACTGAGTGCTCCGGTACGCCAAGGGGTCCAGGCACGGCCATCAAAGGTTCCTCGTTGGTGCCCCAGGTCCCGGTGTCTTTTCGCCTCTCCGCCCCCCCAAAAACCACAGCGCCATTCTGGGCAGTTTCCACGGGCCCGTCTCCTCTCCGGGGTCCAGGGAGGCTCCCATGCCCACTGCGGACCCTGGCGTGCCTCCCAACA
>JAESUZ010005265.1:600000-901960 GCA_017311185.1 Proteles cristata cristata | reverse complement strand
GACTTTCGCTTAGGTCATGATCTCGCGGTTGTGGGTTCGAGCCCCGCGTCGGGCTCTGTGCTGACTGCCAGCTCAGAGCCTGGAGCCTGTTCAGTCTGTGACTCCCTCTCTCTCTGACCCTCCCCTGCTCACGCTGTCTCTCTCTCTCCTAGAAAAAAAAAATTAAAAAAAAAAAACCAAAACATTTCCATGATGGAAAATGTGGTGGGCACCTCTGTGTATGTGAGGCTAATCAGGCAGAATAAGTTAGCTTGAAAGCCCTAGCATTGCACAGACATCTGCAGAGGTCAATGTCGCTCAGGCTTCAATCACACTCTTCTTCACTAGGGAGCTGAAATAAATGATCCTGAAGTCCTTACCAGGTTGTTAATTGCAAGGTTCTAAACATGGACTGCTAGGCTGACAACTTATACCTTCCCTCTCTGCTCATTTTTTTTCAATAGTACGCTTCTATGAAAGAGATGTATTAGTTTGCAGATTTCAAAATGTCATATGCGTCATTGGTGCCAAGAGAGTTACTGAAGTCCACTTTGGGTAGGTGGGAACATTTTGTTTTACGGTTTTGTAACAGTATAATTTTTTTTGCCATGACAATAGAGCTTCTGATGGTCATGTCAATCAAAATGAGAAATAATTGTCTCACATGGGAAGTTCATTTTATCTGGTTAAAGTGAGTAGTATTTTGCTTGTGTACTGAAGAAAGAAAATGATGGTACACTGGCCATTTGCAGCAAACTCTTAGATACTGGGAATTGTATGGTTGTCTAGATAGTTACATGGTGTTTGGTTCAGCTAGTGAATACAAGTGAAAGAAAGCTTTTAGTATGACTGCCATGGTTAAAAATAACTGTAAGGTGTTTGCAATGAGCGTGAGTTATTTTCTGATTTCAATAGATAGGGCAAACATCATGAAATATGGAGCCCTCATGTTCCCAATCTCTCTTGTACATGCATAGACATAACTAATCAAACATGGCAGTTTTTCCTATTGGCACAGGTGAAGACCTCAGAATCCTTTATCAACACAGAAGTTCAAGAAGCTCCTCATGAGAATTAGTACCCAAACCCAAATGCTATTCCAAGATTCATCCCTATGGGAAGCCAAGAAATAGATATGGGTTCTAAGTACAATATATTGAATTTTGCTTGATTTGGATTAATGAGCTCATACCTCTTTATTGTAGCTTAATTTTAACTTCATCTTAATCATCTACTTTGTAGAGACTAAGATGTGGATACTTGATTTGCCATTTAGTAGCTGTGTGACTTTGGCCAAGTTTTCTTTCATTTTTTTTTAACTCATTTCTCTGATATGACATGGGAATAATTAATAATAAGTACAATGAACATATCAATGTGGTTCCTTAACATGAAGTTACATTGTGTCCTAAATTTTCACTCTTCCCATGATACAGAACCAACTGTCAGTGACAACATTGTGCCTCCCTTTGCCTGGCTTTCTTTTTCTTCTGACCTGGCTATTCTGTCAGGAATACATTTGATTAAGAGATGTAGTACAGAAGCAGATAGGACATGCTAGTCTTAAACACTAATGGGGATGAAATTAAATGATAATTAATTTTTTCCTCCTATCCCCTAGATAATGACTGAAATGAACACCAAAACTGTATTCTGTGACAATCCATGGTGACAGAGTAAAGGAACAGCCAAATAACATATTGGCTTCAATACTCAGAGCACATTTTCGATGCAGAATAAGACTAAATAGTCTGCCATTTTCCTTTCTTTCCTCTTTTGAATAGTACTGTCTGAGGAGGAGAGTCCCCTGTGTGGATGAGGCAGAGTGCTGTGGGGGAGAGACACTGCACTTGGGACCAGATTACTTGTATTCCTGTGTCAGCTCCATGACTGACTGCCTGTGTATCTTTAGGTACATGCTTTACCACGACAAGCCTCTGCTTTCTAATCTTCAAAATGGAAGGGAATGGTAATATCGACCCCACAGCAATGTTGAAGCAAGATCATGCATAGGATCTGGTGTGTTTAGTAAATTGCAAAGCAGTTAAATATTTTAAAAGACATGCTGAATGAATGCAAACCATTTGCTTAGCCCACCAATCTAGTAGATTTTTTTATACTGTAACACATTGTTCAAAGAAAATTTTATTAAGGGAAGTTAATAATTAAAACAGATTGAAAAAACACAAAGTGGCCCAGGTTGAAGAGAAGACCCAAAGTCCAGCCCAGGCCTAGTCCACCATACTGAAGCTCCCTAGGAACCAGTAGAGACAGTCTTCAAAGCACTGACCAGATCTAAGTCTATCATTTTATAGATAAGCATACTACAGCTTATATATATGAGAGACTTGTTTCTCATGAAATGAGGTCAATTTCTTCATTGGCGATGGCTGTTCAGTCAACCTGTCAGACCTCTCTCCATCCCATTTTATCAGGTGCCCTCACTGAATTATAAATTTACCTGAAGCCCTCCTTCTTCTGTAAAATGATAGATGTTAGATGAGAGACCAACTTTGAGTTAATATTAAGTCACTCAGTATGGTGGTCAACCTGTGTTCTGTTTGCATGGGCCCATTTGCAAGTGTAGATGAGTAGAAAAATTCCAAATAACCAGTGTACATCAGAGTTGTGAATACACTCAGGTATCATATATAAACTGAAGTATGTTTTAAGAAAATGACACGTTTGGTCAACAAGTAGTGGGTTAAGATAGGATACTTTTTGTGGTAAAATAGACATGATGTCAAGTAAGACATAATTTTTCTTAATTATACAATAATTATATTTTAATCTAAGATGCATTCTGTTTTCAATGTGTCCTTCATTCTCCATTACTGTGGTCTTCCCCTTTTGCCTTTCTGACATGGCAGGGCCAACATGACTCATCTGAGAAACACTTTCTTTTCTGTAACCAACGTTGTACCTTATTTCTGCCATTCTTAAAAGTACAAATTGTACTTTTTTCTATATACTTTTAAAATCTGTTACCAAGGTGTGTCTGTGACCTACATGAGTCTCACAAAAAATAATCGATAAATCTCATTCATATGCATAAATTTTAGTTGAGAGCTTCTTCTGTCCCAAGCATCATGCTCCACACCAGCAAAACAATGATAGAAAAGTCACAGTCCCCATATAACAATTTCCTGTATGTTTTGTTTCCTGTTGCATGTGTGACATTGGTGGGAAGGGTACTTTATATAATACAGTTAATAAGGCTTTTGAGAACCTTTAGTGTTCCAACACCAGTTGTTATTCTGCTTTGCATATTCCATTTAAGTCTCACAATTACCTGCGAGGTTTTTTTGTATGGCTGTTTTTTGTGGGTTTTTAATTTTTTTTATTGTAGTAAGAGCACTTAACATAAGATCCACCGTTAACAAAATTTAAAGTATACAGTACCTTGTATTGTTGATAATAGGCACAATTTGAATAGAAGATCTGGCTGGAGGTTATTAATCCCAAGGCCACAAATGAGGGAACTGAGTATCAGAGAGTGAGACAACTTACCCAGACTCCTATAACTAGAAAGTGAAGGAAATGGGATTTTAATCTATACCACAGGGACTTTAGAATTTCTATTCTTTTCCTTTACACCTCAGTGCCTCCTCTCCCTTCAAAGAGTAGTAGTCCAGGAGAGCCAATGCTATATATCCATAATGACCATGCAAGGTGTTGATCTCTTCAAGAACCTTCTTGTTTGTCCATTTCTTCCCTTCTTCTCCCAAACCCCAGCAACATATAGACCCCCTTCCTGGTGTAGGCTCCTTGGAGCTACCCTTTACCCCTTCCTCTCTTGAGCCAAACAAGAGTTGGTTAATTTGGTTTCTGGTTTCATTATAAAATGATGTTTTAGGAACCAAAACATACATTTCAGATATTGATAATGTCAGAGCATTATTGGACAGTTTTTTTTTTTTTTCATACCCTGAAAAATGAGTTCTTAACTCTATGGCCATGACTTGGAGCATTTTGACTAATGTGACCATAATCGGGTGCAAGACAGGACTTATGTCAAAGCTACTCAAGCAGGTCAAAACAAGCCACTAAATCAATCCAGTAAAGCAGGTCAAAATAGCCTTGGTGTTGGAGGAGTAAGGGTGTGCCTTGGGATAAAAAAAAAGAAAGAAAGAAAGAAAGAAAAAGATGAGTAAGATCGAGTCACTTATAAAGCTCGTGATACATTAGCAGGACTGGTGCCGAAAATGTTAGTGCAGCAAAAATACAGTATAGAAAGTGAAGATCCTCAGCCTGCTCTGGAGGAAGACTCATTTGTCCTATTTCCCTGGAAGTGAAAGATTGTGGTGAAGCTATTTCATAAGATCGCATTTTAAGAATGTGAGTTTGGAGGGAATGAATAATTTCCATCTGCTTTCATCTCATAATGGCTAATGCAGGCAAGAATGGAGCCATAGCTCAGGCTCCTGATGAAAAATCATATGTCCTTTTCTACATTAGCGATGAGTGATTTCCAGTCCCTTCAGTTATTTAATACCCCCATGGAAATTCATCTTGACATTCCTCTCATATCAGCATCAAAGTGAGAGTTTTGTTCTCTGAGGCAGTCTCAAAAATTGGACAGTCACCTGCAGTTTCCATGCATGAGTTTGATTGTCTGCAATTGTTTACACCCTTTTCAGTGTAAGGCTCAGATTCTAACTACACATAAAACACAGTATTCAGATCACAGAATCCAAAGAGATGAGTAAGACAAGTCTGTCCCCCTTGGCTGGAGTGATAAAAGTGCCCAGAGAGGAAACAAACAAATGGGTATTTTGCTGATTTATATGGTAGATGAGAATCACAGAATTGTTACCTAAATCCCGCACTTCCCAGTATGCCTGCTGTGGAAAGGTTGGGTACTTTATGAATGGCCATGAGTGAACACTCCCAAAGAAATAGGGATTTGAAGCCAGTTGGCCTGTCCCCAAGTGAAGGCCAACCTCTTGAGCAGTTTAGACTAGTTACTTAATTCTTTGGCTTAACACGACATAGGTAATTCAGTAACTAAATGCTCTAAAAAGTTAAAAGATAATTTTAGCTATCCTTTCATTAAAAAAATATATTAAGCATGTACTCTTAGTAGAATATCAATCTAAGCTGTATGTGGGATGGGGTGATGAAAATACTATTCCTCGCCTTAAAAAAAGGTGCCAATAACATCTTAGATTAAATACTCATTAGAGTTGAATAATAGTATGATCAGAATAGAAACTATGGAATCATTTATTTGTTCAATGAATACTTTTTAAGCATCTATAAAGCATTGGTGCAAAATTGGTGAATGAGAGAGTCAAATTCTCTGCCCTTAACATCATTTTGTTCTAGAAGGATGCAACCAAATAGGCTTGCAATTTGAAGGCAGTAGTTTACTTTGGTGATTGCATAAGTATAAACTTGCAGTCGTATAGTCTGACTGTGAGGCAGATGTAAACATTGCTAGCCCTTACTGATCATGAAGGAATGAGTTCTTGATAAGGTGAACCAGCAGACCAGTGTTGTCTTCTCCAGAGATTTTTCAAGTGAAATAATCAAATGAGCAATGTTTATCTTATCTCCAGGATAACCGAAGTTGCAGCAGTTTGGGACAGCTTCCTTTCTACCAGAACATTTCAATCTCTGCACAGTATCAACTCATCAATTGAATCCTTTTAAACACTATTTGTACCATGTCTAGATTCTTAATGATGGGTCATGGTTTGGGACATTCAAGTGAAATATTTCCTAAGTATTTCAGAAGAAATTTTTTTAAACATTTTCTTACCTGATGATCGGTTACACTAGAGCATTTTAATGTGTAGAAGAAAACCAACAAAAACTGGGATAATATAAAAATAAAGGCCTATGAATGTTTAAAGAGTATAACATATTTATACATTTACATAATCCTTATATAGTAATTCTTACTAATTCAATTATCTTGATTCCAAGTTTCCAGGCACATATCCATATGTGAACGAATGAATCCTTTCTTGGATTAATTTAAGACCTTCTCCCTCTATTGGAAAAACATTTTATTAAATTGGTTTTGCACACACACACACGCACACATAAACACACACCTCTTTTATGTCCCTAAAGGAACAGTATCGAAGAATTTATCCTTAAAAACATTGCAAATGCAGCTTGTATTTTTCCTTTAAGATTCTATGAAGGACAATTCTTAGGGATTACAAGGGTAAGATTCTTTTGGCATATGTGTGGAACTCATGTGGTATTTGATGCTTATTTAAATTATTATTTTGAACATTTCTTAAGTAAATGTCATGGCAAAAAAATGGATCACAGCGATGAAATATCAAAGTCCAGATGGAATATTCATTCCATTCTAATCAGTTTCTTATTCTATGTCTGCAGGCAAATATCTATTAAATATATATGTCACTTTAGCAATACTTTCAAGTTGTGGTGAATCCATTTTAAATTACAAGAGCCTGAGGATTGTGTGTGTACAGTTAATTTTCTCTTTTCTACTTTCCTGGGATTGTTAAGAAGATCCCTCCAGAAACAAAAGTGTCTCACAAAGTGAGAATAGAAAAGAAGGGTGGGTGGGTGGTAGGGGGGATAGAGCTGGAAATAGGTAACAAATAACTGATTGTCTGGGAAATCCTCTTGGAAGAGGGGACTGTGAAACAGATAATATATGGATGTTTGAAATAGAAGTGCCCCCTTTCTTGTCATTGGATTGAGTAGCTAATTTATTTCTTCCATTTCTAAGGTCCTGGGTATTAAAATTGCCTTTAATTTTAGATTTAAAAGCTTACAGAATCAACTGTGTAGTGTTCCTCAGCATGGGTTCGTCAGCAATGCTATTCCTAGAGGATGGCCTGTGATACAAGAGTGTTGTGCTCATGTAAGTGTAGGGAACACCACAGGTTGAAGACCATTCTGGAACTGGGATACTATAACACACAATTTATATGCAATATAATACACAATAGTAAGTAGAAGGACATAGGAAGTTGTACAGGAGAGAGCCTTGTTTATCTTTGTCAGATTTCCCCTAATTATCTGATGATCAGACTCCCAAGTTTATGGGTGATTAGCTATTCATTTTCCTCAGACCTAATGTTTCAAGTGACACTGAACTCTTTGGGGAATACCCGTATCAAGTATTCTTCTCCAAATATCTCTTAACCTGAATTTAGAACTTAACCACAATTGACAACAAACCCACATTACTTACTTATATCTTTGCTCCAGGAAAATTCTAGTCTTTGTTTCTCTGAGTCACAGAGTTTCTTGTCTGCTTACTCCTCTGTCCTTTCCCTTCTCCTCCTCATTGATTGCTCCTCTTGAGACCCACCAATCCTCCCACAAGCAGACTGCAGAAAGAATGTAATTATTCAAAACACAAATATTATTAAGCATCTTTCACATGACAAATTGTGCTCTACTCAGGTGAGAAAGGAAACCTTGAAGACCAGCTCAGGATCTGCCTTCAAGGAGTTTACAATCTAGCCAGGGAGAGAGAGCTTTGTATGCGTTAATATAATAACCTGCAGATGCGTCACCTGCCATAAAAGTGATATAAAGGAGGGGGGGGGAAGGGGAAGATGATGTTCAGGTAGTAACACCTAAGAAGGAGACATGGAAAAGAATTGAGATGATATTACATGCTGTGTGAAGGCATTAAAAGATTGTTACAGAGGGGAGGAGGGATGGGCATGGAGGAGGACACTTGTGGGGATGAGCACTGGGTGTTATGTGAAAACTAATTTGACAATAAACTATTTGTAAAAAAAAATTGTTACAGAAATATAAAAATAGTGTAGAGACTCTTAAATGGAGAGTCTCCTAGCTTGGCTGAGATATAGCAAGGAGCAATATGAACTAAGCCTGGAAAGAAAGTTCAGGGTCCTATAATAGATAATGCCATGTATTAGGGTAATAAATGTGGATTTCATGTGGAAAGCAGTAGCAAGTATCACAGAATAATTGAATGTCTTTATAACGGTACAATCAAAACGTTACAAAAGTTAACTTAGTAACAATTACTAGGAAAAACCCTCACGTGCAAGAAGATGAGAAACTTGGTCTATTGAGAAGGTGGTGTGGACATGCCAATGTGCAGAAAGAACGTAAACAGGCTCAACAAGCCTTGGCGGAAAATCAGTCATGCAATGAATCCAAGCCTAGAATGAGTCCGAGTCTTTGCATTTTCTTGTCTGAAAGTTGAGAAAGAACTAGGAAAGCTGCAGAGCAGCTGCTTTGGGGGTGGTAGGGATGGGGTGTTTGGGTTTCAGTGTATTCCTTTTAAGAGGCCATGGAACATAGGGATGGCGTTTCCCAGAGACCAATTTGAAACACATACTTGAAAACTAATAGAAAGCCTTGGGTGAAAAACACAATTCTAAAAGTGCATAACTAAAATAAATACTTGAGTACTCATAGAGATGGCTCATATCCTCACGGGAGAACATAGAAGGTGAAAGGAAGGGAGATTTAACTGGGAAGAATGCCAAATAATGGGAAAGGCAGAGTCAATGAAAGACGAAGGAATGATTTGAGGTAAAGAAAGATGGTAGCACAAAGCCACAGGAAACAAAGGAGGAGAAAGTCTCAAGCCTTGATGTGCAATGTACACAGAGTATGATGCTTCCAGAGGTAAAGAAGCATCAGATCTGAGGAAAGACTTCTATATTTGGTGAATCAGAGGTCGTTACTGAACTTTGAGAGAGGGGCTTATAAGACGGCAGTGGTTCTAACTGTAATATGCTTTGGAATCCATTGCAGGGCTCGTTAAAACACAGGTTTCTGGTCAGTTCTCCGTAACCATCTGCCGCTAAAGATACTGATTTGGTAGATCTGCAATGGGACCAGAAGATTTCTGCTACTAACAGATTTCCAGCTGATGCTGATGTTGCTAGGTCCCAGGACCACACTTTGAGAACCACTTGTAATAGTGTGGTGGAAAATTATAACAGGTGCAAGAGAATAAGGGAATAAATGACAATCCAGATGCCCATTCAGCAAATGGAGGCAAGATCAAAAAAATTTTTTTATGAAAAGAAGCTGGGAAAAAGCTGCAGTCCTGGGGACTAATCTTCCCTCTCATAGCACCCAGCACTGTAGCTTACATGCATTAGGTTCTCAGGGACTCTTTCTACTTTGGATAGCCAATAGCCAGTAGCCATTTCTTTCTCCTTACTCTGGTAGCTAAGACTTCTTATAGGTAGCCTTCTATGTAATACCCACCTCTTCTGAACATGTTCTTCTGAATGCCTCCATCTCTTCTCCCCAGAAACTGCTCCCAAATTCCATCTTATATCCAGAACATACCAGCTGTGTGACAATCCCCCTCTAAGTATTGAAGTTGGTCTCTAGCGAGGTTTGAGGTTCTCTGCAAGAGTTTAGCTATTAAAGGATCAGGGGAATATGTTAGACATCACTTTAGTCTTAAAAATGCAGCAATGCATGTGTTCTTAGATTTATGTGTTAAAGCGCAAGATCTGTTTTGCAAAGATACCAAAATTTCTGTTTCTCATAAAACTGTAAGGACTTGGCAGACAGTGTCTGTTCTCCACCAGATGCAGTCATGCTCATGTGTAATCCTAGGCAATACAAATTAATGCAACTCTTGCAGTTTAAAAAAGTCATTTCAAAGTCTGTGTAGTGGTTTTCTTTATGACACTGTGATTTTATTACCTGTAATTTAACACATCATGGTGCTTCCTGATGTACTGCTTATGGACTTTTCATTTCTCCCAACTGCCAGGTATATAATGCTTATTTTAATTAAATTTCTCCTCTCTTATTAAAACCCTTTAAGGACTCTGCTGTTTGCAAAACCGACTCTCACCTGAGTAAGAAAAGGATGAAGAGTTACACAAATGTAATCAAGGGCTGTCAGAAGGCTGGAGTTTCTATTAATGATTACAAGTCAGCTTCAGGACATTCAAAGGTCACTTAGTTTACATGTAAATATTAGCTTCAGTACAGGAAATTGGAGGAATGAAAATTCAAGGAGAACTACTAAGGAATACTGTAAGAAGGAAGAAGACCATATAGGAGCCTGAGTGTGACCATATAGGAGCCTGAGTGTGTCCCATATAGGAGCCTGAGTGTGTGAGGTTGAATACCTACTATGTGCTTAACGTGTGAAGGACACTGAAGTATAAGGCACATCCCATTCTTTAAGAAAACATTATCTATTTGAATAACAAGACAAAGCTATTAAAAAAACAACAAATATTTTTTGAAAGTGGCTGTTCAATAGCCTGATACACATTATTAGGGAATGTTGCACAGTGCATGTATGCTGAAGGATAGCAACATAGATTAGCACAGTAGAAGCCAACTTAATTTCATTCAATGCAGTCTGTCCTAAATGTATTTGACAATCATACCCTCCCTTTTCTTTCTTTCCAAATGACAACCTCAATATTCTAAGGTGCCTACTTTAGGAAATAAGTAGGGAAAGGATAACGCTAGACAGCTAAAAAAAAGTGTCTTAACTTTTGATCCTGCTTCCTGAGCTCTAAAATTGGAAGCACAATGCCTATCCCATAGAAAATGTAGGGATTATATTCTCTGTGTGTGCTTGAGCACGTGCGTGGGCATGCACATATAGTTACAGATCCATCTTTATTCATAAATACATCAGTATATTTCCTCAAAATGAGGTTGTTCTCTTTCACAATAGCAGTACAATGATCTACTTCAGGAAATTCGAATAAACGCAATATTACCTAATCTACACACCTTATTCAAATTTTGCCCAATTGCTCCTTCTACCTGGGAAATTGCCTCATCCTTCCATTGTCTTTCATGACTGTGATAGTTTTGAAAAGTACAGGATAGGTTTTTGGGGTGACTCTCAATATTTGAGTTTGTCTGCTATCTCCTCATGATCATATTCACGTTGTGTCTTTTTGTCACAGAAGTACCATTGTGTTCTTTCCATTGCATTGTATCTGGAAGCACCTGATACATTGCTGGTGATAATTTTCATGCTAGGTTAAAGTAGTACCTGTTAGGTTTCTCCTGCTTTCCTCTGCTTCACTTTGTAACTATGTTATTAGATAATTTTATAGGAGCTTTAGCATCCACTGAGGATTCTTTCTGAATCAGTTATTACCTTAATGGCTTCCGAATGGCAACTTTTAAAATTCCGCATCGAAAACAATTTTATAAACTGTATCCAGAGAGATGCTACTCTTTGTGAAGTATTCCAGTTTACAAAATGCCACCCTGAAATCAAAACGTTTAATAGACAACATGGGAAAATGTTCCTAACACCAAGGTGTGACTGTTAATGTCATGGGGCAAGCCTTGCTGAGAAGGTATGAGAAGCAATACCACATTAATGAACAGGCAAGTATTTTAAAGCTTCCATTATGGAGAAAGCTTTGTTCACTAACGTTCATCTTTAAAACATACTGAGAGATAGCATGTGCTGTGGGATAAATGACTTTTAAGAAGAACTCCAGCTCTGGTCGCCAAGATGTACTTCTGTTTAAAGATATGAAAAATTTGTCTTTTGCTTTTCCTCAAGCAATAAACTTGTTTGTATATCAGCAGAGGGAGAAGACTTAAGAGCCTTGTTTGAAACAACTACAGGCTTTCTCTTCCCGACACACAAGCTCCTATTCTCTTTTCCCCTTATTTAAAAATGAAGTCAAAAAATTAGTTCTTATAACCCCTATGAGATGGATTAGACAAAATAAAAAAAGTTTGGCCACTTTTTTGTTATTACTATTAAAATCAATTTTATCACGTATTAGCATTTCAAACATTGCTTTTTGAAATATGACCTTCATATACCCTGAGTAAAGACATACAGCATCTACTTATCACATACTATGTCCCAGGTAATGGAAATATGTTCTATATGTTCTCATTTAATCCAGAAGTACACTGTGAGGTATTATCCCCATTTACAGAAGACAAAACTGAGAGAGAGTTAAGTGATCTTTATTTCATTTCCAGTGTTGACGAGTCGTACTCATGAATGTTGAGAGCTGTGACCTGTTTTTTTGTTTGTTTGCTTATTTGTTTGTGTTAGAACAGTCTTGAGCAGAGTTGATCATGCCTGTGGCCAACAGGTTCATTCATGTTTTTTACTTTTATTCTTATATCTGGCATTTCCAGCCCCAATGACTTCTTATGCAGTAGAACATTCTATCATCTCTGGCAATATTCTAGTTAAAGAATATAGATTTACAGTTCTGTATATCCATTAGTATCATTAAAGAACATCTACCAGTAGTACAATTTAAAACATTCACTTTTAAAATCTTATGTACCTCTTGACCCACTCATTGAAAATTTTCGGTGTTTTGGGGGGTGGGGGGTTTAATATGCCTGGCACCATGCTGGGCTCTTTGCATGTATATCATTGTGGTTTCACACCATCTGGATGATAGTTATAAATTTTAACTCTGCAAATGAGAAAGCTGCAGCTTAGCCGCAGAAAGATTTGCTCAAGACCAAAGTACCAGGAGATTCAGAGTCAGAATTTGATGCTCTGATTTCTCTGATTTCAGAGTCCATAATCCATATATACCACACTGACCACACTGGTTTGCACAAGCATGCAGGAATATGCAGGTAAGAAAATGACCAATATACGTGGTTATGGTGATGGTATCTTAACATGAATACAAGACACATTTCCCTCTATTGCTTTTTTTCTAAGTTTACTTCAAAATGTTTATTCCTGATATATTATTGCAAGGTTTAAAGACTCTACAGGAATGAAAATTTTTTAGAGGGAATTTGGGGCTGGAGATTGGGGTCATAACCTTGAGGAAAGAAAAAAAATAATATTTTTTTGCCATTGCCTAGTATGCCAGTTCTGCTGCGATCCCCTTAATGGTCTTTTTTTTTTTAGGTGCTTTCTGCCATGGGCCCTTCACAGAAATGATTTCCTCTACCTGGAATATTATATTCCCCCATTCCATGGCAGGCTTTCTTGAGGTCTCACTGTAAGTAGGGCTTCTTCAAAAGGCTTTTCTTGACATGTCCATGTGCCTGCCTAGGGACCCATCTGAATTCCTAGTCCCTAACTGTGCCTGCCACATAACAGATACACAGAGCATACTTTTTAAATAGATGGATGGTTGAGTGGATCAAAAAGAAGAAAGAGGAAGGACAAAAAAGGAAGGAAGGAGGGAAGAATATCAGAGACAAAAACGGAGGAAAGGAGAGAGGGAAAAAAAAGGGGAGAGGAGAAGACAAAAATCTTTGAGCAAGGTATACAATAAACATATTGTAGTACAAACAATTACCGGTCTGGGGTGTCTGGGTGGCTCAGTCAGTTAAGTGTCCGACTCTTGATTTCAGATCAGGTCATGATCGCACTGGTTGTGAATTTGGGCCCCATGTCAGGCTCTGGGCTGGCAGTGCAGAGCCTAGTTGTAATGCTCTCTTTCCCTCTCTCACTCTCTCTCTTTCTCCCCTGCACACTCCCTCTTGCTCTTGCTCTCGAAAATAAATAAATAAACTTAAAAAAGTTACTGGACCTAAAGCCAGTAGAAATGAGTTCAGGCACCCCTTACTTTACTTGTTTTATAACAGTGAATAAATTATTTCCCCTCTCTGAACATCTAATTTTTTATCAGTAAAATTAGAATTTTAACTTTAAGACAAGAAGCATCTCAGATTTCCTTGAACACTGTCCTTCTCCAGAACTACAATTTAAGCAGATGAAGTGTTCTCAATTCCTAATATACACTAAGATGCACTTCTATTCCAACTCCCCAAAGAATAAAATGACCCCATGGCCTTTGTGGACCAAATCACAATGCAAATCTGTTTGAAAACAGATTCAAATCTGTCACACCAGCTTTTATCTTACTAAGCTGCCTTAACACTGTTGAAAATTCACTGGGGTCATTAAAATCAATTCTTAGACCTCTATTCCCTTGCAGCCAGTAAGTACTACTGTATTTTGAGAAATGACCAAAAAAAAAAAAAAAACCCCACAAAAACCATAAAAATATGTAAGAGCCTTAGCTGCAAGAATGATAGGCTGCACCATTTACTTGAATGCATAAATGCCATTTTCTAGAAGGACTGATCTTGTTACCGGGTACTTCTTGATTAGGATTCTCTGTGGCATCCACGCTTGGTGAAACAATGAGTGGGAGGGAGGAAGAAACAGTAGATTGGCTTGTATTATACAACTAGCGGGCTCTTGTACGTGACTGATTAGATCTGATGTGATACGTTTTCACTGAAAGGCTTCTGCATGTGCCAGCCACATCATACCAAAGTTCGGCAGGCTGTTAGCTGAGAAATCAAGTGAACCACACAGCTACAATGGGAAGATTTGAAGAGGCAAAAAGTATAGTCTTCTAACTCCCTAATGGGAGAGTTGTAGCTCCATCGATGTGCACACTTACGTATAAGCTTGTCCCACTTGAAGCCACACGCTACATACACACATATTATGTGTTTACACGTAGAAGTTCACGAACACACAAGGTCCCACTGAGTTTTACAAAACACTTGAATTCCCCCCAGCAAAATTAAAAATCCAGGCAAAACATTGGATTTGTGTTATGTATTCAAACTTCAAACATGGTATGTCCCAGGATAGCAGACTTACTGCGAGGTTTAAGCGATAGCTACTAATTGGTTAAATTAGGCTAGTCTTGTATACCTAAGTATCCAAGTGTTGAAATTCTTCTACCATAAATTCTAAATAACCATCACAGGAATTGATCAAGGTTGGACGGTCAAGGTACAGTTAACTCTCAATACCCTTAAGAGAAAAGGAAATGTAGAGTTATACGTAATATGGTACGTTTTCATATGGGAAGCTTTTTAAAGTTATATGTTATTGCTAATACTTCTCCATTTGCTATTGTTATTGGTCACAAGCTATTTGAGTGTAGCAACTATGTGTCCTATTTCTTGGTATCTCTATCATAGCTTCTTGTCTTCATAGTTGCTTAATAAATGCTTGTAATAATATTGTAGTGGGTCGTTCTAAATTTTGCATAATTTAAAAAGGGTCACTTTGTGTTTGTCTTTGGAATATCTTCTATTCATATGTAAGCATCTATTGGTCTTTAACTCCCATTGAACCACCTAGTGACATCCCCATGGTACAAAGGAGTTGAGTTTTCTATAATGGTAGGCAGCTACTTTGCTTCAGACTAATCCAGACTTAGCCTTCTTTCAAAACTTCTCTTAATCTGGGCATGGGGCCAAAAGCTTCTACAGTTTCAAAGAGCTCTCCTCATGCAAAGTAAATTGAGGGAGTTCCCTCATGGATTCACCTATTCCTTTAAAAATATTGTGCCAACACATGTGTAATGAAGTCCTTTCATTATTAACTTTTCAGTTAATGCCCAGCAAGTGGAACTAAATAATTAAATGAACCGGAGTCTGTGGAAAAATCAGAAGGCAGTGCAGATAACATATGGACAAATAAGTGAAATGTGGTTGCACTGAGTTTATATGGTCTTACTAAAAATACGTCAAGGTGCCTGAGACATAAGTGCTTTTACAAGAAAATTGAAGAGGCATAATTTACAGAGATGTGACCTAGAGGTCCATGCTTCATGCATCCTAATTAAGTAAAGCAGAGACTGAAATTGCTTTCTGTCATCTGGATAAGAAGCAATTATAGTTATACTTCAGGCTGCTGGTTTGGTTAGGGAATAAAGTATTGTATTTAGCTGCCTCCAATCAATTAAGGGTTAATAAATTAATGTCTATACTTCTGAAGATGTAATATGACAAAGGAGGGGGCATCTCTTAACTACTTAGAAGCTGAGGACTAAAAATCCAGTCTGAAACCTTTCTTTTCCAGATTGCAAAGTTGGAAGTCGTGATAATTTTTGTTTTTCTCTTACTAAAACTGAAAAACAAAATCCCCAAATTGCTAAACAGGTCATATTTGCATCACCAAGTTGGGTTTTAACATGAAATGGAATACATTTAATCATATTTCTTTATAAAACATCTCTTTATCTCTGTATAATAGATATTACAATGTAATTTATGATCTGACCCGCAGTAGATGTTGAGTTCTTCAGGGGTTGAGGCTGTAAGGTTTTCATTGAAGACATCCTAACTCAAATGGATCTCCATAAAATTTGATGAGAGAGTACATTTTTATAGGAAATTGGCAAATTTGTGTCTCTTAGTGCCTGTTCTCGAAGTATACTAAGTTTCTAAAAGTAGTTTCTGGCTTTTGTTGTGGTTGTTAGGTGGCAAAGTTTGCAAACAAAGCCTTTCACCTTTATTTTCATGATCAATCTACACTGTATGAATTGTTGGTTATTTGATGCATGCAGTTAGCTGCCTGGTTGTTAGCCAAATTTCTACTAATCAAGAAAAACAAGTTTAAAAGGAAAAGCTTTAGAATAGCTCTATTTAACTACTACAAAAGTTTTGGCTTACTAAGGAAAAGAATTGGGCTGGAATTATCAACAGATTATGATTAGTTCACTGTTAACCTCCCTCTCTAAAAAACGAACAAGCAAAAGGAAATAGTGTTGAGGTTTATAGCTACTAAAACATATATCTGATCATTTTTTCAATGCATGGGTGAGCTAGAGCAATCTTTAAAGTTATCTTAATTAATTTGCCAGAAATTAAATTTCCAGAATGTGTGCATGAACACACATACACACTGAGTGGAGTACTGATCCATATTTAATAACACAACAGCTCTCAGAAAGCAGAACTATACAGATGCCCCAATTTGTAGCACTGTTAATTTCCATGGTATAAAGACTCCATAGTGGCCAATTTCAAACTCTGAGGGCAGAATTGGTAAAAGATGCACAGTTACCTCTTACACTGAAGCAAACCATCTCAAACCACTGCACGCCCTACCCTCAAATACTATTTAACTTCTGTCTTTGAGATCCAGTCCTATGAAGCATACAGAGAGGTGACCCAAAGCCCAGTATAAAACCATCTAAATAGATTGAGTGATATGTTCACCCTTTGTTTCCCTTTGTTTCAGTCAATGGAATAGAACAATGTGGCTTGCCTCCTCCTTGTGAATAAGCTCATTTTAGTGAACTAAATTGAGTTGACAAATGATCTCTATAAGCATGAAACCCTCACCAAATCTTTTATTTTGCCAGTGACTCAGACTTACTGACCAGCTGAGTGCTGATTGGATTGCTGCTCTTCCAAGCAGAGTTGGGGCACGTCCACCATAATAAAGAGAAAGGTCAGCTCCAGAGTACTGCTCTGATCATATTGAATCAGCTGTGTCCCATGGACATTTCTCTCAGTACATCCTGCTTAGAACAGCTCAGTCTGGTTATTTGGCTATACAACAGTCTAGAACCCCTTTTTTTTATTCCTTTTGCTTCAGAGACTGGAAGTCCCAACTTGCTTGAGATGGAGAGATGACTCATCAATGAAATATTAGATGGGTGCCTAAAGCATCAGATAGAAATGATCTGATGGTTTAACTCGGCTTATGATCAATAATTGGCACTAAGTGTAGCAGGCGGTTTTAATCAAGGTAAATGAGACTCTGATAAACAGATAGCGGTTTTAATCAAGGTAAATGAGATTATGATGAATAGATAGCTAGATGGAGTCCAGGAAGGAATAGAGTCTAATTCAAAAAGAAGGGTTATAGCGGTGCCTGGTGGCTCAGTTGGTTAAGCAGCTGACTCCTGATTTTGGCTCAGGTCATGATCTTGCAGTTCTGGTTAGATGGAGCCCTGTGTCGGGCTTTGCACTGACAACACAGCGGAGCCTGCTTAGGATTCTCTCTCTCCCCTTCTCTTTGCCACTTCCCCACTTGTATACAGCTTCTCTCTCTCTCTCTCAAAATAAATATTTTTAAAAATTAAAAAAAGAAATGTTACATTTAATCCAAATATGTAAAATGCTTCTGAGAGGGAGAAAGCTTACTTCCTTGCATAGAGTTCATGAACATATACTGAAAACCTTGAGGTGTAATTAGCCATGTACCTTACAATATAACATACCAAAGAGTATGGTTTTATCGGTCAAGAAATTGCCTTCCTCTAATCAACAAATACTTTCCCAAGCCTACACAATTAGGTCCTTCAAAAGGGCCATTAAAAACTTAGATGTATATTCATCCTTGATGGAATCTTATAATACAAAATTGATGCCTAAGCAATCTAGCCTGCCTTTTTTCAGAAGAAAATAAAATACTTTATTACTTCAAAATCTGCTGGCAAAATGCTGAAGCTAAAGGTAGAAACTATCCTGGAAAAACTGCTGTAAAACAGGTTTAAAGCACATGAGTATGTTACACACAGACACAGTGATGTGGTAGGAAAAAATATATGCCTACGTTTTCAGACTTGAGGGTAATTGGACACAGAAGATTGGTTTTTCAACCTGTGAGTCCAGATCTTTTCATCATGCCCACTTTTATATCTTGCCTTGTTAATAAAACATTATTTACATTTATGTAGATTTAGAATAACTATCTTCTTATCTCCTTCTCACTTTTTAAGCTCTTCCTCTTCTTTCTCTTGTCTTCTTAGCTTGTTCACTTCTACAGTCTTTTTAGACTGTATTTCAGTAATATGTTAAAGTTAATGGTGGATTTGTAAACTGATACCTGTTTTTTTAAACCCTGATAATAGTAAATACACCAAAGATGAGTCCCGGTATCTTCCACCTAGTCAGTAAGTAGCAAGTGTCAAATTCTAGTGGCTTTTAATTTATGATTCATGAAATATATTTTATGAAAGAACCTAGCTAAACACATTTAGGGTGGGATTAGCCCAGTGTCTACAGCCTTGACCCTCAAGTTCAGGTTTTTACATGTGAAAAGAAAGTGTAAATCTCCCAGGATCTCAATAGCTGGAAATGTCAAGCTCCTAGTTAAATGACTTAGCATGGTATTTTTAAATCTTATTAATAATATGAACAACAAAAATAACAGTGAGTATGCTTTTAAAATATCTACTTCATGACAGGTATGTGACATTCTTGAGTACCACTTTTGTGTTAAATACTACACTAGATACTTCATATATGTTGCATCCGTTTGCATCCATTTTATTTTTTTAGCAACCTGGCATAGGAGTTATCACTATCCTTTTTTTTAGTAAGTGAAGAATTTGAAACATAGAAAAATTGAGAAATATGAAGCAGAACCAATATTCAAATTCAAATCAAGCTGACATAATTCTGCTCTCTTATTACTATGGCCATCGGATTTTAAGCTTTGAAAGGGCAAAGACTGTTTTAGTCATACAACCTTCCTATTTCAAGCACTTAATGATTTGCTTGGCATTCAATGTATAAGCATGAGTTGAAAGAATGAGTGAGCATTTCTCCAAGTTCTTGCTAGCTGTCTTCTCTTTGTTTCATTTGTAAAGTGAGAATTATGTTGATTTTTTGTTGTTGTTCCAATTCCAGACATTTAATGAAACCATATGACTTGACGTGGCTTTAGGATTTTAGTTCCTCAGCATGAGGCAGTGGGGAGGAGTAGGAGCCCCAGACACAATCTAGGAAAGACTGCTAAAATGCTGAAATAAATCCAAAAATCCTATGGGTTTAACCATTCAGCATTTGACTCAAATAATTTCATTGGTGACCATTAAATACTCTGTGCTTATGTCATTTCTTTTTAAATGTTTCATGTCAATACCAGCATTATAAATGCAAGAATATGGGGCACCTGGGTAGCTCAGTCAGTTCAGGGTCCAACTTCGGCTCAGGTCATGATCTCATGGTTTGTGGGTTCCAGCCCCGCGAAGGGCTCTGTGCTGACAGCTAGCTCAGATTCTGTCTCCATCTCTCTCTGACCCTCCTCTGTTCATGTTCTCTCTCTCTCTCTCTCTGAAATAAATAAAAAAGACATTAAAAAATTTTTTTAATGAAAATGAATGCAAGAATAAAAATCTCTGAGAGAAATGGCTGTTATTCATTCGGTCTTTGTAACCCAGGTAAAACTACCGAATAACATTGACTATTTCCTGGCGGTTGAATTCCTGAATTTGCTGTTAAAGTTTAAAACATTCATGGGGCGCCTGGGTGGCTTAGTCGGTTAAGCGTCCGACTTTCGCTTAGGTCATGATCTCGCGGTTTGTGGGTTCGAGCCCTGCGTCGGGCTCTGTGCTGACTGCCAGCTCGGAGCCTGGAGCCTGTTTCAGTCTGTGACTCCCTCTCTCACTGACCCTCCCCTGCTCACGCTCTTTCTCTCTCCTAGAAATAAATAAAACATTAAAAAAAAAAAAGATTAAACATTCTTCACATCCAAGCTAGTGTTGTTGCACTGGGTTCCAAAATGAATAATCTTGTCTATACTAAAATAATGTTTTGTGTTTTCAAACTGCCATTTAGCCTGATTAGCCAAGAAAAAGCTGCATGTTATTTTAGCAATCTTTAAGCTACATTAAAATTTAGGATTTTGTTGTAAGGAAAAATAGAACGATTACCAAATCAGGTCTCTCTGTCATCTCTGAAAACAAATTGATGGCAAATTGTTTTTAAATAATTTTAATAACTTCCCTAGGAAAGAAACATGTTCATTGAACAAAGTTTACAAAATATAGTCAAAAATAAGAAGTCTATCTCTGAGGCCTAAGATAACCACAGTGAACAGTAGTTAACATTTGTTTCTGTGTGCTGAGAGATTACACTTTGTTCATAGAAATGTGAATCAGTAGAAAGCGAATGAGAATCAGACTTTCTTATCTTTATAGAAAGCTTCAAAATGTCATTTCAGGTAAGGGGACCCCTGGAGTAGCTCGTTGGAGGTAAGAGATCAGTGAATATCCTGGTTCATGACTTCAGTGCTAGGGATGCACCACCAGAGCAAAGCTGTAGCCCTAATTCTACTTGATTTTCCTTCCCAATATTCTTTTGAATTTAGTTGTCTCTTATTTATGATCAGTATCTGTGAGGGTCTCCAGTGACTTAATGTGGTTTCTTGCTGAAGGTCCTTCATAGGACATCATTTTATACCTTGATTCATAAAGACTTTCTAATTCATAAGTACTGTTCTCAGGAATATACGTATTGAAAAATCTATTGATTTTCTTTAATTCCATAAGCTTAATTGGTGTAATTTTATTATGGTACTTTTTTCTTTTATTAAATCTTTGTTTAGTAGATGAATTTGGAAGGGGTGGATCTCGAACTTTTTATTGATATACATCTCAGTTTTGCGTAATTTTATATTCTGATCATCTTTAAATATGTGGCTTTCATTCAATACTGAATTTTGTATATCTTTGGCATTAGAGATTTGAATATATATATAGAACATAGTAAACAATCTTTCTTGTTAATATTAAGCTGATTTGTATTAGCATTTTTTTTTCTTTATGAGAATGCCTTGATGCCTATATATAGTTCAGTTCTTTACATGGAATCTGTAGACTCCCAAAGCATTCAAGAATTAAATTCTTAATGTCTTTGAACTTGGCTAGAAAAAACATATATACCTTCATATTCACTAACCCCTAACTGAAATTTATCAGTTTCTTTGATTATAAGTGTAGACTACAAACCACATTCGTGTTAGCAATATCTATGACTTTGTCACCAACAACATTCAGATATTTTCATATCACTTCAGAGTTATTATAGATATCCTAACATACCATTACGTTTATCACACATTTGAAATTATGGTAATTAATAGGCCTGATGTTGATACTTAATGTCTTAATAAAGTCTTGCCT
Source organism: Proteles cristata cristata (assembly GCA_017311185.1). NCBI lineage: Eukaryota > Metazoa > Chordata > Mammalia > Carnivora > Hyaenidae > Proteles > Proteles cristata. The sequence goes on along the minus strand of JAESUZ010005265.1, from coordinate 880,373 downwards.
CTTTTATTCTATGAGCAGTTTCTTATTTAATATTTTAACAGCAGTATTTTGTATTTTAGTATTTCAATATAATAGGTTTTCTTTGTAAATACAGTTTATGTATGTATAAAAAGCTATTTTAAATAAAACTTGAATCTACCTATTTATTTTAGTCTCCCAGAGATTAGAATAATATACCAACACATAACAATGATCTCATAGGTTAAAGCATTAAGAACTTGGTAAGAAATAGGCTAGATGACCTTTAAAATCTGTTTAAATAGGTATTTTTATTTAAGACACATATTTTTAAAATACGTATTTAAAATAGTACTGATTTAAACAATTCTTTTAATCATTTATGGATGGATATTGGTCATATTTCCCACTCAGAAGTAACATCTGTGACATGATGGATTTTCTTCTAGTATTTTCTTAGGCACATGTTTTACTTTTTAAAGTGTGATGATATCATGCATAGAATTTTATAATCTACTTTTTTTGGTTAACAATATATAAGAAAGATCTTGCTTTATTAATTTCTTTATACAGTATCTAGTGGCTATGTAATACAAAGGAACTGTATAGATGTACTATATACAGCCAATCTTTCTTGAGACTTAAGCTTCAAAAAAAAAACTTTTGATGAGTTTTTATTCTTAAAAAAGAGGACTGTAAAACTTGGATAGGAAATTGGTTAGAAAGAATTGGATAGAAAACTAACTTCAAAACAAACAAAAGACAATGATTAAATGATAGATGAAGAAAAGTAAACAGGAGATTTCCAATCTTTCTATTTAGAGATGATGCTAAGCTCATCTAGGCAATGAGCTGCCACAATAATAAGGATCATTTTAAAAAGACCTAGTAAGAAATGGCAGGTATTCTTACATGAGGAAAGGTAACACATGTGCAGAAAACCATTCCAGAAAGAGGATTATTGGATCTGGAAACAACTGTTGACTGTCCCCCAAGTGTAGTGTTCTATAGGCAGAGATGCCTCCCCTTTCCCACTCAATTACACCTCTGTAAAGCCAGTAAACTTCAGGAAGAGTTCCAGAAAGACAAATAGAAAATCTGATTTGGATTATGTGTCTATTCATTATATACTCTTGTCTGAGATGTTTCTGGTTCCTATACTTACACAAAAAGGAGAATATGGAGGAAGTTGAGTAGGTGTGAACTCGAAGGATCAGGATGGTTGTATCCTTGACTTGAAAAGGCAAGGACTGAGCAAATGCAAGGCCTATACATTCTGAAGAGTAGAAATAAGTTGTTGATGATGTTTTGAGGCACATTCTGGAACCCAGAACTCTTAAAGGGGGCTCTGATTTATGAGGTTAAATGTAAAAAGTGTTAGAATCATCATACCAAGCAAGTAATAAACCTGTGGAACTGTTCATCCCCAAAGATGATATTTGTCAATATTAACAATAAAGGGGACCTAAAACAGGTTAGTGTGTGAATGGTAGGTTTCTTAGGGGATTTCATTAAGGGAAAGTAGAAATGATAAACTCACAGGCCTGAACTTCTGAAGTTACTGACAGGGCAACCATTGCCTATGACAAAACATCTTTTAGTGACATTGATAGGAGCCATACAATGGACTGGATTCTGATATTTCTACTGTTCCCGTGTGTGTGTTTTTTTTGTGTGTGTGTTTCCATGGCTGCATGTTATATATGACAAGCCAACAGCAATGACTGCCAAGTCAGTGTTTGTTTTTATAAAAGAAGAAATGTGCCTATACCACCAATATACTTTTCTCCCTGGAAATGATTGTATTATGGTTCATTACAAAATAACAGATTTCCTATAGCTCATGCCCATAAATTAATTTTTTTTCAGAAAAATGTTTTTATTTTTTTATCTGAGATTTTATTATTATATTTTTTACAAATAGTTTATTGTCAAGTTGGTTTCCATGTAACACCCAGTGCTCATCCCCACAAGTGCCCTCCTCCATGCCCATCACCCCCCCCTCCCCCCCCATACCCATCAGTCCTCAGTTTGTTCTCAGCATTCAAGAGTCTCTCATGGTTTGCCTCTCTCCCTCTCCCCCACCATTTCCCCCCTTCTTCTCCCCCATGGCCCTCCGTTAAGTTCCTCCTAATCCTCCTATACGTGCAAACATATGATATTTGTCCTTCTCTGCCTGACTTACTTCGCTCAGCATAACACCCTCAAGGTCCATCCATGTTGCTACACATGGCCAGATGTCATTGTTTCTCATTTCGTGCCCATAAATTTAAAATAAATATATTTATTCTTTTTACCATGAATTATGTATTCTTGCCAGTAAACCTCATACTCTCATAGAGTGGAATTCTACGGCTGTCATTCTGTAGGCTTCAGGGCTACTTCAATACCCACTACTGCACCACTGTGACATACCGAGCAAGCGTGTCTGTAAGGGCTTTAGAAACAACACCTTCCTTCTAGATCATTACTATCTGTCAGTCTTCATCAGTGAAGAGGTTGCAAAATAAGGAAAAAATTTTGTCTGCAGGACTAGGAAATGATGATTATAGCTTCTCTTTGGGGAATGAGTGTTGCATTTATGCTCTGGCAAGCAATAAATAGATTGCTTGGTTCTGAGAGAGCAAAGAAAACTGCAGAATTATCTCTAATTTGTGCTGGACTAAAACAAAGATATGTTGGATATTAGAGCCAGGAAAAGGGGGACAGGTTCCAGTGAGAGGTATTGATGAACTGTTTTCTCTCTCCAAGTAGTATTGTGTGTACCTGGATGAGTGAGCAGCCGTCTACACAGGACTGTGCTTCTTTGATCTGCTTTCAAATAAATGGCTTTAGAAATCAGAGAGGGAGAGGTATCAATTACCCCAGACACTGTGGAATGAGCTCAGGTAGCGGAAGCTTCAAAACACAACACATCAGAAAAAAAAGAAAAGTGATATCTCATCATCTATGATAAATGCCCCGCTGTCAGGTAATTATACAACTGGATAAGACTGAATGCCAGGCAATTTTCTAAGATTTTTATATATGTTACCTTCTCTAGTCCTCATTATAACCTTATGGGATGCAAGTATTATGAGGAAACTGAGGCATACAGATGTTTCAGTGACAGGCCGAGAGTCATTACTGCTAATAATTGATGGAGTTGATGTCAGACTTCACGAAGTAAGTGTTAGAGCTCACACTCAAACACATACTCTGCTGCACATTTTGGGTTGTGATGTATCTGTTCAATAAGGCACCATGAAATACCTTCCCTGGATTTTCATCCCTAGTTAAGAAGGAGCTTGCCTCTTGTTTAAAATCTCAGATTCAGTCCTAGCTGGAACTTCTATCTCTCTGATACTATTGTATCCAATTTGTTCTTTTCCAGAACCTTTAATGGCTCAGTTCTTCATATGCTGCCTTTCTGTCCTAATGTGTATGTGTGTGATATCTACGTCTGTCTTTCTATGTACATATGAACATATACATACCTACATACATATTTTTTTCTGTGAGACTGAGATGTTTTTGTGTTTATTGAATTAAAATTTGTTTTAAACTTTATTTTGGGACATAATGGCTGGCTCAGTGGGTAGAGCATGTGACTCTTGACCTCAAAGTTGTGGCTTCAAGCTCCATGTTGGTTGGGTGTGGACCCACCCATATATATAGAGAAAGCCTTTTTATTTTGAGGTAAATATAAACTTGCATACACTTGTGAGAAAAAGGGAGAGGTTCTATGTATCCTTAACCAGTTTCCCGTGTTAGTAACATCTTGTAAAACTATAGTATAGTATCACGACTAAGATATTGACACTGGGCAACTACTAATCTCATTCAGATTTCCCAAGTTTTACTTGTACTCATTTGTGTTTGTGTGTGTGTATTTAGTTTCACACAGTTTTATCACATGTATGCTCATGTGGCAGTCAAGATACAGAAGATGTGGGCACACCATCTTTCTCCCACACCTTTTCTACCTTGTCCCTAACCCCTGGCAATAACTAATGTTTCCCATGTGTAAAGTGTTGTCTTTCTAAATGTTAAACCTAAATGGATCATGCAGTATGTAACTTTGGGAGACTGGCTTTTTTTTCGTTCAATGTAATCCCCTGGAAACTCTTCCAAGTTTTTGCATGTATCAAAAATATATTTCTTTTTGGGGCACCTGAGTGGCTCCGTCAGTTAAATGTTTGACTTCAGCTCAGGTCATGATCTCACAGTTCATGGGTTGGAGCCCCGCATGGAGCTCTCTGCCAGCAGCACAGAGCCTACTTCAGATCCTCTGTCTCCCTCTCTCTACCTATCCCCTGCTTGTGCTCTCTCTCTCTCTCAAAAATAAACATTAAAAATAAATTTAAAAAAAGAAACTAGAAAAATGTGTGTCTGTTGATTATTGGATAATTTTCTACAGTTTGACAATTCACTTATTGAAGGATATCTGGGTTGTGTCACTTTGAGGCTGTTGTAGTAAACTTGCTATAAACATTTGTGCACACATTTTTGTGTGAACATAAGATTTCATTTTTCTAGGATAAATACCCAAGAGTGCAATGGTTGGTTGGGTTATATGGTAACTGATGTTTCATTCTGTAAGAAATTCCAAACTCATTCCCAGAGTGACTACAGTTCTGTGTTCCCACCAACAATATATGAGTGATTGAGGTTTCTCTCCATCTTCACCAGCATTTAGTGCTGTCACTATTCTATATTTGAGCTTTTTCTGACAGGTGTACCGTGATAGCTTATTAGGATTTTCATCTGCATTTTCCTGCTGTCTGATAATATCGAACATCTTTTTGTGCACTTAGCTGCCATTTTAAATTTTCTTCTGTAAAATGTCTGTGCCTTTTTCCAGTTTCCTAATTGGATCATGGTTGTGGTTTTTTTTTTTTTTTTCTCCTTTTTTACTAGAATCTGGAGAGTTCTTTTCATATTCTAGGCAATTGTCCTTTGCTGGGTATGTGGTTCACAAATAACTTCTCCAATTTTGTAATTTGTCTTCTTAACCTGTTAACAGGTTCTTTTGCACAACATTCTTAAAAAATCATGGTAAGGTCCTCAAATGATTATTTTTTTTCTTGTATGGGTCATGCTTTTGGTGTCAAGATGAAGAATTCTTTGTCTATCCTTAAGCTTAAAAGATTTTTCTTGGTTTTCTTTTCTAAAATATTTATAGTTTATGGTTTACATTTAAGCCTTTGACCTACTTTGAGGGAATTTTTGTATGAGGTCTAAGGTTTAGGTCAGTGTCCACCTATTTATTTATTCATTTTGCCTGTGGATTCCAATTGTTCTAGTATTATCTCTTGAAAAAAAAACCCTTCCTCCTGATGAATTGCTTTTGTACTCTTCCCAAAAGCCATTTGGACATCTTTGCATGGACTGTTTCTGGGTTCTCTATTTAATTTCACTCATCTATGTGCACCGTCCTCTACAAACACCACTCTGTCTTGATTAATGTCACTGTCTAGTAAGAGTTGATTAGGAGTGGAGTGATTCCTTCCACTTTATTCTTTTTCAAGTTTGCTTTAACTATTTTATATTCAATTTATACTATGATTTTATAATGAAAAGCAACAGTCTCTGCTCCACTCACATGCCATTCCAATCTCCTGAAGACAATAACTATACACTCCTTGACTCTTTATCTCTAAGTAATATTCTTACATTACTATTTCTTGATTTATCAACTTTTGATGTTCTGCATTTTTCTGCAATGGCATTCAGGATCTTGGCTCACCAAAATCAGTCCCCATTCCCTCTTTCCTTCCCCTATGGTTAAATCACTGTTTTTAGTTCACTAGTCCCCTGTGCACCTTCAAATGGTATACTTGAACTTTCATTTCTTGACTCCATACTTTGTGAAATGACACTACTCCTTCTCTGTCTCTCTCACTTCAAATTCTTTGTCTTTTCAACATTTGCAATAATTTTCTTATTTTTTCTGTGGTTGGATTTGAAAAGTTGAAAATCATTCAACATTTTCAGCTTTTTAAAATTGAATATTTAATTATAAATTTCTGATGGGCCAAATAACAACCCAACCATGGGCCATTCCAATAAAAAGTTTCCTAATACCACTTTGAAATAGACCATCCCCACCATTTGCTCAAAAATGTCAAATTTCTGATTACTTCACACTTGAATGATGTGTCTGTTGATGCCTTAAGTTGCATACTGTCAATAATTTTGGAATAACTTTTTATTGAAGTATATGCATATGTTAAAAGCACCCCCTATAACTGTAGAGCCCAATACATTTTCACAATAAATAGAGCATTACCAGCACCCCTCAAAACCTTGTATGTACCACCCCAATCACCGGTCCTTCACCAAAGATAATCAGTATCCTTATTTCAAACACTAAATGCTTGATTTTGCATTTTATATAAATTGAGGGATACAATATTAGTTTTTTGGTCTAGTTTCTTTTACATAAAACTAGGTTTGTGAGAGCTACCCATTTGATTGTATGCACCAGTAATTCTTTTATTTCTGTTGTAAAGTGTTTTCTTTTTAATTAAAATACAAAAATGTCTCTATTTGAACTCTTAGAGGCATTTGGGGTTTTGGGCTGTTGTGAATATGTTTCTGTAAACATACACCTGTCTTTGGGTACATACATATAAACTTTCTGTTGGGCATATGTTAGAAGTGCAAGTACTTTGTCTTATAGAATATGAGTATATTCAAGTTTAATAGATACTGATAAAGAGTATTCCTAAATTTTCCTATTTTATAGTCTCCCCAGAATGAGTGAAACTTCTGCTTGATCAGTTTCTCCACCAACCCTTGGTCTTGACAGTTATTTTAATTTTACCAGATTGGCGAGTAGGTGTTTTTATCTAATTGTGGTTTTAATTTACACTTTCCTAATGACCAATGAGGACGAATACTTTCTCATATGTTTTTTGGTTTGTTCTTTATATATTCTGAATGTGAGTTCATTGTTGTTACTATGTATTGCAAGTAAATTGTCCTGTCCTTTGACTTTTCATTTTTTAAACACTGGATAAGCACAACTCTTAACATTGTACAGTTTATCAATCTTTTCTGTTTTGACCAGGATACTTTAATCCATTTAAAACATATATGTCTCCCTCAAAAATATAGAAATATTGCCTAATAGTTTCATCTGTAAGCTTTATTGTTTTAACTATCATATTTAGATCAACAATTCATGTGAAATTGATTATTGTATATGGCGTGAAGTAGGAGCCTTATTTTTTCCCATATGAGTATGCAAATTTGGTTCCATTTTTTAAAAATGTTATCCCTTCCCCAAAGTTCTGCAGTGAAACCTTAGTCATAAGTCAAGTGCCCATATATGTATGGGTCTATTTCTGTACCTCCTATAGTGTTGCATTGTTATATGTGTCTGTCTTTGCCCCAGTACATACCCTAGCTCTGTACTAATTCTTGAGATGTGGTTAAATCTTCCAAATTATGATTGCTTTGGGTATTCTTGACTCTTTGAATTTCCAAATAATTCTACAATCAGATTACCATTTCATTTTAATCAGTTGATCAGTTTGCAATAATACAACATCTTTATGATATTAATATTCCATTATGGGTCTGGTATAAACCCCTCTCCCCAATTATTTAATTCTATAAAAACCTTTACTTTTTTTTGTAGTTTTCTGGTTACTTGCACTTCTTTCACTTCTTTTGTTAAAATTATTACTAAATATTTGAAGATTTTTGATTTAGATAGGAACTTCTATAACTTTGATTTTGTGACTGTCAGTGATGTATAGAAAAATTTTTGTATATTGACTTTTTCCTGTATATTGACATTTTTGTCAATGTCCTTAATAATTTCACTCATTAATTCTAAAAATATAGGTAGTTTCTTTTGAATTTTCAGTCATAAGACACTTTTATTTGTTCCTTTCCAATATTCTTTTAATTTTCTTGCTTTATTACATTGTTTAGGACCTTCAGTAAAATATTGAATAGAAAGAGTGATAACAGGCATTTCCTTCATGTGCCAGGATTCTAGAAGGAAGCTTCCAGCATTTATCATTAACAACAATATTTCCTGTAGGTTTTTTAGTAGGATGCTTTATCATATTAAAGGTATCATATTTCTAGTTCTTCATATGCATTTTGGAGATAATCATATGAATTTTAAGACTCATCTTTTTTTAATGTAGTGAAACAATCAAATTTCGAATGTTAAATCCTAACATAAATATGACTTGGTTGTAATGTACCATCCTTTTTATATATCACTTGGCTTAGATTTACTTAATTTTGTTTAGCATGTTGTAATACAAGATTTTGAAAGCTATTGGCTTGTAATTGCCTTTCTCATAAGGTTTTTATCAGTATTCAATTTTAGAATTCAATTCAATACTCTAGAAGTACTTGGGTAAGATTGGTAACAAATTTTCCTTAGATATTTGTAAGAATTTTCATCCAGGCCAGGAGTTTGCTTTGTCAGAGGGTTTTTAATTACAGCTTTCATTTCTTAAAAAGAAGTGGGATTTTCATATTACACTGCTTTTCTTGTGTTATCTTTGGTATTTTATTTTTCTAGAAACATGTCCTTTGCATCTGAATTTTCAAGTTAATTGGCATAAAAATGACCACAATATACACTTTTTACGTTTTCAGTGTTCATTGGTTGTAGGAAAATGACCACTTTTATACATTTACAATATTAGTTTCAGGGGCATGTAAATGCACTCTCTCCTCCTACACTTTAATTTTATTAGCACTTTCTGAAAAAACCACCTTTTGGCTTTTTAATTCTATTTTGTGTTTGTTTCTTATTTCATTAATCTCTCTTTGTATTTTTATTATTTCCTCTCTGTTTGATTTAATTTGTTATTTTTTTCAGCTTCTTGATATAGAAGTTTGGAAAATTGATTTTCAGGCTTTTTTCTTTTCTAAAGTATTCAACCAAAGCTGTAAATTTTCTCTGTAAGTTTTAAATATTTCCTTCAGATTATAATATATTATGCTCTCATTGTAATTGATCCTAAAATATTTTATAATTTCATTTTGATTTTATATTTGATTCAGAACTTCTTTAGAAATGTGTTGTTCACCTTTCAAACATTGAAGACTAACCACTAATCTTTTTATTATGGAAGTTTATTATAATTCCACTTGATCAGAAAAAATATGATGCATGATTTCATTCCCTCCGTTTTTAAAACTTTTTTTTTAAATTTTTTAACGTTTTATTTATTTCTAGGAGAGAGAGAGAGAGACAACGTCAGCAGGGGAGGGTCAGAGAGAGAGGGAGTCAGACTGAAATAGGGTCCAGGCTCTGAGCTGGCAGTCAGCACAGAGCCCGACGCGGGGCTCGAACCCACGAACCGCGAGATCATGACCTAAGCGAAAGTCGGACGCTTAACCGACTAAGCCACCCAGGCGCCCCTAAAATTTCTTAATTGAAGTATAGTTGATCCACAATGTTACATTAGTCATAGATGTACAACATACTGATTAGACTAGTTTATATTACCTTATACTTACCGCAAGTGTTGTAGCTACCATCTGTCACCACAGAATGGTATTACAATACTATTGAGTATATTCCCTATGCAGTGTCTCTTATCCCTGTGACTTCTTTATTCCATAGCTGGAATCCTGTATTTCCCTCTCTGCCTTATCCATTTTGCCTATCCCCCACCCCTTCTCCCACTGGCAACCATCAATTTGTTATCTGTATTTATGGGTCTATTCTTTTTGTTTGTTTATTCATTTGTTGTTTTTGATAAGCCAAATCATGTGGTATCTGCCTTTTTCTGAATGACTTATGTCACTTAGTGTGATACCCACTAGGTCCATCCATACTGTTGCAAGTGGCAAGATCTCATTCTTTTGCCCGGTAATAATCCAGTGTGTGTGTGTACATACCACATCTCTATGCATTCATCTGTTGATGGACACTCCGGGTTGCTTTTGTATCTTAGCTATTGTAAATAATACTTCGGTAAACATAGGGGTGCATGTATATCTTTGAATCAGTGTTTTCATTTTCTTTGGGTAAATACATAGTAGTGGAACTACTGACTCATATAGTATTTCTTTTTTAAAATTTTTGAGGAAACCCCATACTCTTTTCCACCCTGGCTGACCAATTTCATTCCCATCAGGAGTTCACAGGAGTTTGTTTTTCCCCACATCCTCATCAGTGCTTGCCATTTCTTGGCTTTTTGGTTTCAGTCATTCTGACAGGTATGAGGTGAGAGCTCATTATGGTTTTGCTTTGCATTTGCCTGATGACGAGTGATGCTGAACATCTTTTCATGTGTCCGCTAGCCATCTGTATGTCTCCTTTGGAAAAGAAAGTCTTCCATGCACATTTTAATCAGATTTTTCTTGGTGTTGTATAAATTATTTATATATTTTAGATATTAACTCCTTATCAGATATGTCATTTGCAAATAGTTTCTCCATTTAAAACATTGCCTTTTTATTTTGTTGATGGTTTCCTTCACTGCACAAAAGCTTTTTATTCCATTTCAGTTTTTTAAGACAACAACTGGTTATTGTTTGCTGGCTTGTTTTCTATGATCCATCATATCTTTTAAATTATCCCTCAAATTTTTTGTTTTTTTCTTTTTTTAATTTAATTTTTCATTTTTATTTTTAAAAATATTTTATTGTCAAGTTGGTTTCCATATAACACCCAGTGCTCCTCCCCACAAGTGCCCTTCTCCATGCCCATCACCCCCTTCCCCTCCTCCCACCCCATCTGCCCTCAGTTGTTCTCAGCATTCAAGAGTCTCTCATGGTTTGCCCCCCTCCCTCTCCCCAACTATTTCCCCCCTTCTTCTCCCCCATGGTCCTCCATTAAGTTCCTCCTAATCCTCCTATACATGCAAACTTATGGTATTTGTCCTTCTCTGCCTGACTTACTTCGCTCAGCCTAACACCCTCAGGGTCCATCCATGTTACTACACATGGCCAGATTTCATTCTTTCTCATTGCCGTGTAGTATTCCATTGTATAGATAAACCACATCTTCTTGATCTGTTTGTCAGTTGATGGACTCTTAGGCTCTTTCCATGTTTGGGCTATTGTTGAGAGTGCTGGCTCAAACTCCCAATGATGAAATCATGACCTGAGCCACCCAGGTGCCCCCATTTTTGTCTGTTTATATTTTATATACTTATTTCTATATTATGGCTTAAATACGCTATCATAGTCTTGGTTTTCTGTTTGTCCCGTATTTTTTATGTTCCATTTCCTCTCTTTTTTAGAAGGTTAATCAATTTGTTTTAGGAAATCAGAAAATCTAGCAAAGCAGAGATCTGTCATGGCTACTTTATTCAGGTCTCCTTGGACAGAGTTTGGAAAGTTTCTTTGATTTATTTACATGAGTAGTACACTAGCTGGGTTTTCTATATGCAGTAAATGTGAAAATTATTTGTGAGAAACAAAAAACTATATCTGTCACATAGTGGCCCAATGTCTGCTCTGAATCTTGTGCTTATAACACAATATGGGAATATGACAATAATATTAAAATATTATAAAAATATTAAAATATAGGAACATAAGCACAAAAGGCATGCTCCACAATGAAGTATCCTTTTATACCCATTAGGGTGGCTATTATTAAAAAACAAAACAGAAAATAACCAAGTGTTGGTGAGAATATAAAGTGATACCCTTTCCACTGATGGTGGGAATATGAGATGATATAGCTGCTATGGAAAGTAGTACTACAGTGCCTCAAAACATTAAAAGGAGAATTGCTGTAGGATTCACCTATTCCACTGGGGGTATATATTCAAAATATTGAAAACATAATCTTAAATAGTATTTGTACAGCCGTGTTCATAGTAACATTATTTATAACAGCAAAAGGTGGAACGAACTCACGTATCCATGGACAGATGAACAGATAAACACAGTGGTAGTAGATGCATACAATGGACTATTATTAAGTCTTTAAAATGAATGAAATTCTGACACATGCTACAACATGAATGAACCTTGAAGATACTGTATTAAGTGAAATAAGCCAATACAAAACCTCAAATGTGATATGATTTTATTTATATAAGGTACTTAGAATAGTCAAATTCATAGAAAAAAAGAGTAGAATAGTGATTACCAGGGGCTGGGGGTGGAGAGACGGGAATAGGGACTTACTATTTAATGAGTACAAACCTTTGGTTGGGAAAGATGAAGAAAGTTCCAGAGAGAGATACTGGTAGAATAGTGTGAATGTACTTAATGCCATTGAACTGTACACTTCAAAATGATTAGAAAGGTAAATTTATGGTATGTATATTTTACCACAGTTGGAAAAATGGATGCTAGTGGGGCACTTGAGTGGCTCAGTTATTTAAGCATCCAACTCTTGATTTCAGCTCAGGTCATGGTCTCATGGTTTGTGAGTTTGGGCTGTATGCTGGGTGTGGATGGATCCTGCTTAGGATTTTCTCTCTCCCTCTACCCCTTCCCTGTTCATGTGTGTGTGTATTTTTTTCCTCTCTCTCCCTTCCTTCCTTCCCTCCCTCTCTCTCTCTATCAAAATAAAAAAACTTAACAGGAAAATAAAAAGTGATGCTGGTAAGATCTGTAGTATATGAGTGATTGGTAATGTCTTCAGAACTTTCTTACCTCTCTTTTGATTTATTTTCGTTAGGCCAAAGGAACTGTCTAGGGAACTACCCCAAATCTGCTCCTCAGTGTGACAGATGAATATTTCATTCAAAACAAAACAAAACAACACGAAAAAGACAAAAATCTATAGTGAATTAAACAACACAACTCAGGTTCATTGGCTTTCTTTTTGCATAGCCTGTTTTCACAAGGAAGGCTTTGATTTTATTGACTGAGAAACAGCACAAATGTGAGAGGCCCCAAATGACAAAATTGAAAGTGTAATGATAACAGGGATATTCTTGAATAGTGGCAATGGGTAATCATCACGAAATCAAGAAAATTAAAAATTGTTAAAAATATTTTGCACCACTCTATGCAAAGAAATTTGAAATCCAGCTGCGGTGGATAATTTCCTAAAATAATGCAATTTGCTAAAATTGGCCTTGAGAGAAAAAAACCCTTAAATTTCCATAGAATAGAAATAGTTATCCAAGTTTTACTCCACAAAATTTGCTCCTTTAGATATTGTCATGGCAAATTCTGCTAACTTTCAAAGACCTGATCATCCCAAAGTACCAACAGTGTTTCTCAGCACAGAAAAACAAAAACAAAAGGCTCCCAAAGTGTTCTTATGAAACAAATATGGCATCAATTCCTGTTTTACTATGACAGTACAAAACGGAAGCAATAGGTTGGTCTCAAATATGAAATTAAATGTCAGTGTCATAAATAAAACCTAATAGCACATTAAAAATTTTTTTAGAACCAAGGAAGTTTTATTCCAGAAATTCAAAGATAGTTCAATAGTAGGAAATCGACTAGCAGAATTTATGATAGTAATAGATCTAAGGTAAAAAACCATGTAATTACCTCTGGAAAAAGCATTTATTAAAATTTACCATCCATTCCTGAGTTAGACAAAATATCAACAAGATAGGAATTAATGGATCCTTCCTCAATATGACTCTTCTTTTTCTCTTTCTCTTCCCCTTCTCTCATCTGTAAACCCATGCATGTATGCCTGTGTATATATGCGTAATACACGTATGTACATGTATGTGTGTATATATGTAAAACTCAGCATCAGTAAGGGAAGATGAGGTATTCACATTAAGAACAGGAATAAGAGGAAGATGACCAATACTGTGCTACTGCTAACATTGCATTGGATATATTAGCCGATGAGATCAAGCAAGAGGCAAACTATAAAACTTCAGTATTTAAAACAGTGTGGAACTGGTGGATGAATAAATATGCAAACCAACAAATAGAATAAAATATCAAGAATCAAACTCACACACATATGGAAATATGGTATATGTAGAAGTGTCATTTCTAATCACTGAAGGTAAGCATAGTCTTTTTCATAAACACTGTTGGGAAAACATGAGATCTGTTTGGAAAACAAAAACTTGAATCCTACTTCACATCATATAGCAGAATAAACTTCAGATGGATCAGAGGTCAAATGTGTAAAAAATGCAACAGTGGAACTACTAGAAGAAAACGTAGGTGAATTCTTGTATGATCCCTGTATGGAAAGCCTTTTTTTTTATGACTCAAAAATCAAGATGCAATTAGGTTTAAAAAAGTCTATAAATTATTGTATAAAAGGAAAAAGAAATCTCTTACATAAAAAACACATGAAATTTGAAATCAGTTACAAAATTTGGAGAAGATACCTGCAAATATAACACAGATAAAAGCCTAATCTGGGGCGCCTGGATGGCTTAGTCAGTTAAGTGTCTGACTTCGGCTCAGGTCATGATCTCATGGTTTGTGGGTTTGAGCCCCATGTTGGGATATGTGCTGACAGCTATCTCAGAGCCTAGAGCCTGTTTTGGATTCTATATCTCCCTCTCTCTCTCTGAGCCTCCCCTGTTCATGCTGTCTCTCTCTCTCTCTCTCTCTCTCTCTCTCTCTCAGAAATAAAAAACATAAAAATTTTTTTAAAGCCTAATCTTCCTAATATAAAAAGAACTTCTTAAAAATGATAGGAAATACCAAAAACCGATAATAAATGGGAAAAGACACAGTTGACAGAAAATATACTGTAAATAATCTATAAAATAACCAAACTTTATCCAAAGAGTAATGTAAATCAAACTATAGTGAGACATAGTTCTCATCTGTCAGACTGATAAAACTCAAAAGATTGACAACACGCTCTACAGAGTATATAGAAAAACAGGCACTACATTGCTGTGGTAATGCAAGATGGTGCCACACCTGTAGAGGGAAGTTTATTAATGTCTGTATAATATAAGTATTCATTTACTCTTTGACCCAGAAATTTCAAGTCTAGTAATTTATCCTGGAATTACACCTTTGCCAAAAAATAAACAAAACAAAACAAAAAAAACCCACTTATACACAAATTTGTTTAATCTACTACTATTTGTGGTAGTGAAATACTGGAACCCAACTGTCCATCCATAGATGAATGTTTGAGTAACCTTTGTACAGCAAAGTGCTATAAGTATAATGATGTACAGAATGAGGAAAATGTCCTTGAACTGTGACAAAGTGATTTCCAGGATATGCCATCAAGTGGGGAAAAAAAGCAAGATATAAAGGATTCAAAATGTTTACGCAGAATCTAGTCTTGAAGTTACAGTCGCACAAAACAGATTGTGGAAAGTTGCACAAGATGTCTGACCTCAGAACTCTTACAAAATGTCAGTGTAGAGATGCCTGGGTGGCTCAGTTGGTTAAGCATCCAACTATGGCTCAGATCATGATCTCGCATTCCTTGAGTTTAAGCCCTGTATCCCGCTCTGTGCTGACAGCTCAGAGCCTGGAGCCTGCTTTAGACTGTCTGTCTCTGTCTGTCTGTCTCTCTCTACCCCTCCCCCGTTTGTGCTTGCTCTCTCTCAAAAATAGTTTAAAAAGACTGTAATTTAAAAAAATGTCAGTGTAACAAATGACCAGAAAAATAGATAAATACAAGGCAGTGGACCTGTTCTAGATTAAAAGTTACCTTGGCAAACCAATTCAGTAAGGTTTTATTGAGTGCTGGATCCAACAGCAACAGTTATGAAAGACATTTTTGGAAAACTCAAGTACAGACTGTATATGATTCATACTTTTCGGCATTAAGTTCTTTGTCATGATATTGATATTGTGATTGTATAGGAGAATGTTCTTATTTATGCTCAACAGGTACATGCTAAAGTATTTAGGGGTGAGTAGTCATGGTATCTACAACCTGCATTCAAAGAGTTCTAAAAGATATATGTAGATAGATCTAGATAAAAGCGTATGAGTGCTCATTGTACTATTTCAACTCAAAACAAATTTGTAATTATTCAAATAAAAATGTGAGGGATAAAGGAGATGCTCAGAACAAAAGATAATTTAAATTAAACCATGCCTTTTATTTTGTAACTCATTAGAATTTAGACTTAGATTTTAATAATGCTTAAAGGTGAAAAATTGATCATCCAAACCAAATAAACATCCATTGAATGCCTATTATATTTGAGATGTTGTGGGGGATGAAAAAGTCTAATCAAGTTCCTAGAGAATAGACATATATCATGGAAGGAAAAAAAGAATCAAAAGAGAGAAAAATGATCAACATGCCAGATGAAGTTGTAGTGAAAACATGAATGTAGAATAGTTATATGACGTGTCTAAAAAGTTGGTCTTTGATTTCCTCTGAGAGTTTTCATTTTAAAAAAAAATGTGGTCCCTCATATTAGTTTCCAAGAGACTGATATTCCTCTTTAAAAACCACTGCCTCCAATTTCAATATAGAGTATTTTTAGCAACTGAAGATTGCTTTTAGTATGCAATACATGAAATTACCTAGTATATGGAGTCAGGGAATGCTTCCTTGATGAAATGATGTCAAAATGAACTCTGAGGGATGGGTAAGAGTTAACTAGGCAAATGTGGTAGATGAGAAAATGTTGTAAGCGCAGAAGACAGCATTTGTCAAGAAAAAAACCAAGAAGGGAACATGGTTCATTTAGGGTCTAAGAGAAGACTAGGATGGCTGGAGCACAGAAAAGGAAATGCGAATAAGAAACGAGGTTGCAATTTTTTTTCACCCCTCACCCTGCCCCCACCAACCCCTGCTCAGTTCTGGATTCTCTATCAGCCTGGCAACCACAAGGGGGCACCCAAGACCTGATACCCAGTCTGTGGCCAGTGTGCCATCCGGAAGGTATTTCCTTTGTTTCTTATGCCCCATGTCTTTCACATGTGTGCCCCTGCCATCTGAGCAGCAAAAGACTTGTGGGGATGAGCACTGGGTGTTACATAGAAACCAACCTGACAATAAACTATTTAAAAAAAAAAAAACAAAAACAAAACAGAAGTGATTAAGTTTCCAGTTGCTATTGCCACACAATAGATGTCATGTGTCTCATTACTCCCTTTTGGGTTAGAAATCAAAATAGCGGGGCGCCTGGGTGGCTTAGTCGGTTAAGCGTCCGACTTTCGCTTAGGTCATGATCTCGCCATGAGTTCGAGCCCCGCGTCGGGCTCTGTGCTGACTGCCAGCTCAGAGCCTGGAGCCTGTTTCAGAGTCTGTGTCTCCCTCTCTCTCTGACTCTCCCCTGTTCACGCTGTCTTCCTCTCTCCTAGAAATAAAAAAAAAAGAAAAAGAAAGAAATCAAAATAGCTGCCTGGACCCACGTGGATCAACAGTGCCTTCCCCTTTCATTAGAATGGTTTTTTGTTTGTTTGTTTGTTGTTTCTCTTGGGATTAAAAAGACTGATCTTTCAGGGTGAGGGACTTATGTTTTTACAAGAGAAAAAAGAAGAATATTCTATTTATTTATTTATTTTTACAATGCCTCTATTGTGCCTGGGTTTTTTTTTTTTTCTTAATGGACATTATATGGTACCAAGACATATAGAAGTAACTCAGCATGCTTGTTCAAAATGAATTTGGATCAGTAGGTATATTATAACTTCTGTGTGTAGACATATGAGATACCAGAAATCTTAAGTTTGGTGAGATACAGTGAAGCTTAAAATGACCTTAAGTAGAAAGAATAAAACTCAGAGTGCCTGGTTGGCTCAGTCGGTTAAGCATCCAACTTTGGCTCAGGTAACGATCTCATGGTTTGTGGGTTTGAGCCCCAAGTCAGGCTCCACGCTGATGGCTCAGAGCCTGGAGACTGCTTCAGATTCTGTGTCTTCTTCTCTCTCTGCCTCTCCCCCACTTGCACTCTATTTGTCTCTCTCAAAAATAAATAAACATTTAAAAAAAAGAACAAAAGTAGAAAAACCTGAGGGTGAATGATACCCTTTTTCCCTGTCTCTGTATTTGTTATCCTAGGATTTGTAAACTGAACCAAATGGCACAGTGACTCTTGAGTTGATTATAGACACAATGTCTACATTGGGCTTACTGTGGGGCATGCACAGACATTGTCAGACCACACCACCAATCATAGCCTGGACTCATGTTCCTAGGACAGGAGCGATTTGGAGCAGTCTTTTGGGTTCTAAAGCCCTAATGAGAATTTACTCAACAACCCAACCACTGGCCACTGCTTAAATATATTCTGTACCGATTTTTGATCAGAATGGAAGGCCATTAGGTAGACTTGAGCACATTTAGCAGACCAAGGTTTCATTTTGTATCTTGAATGTAATTTGTTTAAATGCTTCTAATAAGAAAAGATGTTTTGTTATGGGGCTGGAATTATGTTATTAGAAACAAGACGTAGAGGACCGATATCAGTTTCTTCTACAGGACTATATATCTTCTACAGTCTATCACAGGACTGATAGACTGGAAGATGGCAGTAACTGCAATTTATCTGGAATCTGTGAAGATTTTTATTCTATGCATACTGGTAAAAAAATGGGAAAACCAACCCACTTGACTTTCAGGATGTGTCACCCCTATAGATGAAATAACAGATGCACATTTTATTGTCAGCTCCTTTGTAACTACATGAGGGGTCTTGGTTAATGAAGTTAAGGGCAAAATACCTTTCCTTTATGAAGACAGATGATTATGCCACTTAATCTGCAAACTGTGTTTAATTAGTTCTAAAGTTAATAAAACTAGATAAGTTTCACTATTAACTGGCAGAGAAAAGTAAAATAAATTATAATGCCAAATCCGAATTTCTCAAGATCCCAATTAGATTGAGAGAAACGTCTTTCAGTTGTATGTATACACTGAAGTTTATTTTCCACTTAAACAGAACACCTCACGGGATATTTGTTTCTGTACCAAGAAAGCCTGAAAAGCAATTTAGCACTTTCTTTATTTTATTTCCAGAATTTAGCAGTATTTTGGAAATGGCTAAAGAAAAAATAATAACTAAGATGAGATGGAATTCAACACTTCAACCCCAGTGTTCAGCCAAACAGAATTTAAGGCTCTGAATTGTAAACTCATTCCATCTGACTTGATTTTAGGGTCACATTGAGCCAAAACTAACTTATGTGTCTTGAATTCACTGCTTTGAACTGAACAGTAAACTGTTTACTTGCTCCCAATGGGAATACATTATGCTGAAAGATCGCTTCCTGTTTGTCCTAAAGGGGTTTCCCTTCCCTGAAAGAAGTCATAATTTAGGTCAGCTGTCTCTGCAGGGGCCATCCCTGACAGCTCTCTCAGGATAAGTGACATCCGAAAAACACCAGGCTGTCGCAATATATGAAACTAAAGGCTGGGCACAGCCCCTCCCTTTGCACAGGGCTTTAAGTTGAAAAACCAGCTTGAATACTGGAGTCAGAGAAACAGAACACATTTCCCCCCAACTGACTGCTGCTGAATATCCCCGTGGCTTGTTTCAGATGCTCCCGAAAGCAGTAGGAATGCTACCCCATGTGGATATTTTCGACAATCTGTAGGAGTGCCCAGAAAGAATTGTACCTTTTTCTAGTGTGACATTGGGACATGCTGAAGAATAAAAATAATCCCGTATCAACAGGAATTAAATGCTGTGTTTATCCATTCTGCAATTAGGAACAAAAACTTAAAATGCCACCTTGCCAAAAATAACAGGCGATTAAAGTGCCGAATTCATGATACTACATGTGGTAGCCGAGTGTTCTCAAGAAGCATTTTTATGGAGGAATAATTATACTGGAGTTTTCAGTTGCTCACTTCCCCTGATGTTACCTACTGAACTCTTTACCTTTTGCATTTGAAAAAGAAGTCAAGGTTTCTTTATTCTCCCCTTCTGGATTCATCCAAGGTAGTATCATCAGTTCTGCTTGTTATTTCTGGTCACTGTCCGATCAAAGAACTGTGCCCTGTCCTGGTAAACTGTAAGTGTGATGCTGAATCCAGGCATGAGCTATCGCCTGGATGAGTCCCCACAAGAGCATGTGGACATCCAAAGACTACCCGCATTCACACAGCTGGGAAAGTCAGTTCCATTGGAAAGCACATGTGCAATCTGTTTCAGGTGTGATGGGCAGCCTATTATTAGGTCAGCGTCTTCGGAATTCTTTCTAGCGAGGCCCTGTGGGAGATGGGCAGATACTCTGACTCATGTTTGCCAAGTGTTTTCATTCCAGCACGCTCCCTTCCTGAAAGGCAACTGGAATTGAAACTAAAATGGAAAACCATTTGAGGTGAAATTGGAAGGGACCAGTGACCTTACAGGAGACGACTGTCAATAAGGCAGAAATAGGAGACTTAGCTAGAATCATGTTTTGTAAATTTGTCTGCCCTCTACCCGTATCTTATATACGGCAAACATGCAACAAAAAAAAATTGTGAAAAGTATAAACATAGTAAATGTGCTGTGTAGCATTATGGGGGATGAAGGGATGAGAAGGTAGAAAGTAAAAATTTAAAAGGAGGCACAGACCACTATTTTAAAAACAGATGGAAATGCAGCTCTGGGGCTTCTAACCCACACTAGTGAAACTGTGTGTTCCACACTGTTGTCCTCTGAGTTCTATGAGTAAATAACATTATCCTTCTAGCAATAATGTCAACAGAAAGGGAGAGAGCAGGAAGTAGAGAAGGAAAGAGTGAAAGAATACTTACTAGAAAATAACTAAAAAATAGTGACAGTGGTACAAATTCAGGAACAGAGATTACTTCAGGATAAGACCTAAAACTAAGAAATGGAATGGAAGCTTAATATATGGAATATAAAAATAGAGAAAAAATTTAAATGGAATTTTTTAGCAACAGCCATAATCCAGAACAATAGGAAAAGGTTTGAAGGCATATGGACAAGGTATTTCTTGTTCCTCTGTGGGCTGTGTGCAGTGGGATGTGGGATATTCTGTTGTGACACTTGAGGGATCCTGTTGGGTGCTGTTTAGTGTTTATTAAAGTAGGGTTGAGATTTTGTAAATTACTCTCACTTTAGAGATCGTCGACACACAAGCAGGTCAGGAAGGACACAAAAGTTCACCCAAGAAATGCAAAAAAAAAGAAAAGAAAAGTGAAATTTCTAGTAGAAATCTATAGAGAATTATTATTAACATTGATACCCAGGAATCCTGAACATGAAAGACTTTCAAATTAACTACAGAGTGCTGTGTTATGAAGTTTATCTGCAACTAGACAACAGTGATAGAATCTTTTTTGTTTAACATTTATTTAATTAGAAAGAGAAGGAGAGAGAACAGGGGAAGGGCAGGGAGAGGGAGAGAGAGGATACCAAGCTGACTCTGCACTGAGTGCTGACCCCAATATGGGGCTTGAACCCACGAACTGTGAGAACATGACCTGAGCAGAAATCAGGAGTCGGACGCTTCCCCAGTGGAGCCATCCAGATACCCCATGATGGGATCTTCTCAAGGGTAAAGTGAAAAGATTTGGGAACTCCTCTACCTTGATTTACTAGATTGAAAAAATACTGGAAATGACAGTTCAGGAAAGAATGTGGGAGAATCAGATTTGGAAAGGTCAAAGAAAACCAAAGTATTGAGATGGGTGGATATAAAAAAAGTGACAGAGATGAGAAGAAAAGAAGAAATGTGTTGCTGAAGTTATAAAACAGTTTTGAGATCTGTTGTTGGAAAGTATGTTGTCCATCTAGCCCTTCTTAGATGAAAACATCAAACCGTACTCAATAGAGCATTAAAGAGAATTAGGGCAGAAGAAGCCCAAATACTACCCACAGGAAGAAACACAAAACAAAACATAACTCATAAACCCCTAGTAAAAGGATATTCATGACTGATTACAAGTTTGCTCTCATTTGTGAAAAACAATGGCAAGCCCTACCAAAAACTCCCAAGACCCCTCCCCGCAAAACCATTTTCCATATCTACCTGGTCATATGTGCCAAACTGCATCAGAACAAGTTTAATTAACACATTTAGGCTACTTTGAAACACTAGGTGATTGGTGTTAAAACTGAAGGAAATTTAATTCAATAGTTATCAAACCCAGTCAAAGAAAGTCCGAAGCCACTGCTAATGTTAAACCAGAGAGCATTCACTATGTTAGAAACGATGCAATGAGCCGAACTAAAGGTGAGAAATTAGTGTGATTTAATACTGTGGTTCAGCCTGTGATTCACTGTCCACATTGGGTATAGTTTGAGGGCCATGGGCATGGGATGTAAATATAAGCTGGAACCTTATGTTTACCATCCTAGTTTGCTCAGTCCTTCATAAGCAAGCATAACAAATGTTCTTGGGTATTTTGTTCACTTGGCTTGACTCTCAGAATTTGTTTGTAGTAGACGTTGGTGGTACGAGTCTTTTATATCATTATAGAACAGGAAGCAAGAAGAGAACAGTTTTTTTTTTATCAGATTCCCCATGAACTCCAACTAATTTGGACCCATGTAGTTCACCACCTAAGACTTCATGCTCTAGATAGACTGAGCAAGATGAGTTCATGTCTGTAGATCAAAGTCCTTAACTCCTTAAAATGATAGGCAGAAGTTTGTTTCTATGGATATGTGATCAGTTTTTTTGAGGAGAGGATATTATTAGTCATTTCTCTGAAATGGTTAAGGAAGACATTTTGTTAATTTAAAAATATAGTGCCTCATTGTACGTGGCAGCAGATTCTTTGATTATAAATGTCAGTTAGGGACGCCTGGGTGACCCAGTCAGTTGAGCATTCAACTTCGGCTCAGGTTATAATCTCAGCGGTTTGTGAGGTTGGGCCCCACGTCCGGCTCTGTGCAGACGGCTTAGAGCCTGGAGCTTGCTTCCGATTCTGTGTCTGCCCCTCACTCTGCCCCTCCCCCACATTTACTCTGTCTCTCTCTATCTCTCAATAATAAATAAATGGTAAAAAAAAAAAATTTTTTTTTAAATAAATGAGACAGCAATTGCCCTTAAGCCATTCTCAGACCACTGGGGTAAACCAGACCAAGCCAGTTTTAAAAAATGCATTCTGCTTTGCCACAAAGAGATCCATGGAGTTAATGGATCCAGGGAATTACAGAGGAAAGAGTGACAAGATTAAAGTTTCTTCCTGAAGCTGTCTGAAATAGTGGCAATTAGAAACAGAAGTTGAGACACCAAAACAGGACAGTTAAGTAAATAAGTCCAGAAACCTAAGCATGTGTGTGAAATTGGGATGTCTGGGGGCAGACAGAATCTGGGTTTTGCAGGGATTTATTTTGAGCAATTAATTTTAAAAGCCTGGAATGCTGAGTGTATTTGTCACCTTGCCCACACATCTGGAAAGATGCTGGGGACCTCTGACATAGTTAATTAAAACAAATGACTCTTTGTGGCATTATGAATGGCCAGGCAAGCAACATCTCCCTTTCTCTAGCAAATTCTGCCATAGCCTAATGGAAGAAAAATGTCAAAAAGTCCTAACCAGATATCTTTCCTAATTGATATAAAGACCTGATGTGCAAGGATGATAAACACCAAAATGAAAGGGAGATATAAAGAACAAGGGATCCAGTGTGTTGGATTTGAAGACTAAGTTGTTGAGAATTAAAAAAAGAAAAAAGGAATCCTCCAACATGTACACATTAGAAAAGGTAAGAGTTAAAGTTAAGTGATCCATCTCGACTTCTCATCTGCCTTGATCTAGAAGAAATTTGCTTGAACTGCTGATGTAAATGCATTTTTGAATTAATCCCCAACCCTGGTGAGAATAGTTCAAAGTGAGTTAATTAGAATCTCTAACCTTAGAAAATGCTGACTGGTGAAAAGCTGGCCAGCATCCATGTGTTGCACTATGAAGACTTACAGACAACTTTTCAGCCAAGTTTAAGGCAGGAAAATGCTAGTGAGATTGCACACACAGAGACACACAGGAGAGGGAGCAGGTATCGAGGAAACCTGTATGCCCCACGTTCTGCTGAGGGTCCCCTCCAGGTGCCTTGGCTGTGACAGTTCATCAGGAGTGTCTGCGTGGATCCCGTCTATCACTTGTGCAAGTACTAAGTGAAATGGAGAATGCACTCTGGAAACCAGGAAGAGAGTTTGGGAGATGACCATGCCAGATACATGTTTCTAGTTGATCGGGGGGGTTAACATAAACCTTTGTTTCTTACATCCAGTGTGGCTGGAGGCTTCTTAAACAGAATGCCCAGTGCAAGCAGAGTCAGCAGGAATGTAGCTAATTCACGTGTTTAACTGCAGGTTGGGAGAAGAGCAGTGTTGCCGAGTTGCTGGCTAGCCCTGGGTGCTGAGTAAGCAGGTGAAGTTCCCCAGAGAAGTCAGGTGGGCTGGGAGGGGGAGAAGGGGAAGAAATGAGAGGGAAAGAACTGGCCTGGACTTCTATTTGAGAGGGACATATAATGCTGACTACTTGCCTGGCAGAGAACAGAACAAAGGGCAAAATGAGCTTCAGAAAAGAGCACTTTCCAATTAAAAAAAAATGAGTTAAAAGATTCTTTTTAGGGAACATGAGAGAAATAAACAAGAGAAAGAAAGGATCAAGCCAAAATCAGGTAGTTTTCTAGCACGATCGTGGAACCACAGGAAGATCACAAGCTGTGGCGTTGCATACACCTGGGTAAATTTATTAAGTGTGTTGCGTGCTAACCAGAATTACTAACAGTGGTCAAAGTATTTTGTGTCAATAGCTAACTCATTTGTTAGGTGTTAGGCATTGGGATCTTATGCCTAATTATTTTACTCAGTTCTCTCTGCAGCTTCATTTTATTGATGAAGTTTGGAAGACATTAAATATCTCATCTAAGGTTATGCAGCTAGAAAAGAATAGAGTCAGGATTTTTGTTAAGGTCTATATGACTATTTATTTGTATCCCAGTTTTATTCTCTGTGAAACAAAGATGCTGTTGATAATCTTCCAAGGCTTGTGGGTAGACATTTGGTTCTCTGTCCTTCACTGTACCCATTTATTCAGAGGAAAAATCAGACTATATCTCTGTGTTTTACCCTTTGTGTCACTGATGGTTGGGCCCTTGGACTTGGCCCATTTTGCCTCAAGGAAAGAGTGACCCTGATCTGAAGGGAATAACCACCACATGCAGGTGGCCGTCATGCTCAGCCCTCCTGGGGTACTTTCTCCTTTCTGCCTGCATCTATCCCAAAGGTGATCTCATCTAGTCCCTCAGCTTCAAAATACAGCTCTAGTGGTTGTTAAGTCCCAAATCCACATTCCCAGTCCTGACATTTCCACTTGGATGTTGAATAGGTATTACACTTGGCATATTCAAAGCTTAACTCTTGATATTTCACCCTCAATCTCCTCCTCCTCCTATTGTGTCCCGGTCAGTGGTGTGACCTATCCACTTGCTGAAGCTCCAAATCTGAGAATTGCTCCTGACTCCCCTCTTTCTCGGTCAGTCCAGAAAGTTTTGTTGACTTCCCTTGTGGAATATATACTGATTCTGTTCACTCCTCTCTACCATCATAACCATGACCCTAATACAAAACTGCCTAGACTACTATGTAATGATCGTTCTGAATGGACTTCTATTCTGTAATCCATTGTTCATATAGCCATCCCCATGAACTTTATGAAATAGAGATAAAATCATGCTGTCCCCTTATTTAAACCCCTCTAATGACTTATGATTGCACTTGGAGAACCAATCTGAACTCCTTATACTGGTTTATAGATCCTTGCAAAGTGGCTTCAGCCCTCTTCTGACTTCATGTCCTACTTCAGACACACTGTTCTTTGTATCCTTCAAACAATCTAAGCACATTCTCTCCTCCGGGTTTGTAATTGTTTCTTCCCCCTGCCTAGAATTTTCTTGGTCCATTTCTTCCCATAACAGGATCTTTTTGATATTCAGCTCTAAGCTCAAATGTGACTTCCTCAAAGAAACTTTTTCTGACATTCCAGTGACTCTACATTGACCTACTTAATTCTTTGCATCTGGTGTTTCTCAGTGTCTGGGGGATTTCTTGTTTATCTGGTTGTTAGTCATTTATTACCACTTTTTTTTTTTCCACTTATTTCTACCACGCACTGTGACAGTATGGTGCCCGCCATCAACATATGGCTGTTTCCACATGCAGCTAGTGGTTACCATATTGGACAATGCATATATGTGTTTCCATCATTCACAGAGAATTCTATCGGACAGCACCGCCCTACATTGTAAGCTTCATGAGAGCAGAGACAGTGTTTGACTCATTCACTGCTGAGCCCCCAGATAGTGCCAGGAAGGTCATAGACTCTTGGAAATAGTTGTTGAGTGAGTGAATGAGCAGATGAACAAATGATGTATATAAAAAGGACTCTAATTTTTTAGGAGGAGACACCACTTGGAGATAGCATGAAGAGTTAAACTGTTGACTTGTGACTCGTTTTACCATAGGAGAATTTTCCTTAGGTGCATTTTGAAGATATAAATTAATCCAACCAGAGGTGCTGGGAGAATTCAGCACTAATATTTGGAATTTAACAGCTCTACTTCACAAAGAAGCTATTAGCAAGACAAATTAGTCTTACTTCTACCTCCACTGAGACTCCTACACTGACCACAGAACTACAGTTTGGGCTAACTCAAGATTCACTTTGTCATGTAGTGTTTGTGGACAACAGTCAAGTTCATGCACAGTGTGCAGGGCACCATTGTAGAACAGATGGTTCAAAGAGCTGCCACACTCACAACCCCTTAATGAAACCTATATGTATGCAACCTGATGCCCTGTGTTAGGTGCTAAAACGCAGGTGGCATGTGCAGGAGGGCAGCACAGGAACAAGTGACCACAATGAGTCTGGAAGGGATGAAGTGTCCTTATGTCATAGTATCTCAAGGAGGTGACCTTCCACTGGGTCTTGCAGGATGCGTAGGAGTTCACTAGTAGTCAGGGAGAGACATTTTGATCAGAGTGAACTGTATTCAGGGACAAAAGAGATTAGTGATGGTTCATTGCACGTGGAAGCTTGAAACAGTTTGGAACAGATGAATTTCAGAGTACAAGCATCAGCACACAGGTAGAAGGCAGTGGAGGGGGACCGAGATCATGAAAGACTTTATGTGGACCACAAAGGATTTGAACACTACTAGGAAGATGACCTGGTACCAAGAAGAAAGTTTAGGGGTGTGACTTAGGAAAGTTTTATTTTAGAACAATCTAGGAGCTCCTGGATGGGTCATTCGGTTGAGTATCAGACTCTTGATTTTGGCTTAGGTCATGATCTCACAATTTGTGGGAGGCACTGACAGCACAGAACCTGCTTGGGATTCTCTGTCTCCCTCTTTCTCTGTCCCTCCCCAACTTGCTGGTGCGTATATGCTGGTGCTCTCTCTTCCCCTCTCCCTCCCACATTCTCTCTCAAAAATAAATAAACTTAAAAAAAAAAAGAAAGATCCAGAGCAGAGGTTCTTAATTTGTATGTGTGTATGTACCTGGGACTCCCTTTTAGCAGTTTAGGAAAGCCAAGAGGTCTCATCTCAGGATTAAAAAAAAAAAGACACATAGAATTTCAAAGGAGACCAATTACATTAAAATACAGTGATCCAAATGTAGAAAACATAAGTTTGTGATACAGCAACATAGATGCTTCTTTATTAAATGTCTTAAATAACAGGATCCAGCAGCAAGTCCAGTAACTATAATAGCTGTGACTGGTGGCAAGCATACATGATAGTTGGGCATGTTTACTGCAGTTATAATGAGATAGGAAAGTGTCTGTATTGTGTTTGGTGCCAAAGTCACTGCTACTACAAATAATACTGAGGTTTGTTGTTTCCATTCCTTTTTTCAAAATATATACGTTATTTATTTATTTTGAAAGAGAGAGAGTGAGTGAGCAAACAGGGGAGGGGCAGAGAGACAGAGACAGAATCCCAAGCAGGCTCCACACTGTCAGTGTAGAGCCCAACACGGGGCTCATCCCACGAACTGTGAGATCAAGACCTGAGCGAAAATCGAGTCAGAGGCTTAACTGAATGAGCCACCCAGGCACCCCTGATGTCTCCAGTTCTGACAGAAAGAAATGTGAAATTTCAATTAGATATTCCTGGAAATGCAGATTTTTTAAAAATCCAGGTTGATGAACCACTGAATTCTATTCAGATTAAGAACGCCTGCTCGAGGTGATACAGGAGATAAACTTGAGGTGGGACGGAGTAAGAGTGGGTGCTGTGTGGCTGGACACAGAGAACGCAGTTAGACATACATCAGCAGAGCTCCCCTGAGAGATAAGGAAGCATGAGCTGAGCACTTTCCTTTAGAACAAATGTGGCACATATTCACTTCCAAATCAGAACATTTATTTTTTTTCTGAATTAGAACACTTAACAGGCATTTATTTATATCAGAAGTGACTCATCACAGGTCTCCTACCAATAGTCACCCCATTACCTTATTTAAGGTGTAACTTAATTTACAGAACTTGGAGGTAGGCAAGCTACAGAGACACAGTGCTGCTGAAGAAATACACTCGTGCTAGTTCTGTTTTCCGAGCTCATGTGGACCACAGTGGAAAGAAAACGGAGTCGTTCTAAAATCTGTTCTTCCAGGAAAAGAAATGCTTTCTGTGCATCTTATGGCTTTGTTTTGTTTTTAAATATGTACACACACAACACACACATGCGCACGCACACAGTTGAACATCCTGACATCCTCGACAGTAACAAATGGCTCAGGACTGAGAGGAGTGTATTGTGCCTCCTTCATTGCAACCCTGACATTTCAAGCACAGAGTGTTTTGGACCCAAGTACATCTTATAAAGGAACAGGGATCCAGGGAGTCACCTTTCAAGACCTATTTATCTCATAACTTGAACTGAAAGCTTCTATCTTGTTATAAACTCTTAAATTGTCCTGTCTGTTTTATGGTGCCTTATTGAATTTTCTAGGCTCTAGGCAGAAGGTTTGAAGCAGCCTTTCTTATTCTTCATTTTTATTGCCAGTAACAGTGGTGAAGGAGAGGGAGAGGTTTGGACTCAATCACTGTTGTTTTAGGTGTCTCTCTGTCTCATGCCTGTGTATTCTGCTTCTCCAGGCAGGGAAAACCTGCTTTGACATGAAGGTCCTGTGTCTTCAACTGAATGCTACACTTTGCAAGCAGTAGATTAGTGGTCTGAGAAGAATAATACCTCTTGTTTTGAAATAGGTGTTAAGGACACAGTGGGAATGCCAGAGTTTCTGGGTTCCCTACTCCTCCACTTACCAGCCATGAGATTGGGGGGAAGTTATTTAAATACTCTGTAGTTTCCTCATTGTGCAGGAACCGTAAGATTAGAAACTTTGGTACCTTTCTCAGACAGATGTTATCACAGTTAAATTAAAACACCTAAAGCACTGACAGTAGGGTCTGGAATCAAATTGCTCAGTAAATGGTAGGTGCTGTTGTCTATGTGTGAAATGTACACATGCCTCCTACACCAGTGGAAATTCCTACATACTGTTCTTTTAGGTTGTAAAAAGGGGAAAGAAATCATGATGCTTCTGTTAGATCAGACTTTAGGGAGACTAGAGATGATTTATTTTTATTTGAAACACATTAGAAGATACAGTTACTAGTCTAAGTTCCTCATTCAAACAACTCAAACCAATTGGGATTTAGTTTGAACAACATATAAAGCTTACTGTTATTATTGAAGCCTCAAGATTTTCAAAGAAAGTCTTGATCTTGGTCCAGGTCAGAAGGGCAGAAAGTGCCAGACCCTCCCCCCTAACCATACGGAAGGACTAAGAAAAGAAAAAAGTCAACAATAGTAATAAGGGAGAAAACGCTTCACAGTTGTAAACCTTTGAAGATTGCTGTTTCTCCAAGTTAAAAGTTCAGTTACCGTTGTTTCTAGACTCTTAGCTAAGTCTGTGGGCAAGATGGAAAGTTATTTCACTGTAGGGCATTTATAACAAACTAAAGGAGATGGAGTGAAAGAGATGTGCATTTACGTAGTCCTTGGTGATATGTCAAAATAGTAGATATGTCGTTTTCCTTCCATTTGTCCCTTGGAAGATAAGAGCTGTCACTTCATATTTATATTATAGATACACACATAGGTGTGTGGCCAAAAAAGCAAGAGGAAGAATTTATTCTTCAAATAATGTTACCTTTTAAAAATGTAATCATTTAGTGTAATCAGAGTCTATGTATTTTCTTCTTTGGCCATGTAAAAAACTGTCACAAAGCCGGAGACTCAAGACAACACCCATTTCTCATCTCACAGTTGAGTAGGTCAGAATTTTGATGTAGCATGACTGAGTTCTCAGCTCAGGATATGGCAAAGTTGAAATCAAGATGTCAGCCAGCTGCATCCTTATCTGGAGACTCAACTAGGGAAAGATCTCCTCTAAGCTCCTTCCATTGTGGCATATTCATTTCCTTGTAGTTGAAGGACTAAGGTTCCCTTTGTGGGCTGTCAGTTTGGGGACTGATCTGGGCAACTAAAGGCCACTCCCCGGTCCTTGCCATGTGGCCCTGTGGCAGTTCATAACATGGGTGTTGACTTTCTTCCAGGCCTGCCCGTGTGCGTCTGTCTGACTTCTCCTCTGCTTATGAAGGGCTCTTGTGAGCTGCATAAGTTCTTAATATATTTTGGATAGTAACCCTTATCACATATATCATTGGCAAATATTTTCTCACATTCAGTAGCTTGTCTTGTTGTTCTGTTGATGGCTTCCTTTGTTGTATAGAAGCCTTTGATTTTCATGCAATTCCAATTGTTTATTTTTGCTTTCATTTCTCTTGCCTCAAGAGACATAGCTAGAAAAATGTTGCTATGGCCAAAGTCAGAGAAATGACTACCTGTACTCACTTCTAGAGTTTATGGTTTCAGGTCTCACACTCAGATCTTTAATCCATTTTGGTTTGTTTTTGTGTATGGTGTAGGAAAGTGGTCCAGCTGCATTCTTTTGCATGTAGCTGTCCAGTGTTTCTCCAGCACCATTTATAAAAAGTCTGCCTGTTCACCATTATGTATCCTTGCCTACTTTGTCACAGAGTAATTGACCATATAATCATGGGTTTATTTCTGGCATTTTGATTCTGTTCTATTGATCTGTGTATCTATTTCTGTGCCTGTACCATACTGTTTTGCAGCTTTGTGTAGCATATCTTGAAATCTACTCTGATTCCTCCGGCTTATTCCTTCTTTCTCAAGATTGCTTTGGCTATTCAGGATCTTTTGTGATTCCATACATATTTTAGTATTATTTGTTCTGGTTTTGTGAAAAATGCTATCAGTATTTTGATAGGGGTTGTGTTGCATCTAGATGGCTTTGGGTAATATGAACGTTTTAGCAATTTATAAAACTCAACACAGGGTGCCTGGGTGGCTCAGTTGGTTGGGCATCCAACTTCGGCTCAGGTCATGATCTCACAATTTGTGGATTCGAGCCCTGTGTCGGCTCTGTGCTGACAGCTAGCTTAGAGCCTGGAGCCTACTTCAGATTCTGTGTCTCCTTCTCTCTCTGACCCTCCCCCTGCTCATGCTGTCTCTCTCTCTCAGAAGTAAATAAAAACATTAAAAATTTTTTTTAAAAAACTTAACACCAAAAAATCAATCTTTTTTTAATGTTTTATTTATTTTTGAGAGAGAGAGAGTCAGAGTGTGAGTGGAGGAAGGGCAAAGAGAAAGGGAGACACAGAATCCACAAAGCAGGCTCCAGGCTCTGAGCTGTCAGCACAGAGCACGACCCAGGACTTGAACCTGTGAACCACGAGATCATGACCTGAGCCTAGGTTGGATGTTTAACTGACAGAGCCACCCAGATGCCTCAAAAAACAATCTGATTAATAGAGACAGAATATATACAGTTGGCCAATAGACATGTACAAAGATGTTCAACATCACTAGTTGTCAGGAAAATACAAATCAAAACCACTGTTAGATACCACCTCACACTTATTAGAATAGCTAGTGTCAAAAAGACAAGAAATAACAAGGATTGATGAAGATGCGGAGAAAAAGGAACCCTCATGGGAATGTAAACTGGCATGATCACTTGCAGAAAAGAGTGTAGAGTTTCCTCAAAAATTAAAAAATAAAATACTGCATGATGCAGTAATTCTACTATTAGATATTTACCCAGAGAAAATAAAAACACACTTATTCAAAAAGATACATGAACCTCTATGTTTATTGCAGCATTATTTACATTATTCCATTCAAGACATGGATGCAACTTAAGTGTCCATCAGTAGACAAATAAGGAAGATGTGGTACACACACATACACACACACACACATACACACACACACACACACACAATGGGATATCATGCAGTCATAAAAAGGGTGAGATTATGTCATAAGTTGGACTGAGAGAGACACGTACTATATGACTCCACGGACAAAAAGAATCTAAAAAAATGAATGAAAAAGCAGAATGAGAACTATAGAGAGAGAGAATAAACTAAGGGTTGCCAGTGCGAAGGGGGATATGGATAGGCAAAATGATTAAAGGGGAAAGGGAAATACAGGCTTACAGTTATGGAATAAGTAGGGCATGGGAATACAAAGCAGAGCATTAAGGGGCATTTAGGTGGTTCAGTCAGTTAAGCATTCAACTTTGGCTCAGGTCATGATCTCACAGTTTGTGGGTTCAAGCCTTGCATTGGGCTCTGTGCTGACAGCTTGGAGCCCGTAGACCGCTTCAGATTCTGTGTCTCCCTCTCTCTCTGCCCCTACCCCGCTCACACTCTGCCTCCCTCTCTCAAAAATAAATAAACATTTAAAAATATGTTTAAAAAAAGCATTAAGAATACAGTCAGTGATACTGCAGTAGTGATGTAATGGGACAAATAGTAGCTACTCTTGGAGTGAACATAGGTTAATGTATGAACTTGTCAAATCACTTGTATATCTGAAACTAATGTAACATTGTGTGTCAACTATGCTAAAAGAGAAAGAAAAGAAAAAGAAGAAAGCAAATTCAATAACAGAGAAAGGTCCAAGACATGTCACCAGGTGTCATCTAATAGGGAAAGAAGCGAGAGTACATTAAAACCTTCAAAATAAGTTATTTAAACCCAAAAGAAAGGTTTATACTCTAATTACATGGAAGAAATTATACAGATCACCAGATAGAAGATAAAACATGAGCATATAACAGAATATAAGCTCTGGTCAACTTACATTATGAAAGTCAAGAACTAAACTTAGGACATTTTCCTGTCATAAAAAGCCTACAACTAGTAGCAGAATAAAGTCACTTTTCTCCCCCCCCAAAAAACAAAAAAAACCCAAAAATTTAAAAAGCAAAAACATAACCAACTAAAAGAAGAAAAGAAAAAGGATTTCTGTGATTAGGTCAGGCCCACCAGAGTAATCTTCTCTTAACATCAACAGATTTGGGACTTTAATTACATAAGCAAAATTCCTCCACAGCAGTACCTACGTTTGTGTTTAATTCAGTAATCAGTGGTCAGGAATTTGGGGGGACCATCTTACAATTCTATCAAAATATGCATATGCAAGATACAGCATGGTAGATACTTAGCATCTACAGGGTATGGAAGAGAATTAGGCGGGTACCTATTCCAGGCCAGGTGCTGTTGGAAACTTCACATTGATTAACGTTTTCTCCTCTCCTAACAACACTTCCAATTAGTAGTTAAGATGACGAAGGCCAAGAGACTTTAAGTAAAGCATCTTAGGTCATTCAGAAAATGACAAGGCAAGATTTCAAACTTTTGAGTGTCTGGATTTAAAGCCTGCACACTTGACTCTATACTTGTGGTTCTCGAATATTAGGATGTATTTGATCAGTTGAAAACTTGTTAAGCATGGTAATTTCTAGGCCCTCCACCAAGACATTCTGATTCTCTAAGTCTAGACTTGGAAGAATCTCAGTGGCTAATATAAATTTGCCCATGTCAAGAACAGATATTTTAAAACCAAAAAAAAAAAAATCTCAAAAAGCATTATTACAGAATCAGTCATTTATGTCTTTATTTTTCTAACTTCTCTATGGAATGATAACAAATTTGTCAGTGAATGCACTAATCCCAGGTCTGGCATCTGGGAGACAGTACTCACAGTTGGAGTATTTTTATTTTTTGATTAGTTATTTATATGACATACAAGATATTACTTATTCATGAAAGAAAATTTTAGTACAATTTAAAATATATGAATATTTTAATATAGTGTTAAAAATTTTTAGCACTTCAAAGGCTTTTCACAATTCAGCAGATAATTAGACTTTGTTCTTTTGGTGTGCAGAGATCACTTAAATGAAAGTTCCAGCTGATAGATTACTAGATTAATAACAACTCTTGTGTATGCATGAATATATCCTCAGAATGATAATAGCAGTAAGAACATCTTTGATCTTTTTTTCATCAGTTCTACTTTTAAAGTTTTCATTGTTCACAGTGATTTATGTCTGTGTTTTTATCCACATATAACCATATATGTGAGAGTACATATTCTGACTTGTGGCAGTTAATGTACCATATATACTTGTCTCTGGCTTTCAAGTTTCAAAAAATACCAGAATTAGCCATTAGGATCTAATCTCTATGGCAATTTCACATCAGAAATAATATTTATGAAATATTGGGGAATTTAGAGACCTTAGAAAGAAAAGGATACAAGAAATGGAAGAACGAGCAGAATTTTCCAAATGTGGAGTATATTTCAACTCCTATCTACATCAAACAGAGTACATCAAAGTCACATGTTACTCAGAGCCTATGCTCAAAATTCAGCAAGAAATGAAAAAATTACATGAAGTGAAAATTATCTTTGAAAACTAGATAAAGGGATAGAACAGATCATACTTGAATTAAGCATGAGTTCAGGTATTTGACTTAAGTTTAGGGGATATTTTGTATTTAAATAATACATCCCAGTTCTTGTTTGTTGCTGTTCTCGTGCATCATTGTTGTGTTGATTTTTCTGAGTCCATATGATTTCACTTGAACTTAATGGACATATAATACTGTTCCACTTTTTAAAAAAGCTCTTTGAGTTGGATTTCTATCCCCAGCTGGTGGGGAGGGGGATTACAGATGTGACGTTTGAGCTGAATACAACTAAATTTGAAAAAGTATGAAAAAACAGCATTTGAAGGAAGAAGAAATGAGCTGAGGATTTAAAAATAAAAAAGCCAAGAGTCCACATGTGTTCCTACCATTATTTTAAATAACATCTCTCAGAAACTGCTCTCATGGAAGCCAAAATAGTATTTTCAGCTTTGTTGATAAGGAAACTGGGAATTTTTGCTAGGCTTGCACCAACAAAGATTGCAAACCTTTGCCTTTTACTTTTTGGTAATTAAAAATGTTTTCACCTTCACTGATTTCATTCATTCCCCTCCCCCCTTCATCCCTCACTTCTGGCAACCACCAATTTCTTCTCTGTACCCATGAATTTGATTTTGCTCAGTTTTTAAAAAATTTTTTCAATTTTTTTTTTGAGGAAGTGAGAGACAGACTGTGAGTGGAGGTGGGTCAGAGAGAGGGGAAGACACAGAATCCAAAGTAGGCTGCAGGCTCTGAGCTGTCAGCACAGAGCCCAGTGCGGGGCTTGAAGTCACAAGCCATAAGATCATGACCTGAACCAAAGTCAGATGTCCGGCTGACTGAGCCACCCAGGTGCCCCTGTTCAGTGTTTTAGATTCCATACACTAAGTGACATAGTATAGTATTTGTCTTTCTCTGACTTATTTTACTTAACAAAATGCTTTCTAGGTTCATTCATGTTGTCATAAATGGCACGATTTCCTTCTTTTTATGGTTGAAGAATATAGTGTGTGTGTGTGTGTGTGTGTAAGATCTTTTTTATCCATTTATCCTAAAGAGTACTCTGTTGTATACATATATACCACATCTTTTTTTACCCATTCATTCATCTCTGAGACTAATAAGTCCTATGATCTGTTCGGTACTCTTCAATAAGTTAAAGTTAAGTATAAATTAATTAAAACTAAATAAAAATTCTAGTTTCTCAGTCACGCTAGTTATAGTTTAAGTGTCCAAGACTCACATGTAGCTAGAGGCTACCATATTGGAAAGATACAGTAGGGATATAGAAAATTTCCATCATCTAGAAATTTCTATTGAAAGATACTGATCCACCATTGGCTAGGATTCTCCTTGTGGGGTAAATATGACATGTGTTCTATTGAGGTGTTAGGTTTTTTTCTAATACCAGATATCTGAAGAAAAGTCTACTAGATTAAACATCTACTTTTGCATATCTGCCTATATATTCTATTTGTCTACATAAATGCTAAACAGATGGAACAGTATATTGGAAGAAAAATATTGCTGCTTCCAAAGCTGGCTAATTCACTTTAACTTCCAAAAGCCAATCACCCTAGGTTTCTAAGTTTCTGAAGTGGGACAATAGTATTGACCTCAAGTGAAAATTATCTGATTTGACTTGGATAATTCAAGGGGAAGAAATCACAAAGCCAGTGATTCTAAATCATAAAAAATTTGGTCTTGAAATGAATGTATAATCAAGTCTACATGTTTATGATAGCATAAACAATAAAAATGTAATAATTTCAAGCAAGAGTATATACTACTAAAACCCAATGGCAATTAAAGAATTATGTACAACTTTGACTCAATTCCAGGAGGGGTATTTGATCATTGACATTATTTAGAATTGTTGGTGCGTGATAAAAATCAGACTGAGTTTTGTTTTTTGGAAGCTTTATTGTTGGTTTAAATTTCTCTCCCCATTCTTCCTGTGGTATGCCTGGATATTCAGTATACCTATTCAGTGGCTGATTCTTTCTCCACACTCTTGGTCCTTTGAACCCCTTCTTTCTAAAAAAAGACTTAATGTATTCTTTTGGTAGAATTTCTGCAATTGAATATGTTGCTCTTCCCTTGATAGATATAATTTCTTGAGTCCAGGGATCATATCTGAATGCTTTTTTCATCCCCCTACCCCAAACAGCAGAGCAAAGTCAGTTCTCAGAAAACACTTGACTTTTGAGATCAGATGACTAGCGTGTAGTCTAGATGGATTAAGAAGCCAAATCTGGGACACCTGGGTGGCTCAGATGGCTGAGCGTTTGACTTCAGCTCAGGTCATGATCTCGAGGTTCATGAGTTCAAGCCTCGTGTCGGGCTCTAGGCTCAGAGCCTGGAGCCTGCTTCAGATTCTGTGTCTCCTTCTGTCTCTCTGCCCCTCCCCTGCTCATGCTCTGTCTCTCTTTCTCTCAAAAATAAATAAAAATATTTAAGGAAAAAAAAAAGAAGAAGCCAAATCTTATGTTTTTAAAGTCATGTTTTAGTTTTAATGCTTTTGACCACAAGTGATATTAATATAGATATTCCATTGCCTACGTAAAATGAAACTTGGAAATGTGCGTCCCCAGGGCCGAGTCCAAGGCTCACTGCTGTAAGAACACTGGGTTGCCCTCTCTTGAATTCTCTTGGCCACCTCCTCATGGACCCAAAATGGCTGCAGCAGTTTCATGTGGTATGTCCTCACATCAAGCACGCCAAACAGGAATAAAAGGAAGGAAAGGTCCTTTCCTCCCCCATCTCTCTTTAAGAAAAAATTCTTTCCCGGGTACCCTCCAGCAGAAGTCTTCTTAAATTCGCCCTGAGTATCTGGGTTGCCCTTGACATCTTCCATCTAGAGAATGTCTGGTATTGCCCCCGACAGCCGCTGCCACACTATCTCTGCCCCTCCCTAACTCCTATAGATAATAATGCCATAATTAGACCTTCTTTGTGACCTCATTTCCTTTTACTTTTTCTTTCTTTTCTCCCCATCTG
Source organism: Proteles cristata cristata (assembly GCA_017311185.1). Lineage (NCBI taxonomy): Eukaryota > Metazoa > Chordata > Mammalia > Carnivora > Hyaenidae > Proteles > Proteles cristata. The sequence goes on along the minus strand of JAESUZ010005265.1, from coordinate 842,842 downwards.
TTCCCACGGCGCTCCATGCCATCTGCTGGGTGTTATTAACATCTGCATCTTAAAGTGCATTTGATTTAAGATAACCCCACAGGATGGATGTGGGGGGAAGGAGGGAGGGGCATGGAGGAGGACACTTGTGGGGATGAGCACTGGGTGTTATGTGGAAACTGATTTGACAATAAACTATTTGTAAAAAAAAAAAAAAAAAAAAAACCATAGGCAAAAGCTAGAACCTGGGATGGAGATGAAGGAGGCTCCACACGACGCTGTAATCTGCGGGGTACGTGAGACCATGGATAACACTAGTTTCTTATTGTTGCTGTGACAGGTTCGCACACATTTAGTGGCTTAAATCAATGCAATGTGTTCTCTTAACAATTCTGGGGATTAAGAGTTTAAAAGGAGACATAAGTGGCTAAAAGCAAGGTGTCAACAGTGCTGTTGCCTCCTAGAGGCTCCAGGAAATCTGCTTCTTGCCTTCCCCAGGAGGCAGGAAATGCCAGCCCCTGCTAAAAGATGGGCAATGAACAAACTCCCTGTTCACACGGGATCTTGCATCTCTAAGCATCCTTCCTTTTACAGATGAGGAGAAATGACTTACCTACATTCACTGTTTTGGAATCCAGGTCCAAGACCAGGTGTCTGAGTCCCCGCTTATAAAGAGGAAAGGCAAGATAAAGGACTCATCAAATGCAGTCGTGTATTAATGCTATTATGCCTGCCACAACAGATCAGGTGTGATATGCACGGGAGCTTTAGTTTGTAAATGTTTAGGGGAAGTTCGTCCAGGGGAAAACTGGGAAAACAGAAGAGGAAGCTTCTATTTTCATGCCACATCATGTCTCCTTTCTGCTGACTCTAAAGATCATTCTCATTTTTTTCTTTAATGTTTATTTATTTATTTTGAGAGAGAAAGTGTGCAGGGGAGGGATAGAGAGAGGGAGAGAGGGAATCCCAAGCAGACTCCATGCTCAGCACATAGCCTGATGCAGGGGCTCAAACTCACGAACCATGAGATCATGACCCGAGTTGACATCAAGAGTCTGATGCTTAACTGACTGAGCCACCCAGTGGCCCTCACTTATTTTTAAGATGTCACGTTAATACAAAAAAAAAGTGTCAGTGTGGATGCCAGTGCCAATGACAGATAAAGCATGATGTCATAAGAAAATAGGGTGGGTTTTTTTGAGGTTTTTTTAAATGTTTATTTTTGAAAGACAGAACACAAACGAGTGGGGGAGGGGCAGAGAGGGAGACACAAAATCCAAAGCAGGGCCCAGGCTCCAAACTGTCAGCATAGTACCTGACGCGGGGCTCAAACTCACGAACCACAAGATCATGACCTGAGCTGAAGTCGGCCACGTAACTGACTGAGCCACCCAGGTGCCCCAAGGAAACAGTTTTTAAAAGGTGACTTTCTAATTTTTTTTTATTTCCAAAAGAGAATTTCCAAATCAAAGGCATTTTGAGTATAATGTAAGATGATTTTGAGAGATTCGATAACAACATAACCAGCATTTATTAGGCACCTCAGGGCCACAGAGTATTGCTGTGCCTTGAAAGAGCAGGTACAGGAATCCTGTGAGGGAGACTCATGAGTTTGGAGTGAAAGCACTAGGTTGAACCATGGATGGAGCTACTTTGGAAAACTTTTCTGAGGATTGGCCTGGGATAGACATCAAATAAAGGCAAGATGTAATAATATAGGAGAGAGAGTTCTCATAAAAGCACCTACTAGGTACTCTGTCAGCCTGCTACACAAATAATGGCAAATCTTTACCATGTGCATTGTCCACATTGAATAGAGAAAAATGCTGAGGCTCAGAGATAACTCTCCAGGGTCAAAGAGCTCATCAGGAGCAGAGGTCCAAATGAAGGTCTAACTCTCAAGTCCCCATTCCCTATGATGTTCTGCTATGCATCCTCTATGGACTAAAATTTCTCTCTCTCTCTCTCACTCTCTTTACATTTTAGAGAGCATGAGCTGGGAAGGAGGCAGAGAGAGAGAGATTGAGAATCTTAAGCAAGCTCCATGCTCAGTGGGGAGGCCGATGCCAGGCTTGATCTCACAACCCTAGGATTATGCCCTGAGTCAAAATGAAGAGTCACATGTTCAACCAATGAACCACACAGGTGCCCTAAAATGTTTACTTCTTGAGCAGTGAAGAAATATTTGGGAAAATAATGTGCTAAATTTCCATCCCCCTTCCTTTTGAATGTGCGGTGAGGAAGAAGGAACAATCTGCCATATTTATATGGCAGAATAGATAAGAAATCTCTATCTTCTTGAGATCACACTAATAATTTATAGTAAATATAAAGAAAGAAACTTTCTATGAAAGTATATAACAGAGAAACTTGATTTGGACAGGGGATTTTGGGAAGTCTTCCCCGAAGATACGCTTTAGCTGAAGGGTGAGTAGGAGCAAATTCAGCAAAAGAAAAAGGATGATTGGGATGAATTCTGGATAGTGGAGACAGCACATGCAAAGGCTCTGTGGTGTGTAAGAGCAACATGCATTTCAGGAACTGAAATAAGCATAATTGGAATACAGAGATCAAAGGAAAAAGTAATAGACAGTGTGGTTGAAGAGCTAAGCAGAGGACAGGCTGTGATAGACTGCTGTGGACCCTGCTAAAGATTTTTACCTTGATCCCAAGAACAAAGACATTAAGAGTTTTAGTTGTGCAGGAGCAGAAAGGCAGGTTCATTGTATGATCAGATAAGCAATGAGGATATTCCTGGGTACTGAAGGAGAGATGTTACAGAATGGATAGCAGCAAGGATGAAGGAAAGAAGATGTCAGTGATACTGAGGAGATGATGATGATGATGATGATGATGATGATGATGATGATGATGATAAGAATCTGGTGATGGGGCTGGAAAATAGGGAAGTGGATAACAACATTAGCTACTAATTATTAAACGTTTACCATGTGAGATGTGCTAGTAAAGAACTTTTTTCATGAATTGCCTAATTTGTCGCAACAACTAGTATACGACTGCATCAATATGCTCTGGCTTCAAGTCACAGAAAAGATAACCTCGCCTGTTATGTAGCAGAATAAAAGTCAGCGAGTAAGGCAGTTTTGATGTTGGATTAATTCATTGGCTCTAACATCATGGGGGACCCAGGGTCTTCTGTGTGCGCTCTGTCATCTTCGGTGTGTACTGTGACCATTCTTTGCATAGCTCCTGTCCTGGTTGGATCCTGGCTAGGGCAGCTCCGGTCATTACTGTACACACAGCTAAGTCCAGAAGGAAAATCTTGCCATCTTTCTGTCTCCTTCTGTTATCTTCCTTCCTCTTTAGGAAGCCTCTGTTTTAGCTTGTGGGTTATCCTTACGTTGTTTCTTTATGAAGCAACCATGTAGATGCATACCCTACATTTTTTATAAAGAGAGAATGCAGTACACTTTGTTCTACCCATATATTTTTGTCATTTGATAATATACCATGAAGATAACTCACAAAAGGTTGTCTTCTTTTTATGGCAGCATGGCTCTCCATTTGTGGCTGTACTATAATTTATGCAATGAGTCCTTTATTGATAGCTATTTGGATATATTACAGCCTTTTGCTGTTACGATGAGCATTATACTGCATAAGCTGTTCGTATGTCATTTCATATGTTTTACAGTGTATCTTCAAAATAGATTCCCAGAATAATTGCTTTGTTAAAAGGTAAATGCATTGTCCGTTTCAGCAGGGAGCACCAGATTTCCCTCCCTGGTGATATGCTATGCCTCTTTGCCTTCCCACAAGCAACATATAAATGTTCCCTTGGTGAGAGCCTGGTAATTGTCTTTGGGTTTTTGACAACCTGAGAGGTGACAAGTGGAATCACATTATATTTAACTTTGCATTCACCTCATTAGAAGCATGATGGAACATCTTTTCATATGATTAGAGCCATTGATTCTGTGAGCTGGCTGGTCATATCATTTGCTTGTTTTTCTATTGATTTGTTAGTCTTAATTTTGAGAAAGCCTTTATATACTACAGGTTACCATTCTTTATTATTTAATCTACAAATATTTTCCCATGTTAGTCACTTGACATTTTATTTTACCACTGATGCTTTTTGTCCAGTAAAGGTGTTTTTTTATGTGCCCAAACTTATCAATTTTTCTCATAATTAATTAATGAAGACACTTGTGTGAGTTTATTTTTTATAATCAGATCTCTACGCTTCTGTGGAATTAGTCTTCATATACCACGTGAGTGGTCCAGTCCATACCTATTATATCTTTTTCCCTGTTTTTACTCTGCTGTTTCAACTTGGTAATGTCATCATTTCCCCTCACGGCACCGATATGAGATGTTGTTTATCCTATTCTGAATTTTCATATGTACTTGGATCTATTTCTAGATATTCTTTTTTTTATGTTTTTTTATTTATTTCTAAGAGAGAGATAGAGACAGCATGAGCAGGGGAAGGTCAGAGAGAGAGGGAGACACAGCATCTGAAGCAGGCTCCAGGCTCTGAGCTGGCTGCCAGCACAGAGCCCGACATGGGGCTCGAACCCACGAACAGTGAGATCATGACCTGAGCCGAAGTCGGATGCCCAACCAACTGAGCCACTCAGGTACACCCTATTTCTGGATATTCTTTTCTGTTCTATATATTTGTTTCTCTCTCTCCATAATCAGTGCATACTATTTTGACTGTAGAAGTTTATGTAATATTTTAATATGTCAGCCATTCTCACACTTTCCCCAACATTAATTTTTTTTTAAATTTTCCTGGAAATTTTTGCTTGCTAATTCTCCTGCATAAACTTTGTAGCTGAGTTATCTGCCCCCAGAAAAGGACTGAATAGTGTTTTCATTGGAATTGTGTCACGTATGTGAACTAACTTCAGAGAATTGACCTCTTCTTGACACTGAGTCTTCTTTTCAAAGAATGTTGGATATCTTTCAATCTGCTCAACTGTACTTTTTTTTTAAAAGACCTTACACTTTCTAGAAGAGTTTTAAGTTTACAGCAAAATTGAGAAGAAGGTACAGAGATTTCCCATATCTCTCCTGCCCACACTCATGCATAGCCTCCCCATTATCAACTTCTCCTACCAGAGAGGCACATTTATTGTAGTAGATGAAATTATATGGACATAATCATAATTACTCAAAACCTGTATTATCATGCAGAATAGTTTTACTGTCCTAAGTGTCCTCTGTGTTCCACCTATTCAACCTCACCCACAGTCCCTGCCACCCACTGTTATTTTTATTGTCTCCATAGTTTTGCCTTTTCTGAAATGTCAAATGGTTAGAATTCTACAATATGTAGTCTTTTCAGATTAGCTTAAATATATATTTAAGATTCTTTATGTCTTTTCACGGCTTGATAACCCACTTCTTTCTATCACTGAATAATATTCCATTATGTGGATATACCACAGTTTATTCACCTATTAAAGGACAATTTAGTTACATCCGAAATTTGACAAATTGTGAATAAAGTTGCTGTAAACATTTGTGTGCAGGTTTGTGTATGGACATAAGTTTTTAACTCCTTTGGGTAAATTCTAAGGAGCATGATTGCTGGATGGCATGACAAGAGTGTATGAATTCTGTAGAATCCTGCCAAATTGTCTTACAAAGTAGCAATACCCCTTTGCATTCTGACCAGTAATGAATGAGAGTGACTGTTGCTCTACATCTTCACCAGCATTTGCTGTTGTCCGTGTTCTGATTTTCCCCATTCTTAGAAGTGTGTTGTGGTATTTCATTGTTAACTTAATTTGCATTTACTTGATTACCTTCATGGAGTGGAGTATCTTTTCACACGCTTATTTGCAATCTATGTATTATCTTTGGTGAGGTGTCTATTAAGGTTTTTGACCTATTTTTTAGTTGTACTATTTTCTTCTTGGGTTTTAAGAATTCTTTGTGTATTTGGGGTGATACATTTTTTATTTTTTAAAATTCTAGTAGAGTTAATATACAGTGTTATATTAGTTTCAGATGTACAATAGAGTTATTCAGCCATTCTATACATTACTCAGTGCTCATCAAGATAAACATACTCTCAATCCCCTTCACCTATTTCACACAAGTCCCCTCCCATCCCCCCACCTGCCCTTTGGTAACCATCTCTATAGGTAAGGATCTGTTTTTTGGTTTGTCTATTTTTTTCCTTGTTCATTTGTTTTGTTTCTTAAATTCTTCACATGAGTGAAACCATATGGTATTTGTCTTTCTCTGACTTCCTTCACTTAGCATTGTATCCTCCAGATCCATTAATGTTGTTCCAAATGGAAAGTATCATTCTTCTTTATTGCTGAGTGATATTCTGTTGCATATATATTATCACATCTTCTCTATCCATTCATCTCTTGATGGACATTGGGTTGGTATAGACATGAGACAGATTTCTGTATTTTGATTTTTATCCTGTGACTCTACTGAATTCTTTTATCAGTTCTAAGTAGTTTTTTGGTGGAATCTTTAGGGTTTTCTCTACATAGTATCATGTAGTGAAAGTTTTACTTCTTCCTTATCAGTTTGGATGCCTTCTATTTCTTCTTCTTGTCTGATTGCTACAGCTGGGACTTCTACTACTATGTTGAATAAAAGTGGTGAGGGTGGATATCCTTGTCTTTCTTTTCTCCTTACCCTGAGGGGAAAGCTCTCCATTTTTCACCTTTGAGTATGATGTTAGATGTGGGTTTTTCATGTATGGCCTTTGTTATGTTGGGGTATGTGTTCCTTCTAAGCCTACTTTATTGAGGGCTTTTTTTTTTTTTTTAATGAATCAACATTGTACTTTGTCAAAATGCCTTTTCTATATGTATTGAAATGATCATATGATTTTTAATCCTTTCTCTTATCATTGTGACATATCACATTGATTTGCAAATATTAAACTGGTTTCACTGGTCTGTTCTATTTTTGTATTTTTTAAAAATTTCTGCTCTAATCTTTATTTTCTTCTTCCTTCCACTGGATTTGGGTTTAACTTGTTCTTATTTTTCTAGCTCCTTTAGGTGTAAGGTTAGGTGGTTTGAGATTTTCCTTGCTTTTTGAGTTAGACAAGCAATATATTACTTGCTTCTTGAGGTATGTATACAATGTATTGCTACAATTTTCTATCTTAGAATAGCTTTTGCTGCATCCCAAAGATTTTGTACCACTGTGTTTTCATTTTAATTTATGTCCATGTATTTTTAAATTTTCTCTTTGATTTTATTTCCTCTTGGATTTCTTGGTGGACCCATTCACTGGATAGTAGCATGTTATTTGACCTCCACATATTCATGTTTCCAGACTTTTTCTTGTGGTCAGTTTCTAGTTTCATAGCATTGCAGTCACAAAAGACACAGGGCATGTCTTCGATCCTTTTGAGTCTGTTGACACTAGTTTTGTGGCCTAACATGTGATCTATTTTGGAGAATGTTCCATGTGTACTTAAAAAGAACGTGTATTCTGCTATTTCAGAATGGAATGTTCCAAATGTGTCTGTTAGATCCATCTGGTCCAGTGTGTTGTTCAAAGCCACTGTTTCCTTGTTGATTTTCGGTTTGGATGATCTCTCCAGTTGAGTCAATCCAGGCACTTGACCATGATGCAGTAGCAACTGAACTGCAGGGCACTTTTCCTGTGCTGTCCTCTGAGAAGCTTTCTCTGGTGGGCAGGGCCACAGTTGGACCCTGGGGCAGGAGTCGCTTTGGAGTGGTGCTGGTCCCTGTCAAGGCTGCCTGCACATGGCCAGGCTTGTGGCACCACTTTAGAGGGGCTCTGGCCATCTAAGGTGCATTGGATGGACCAGGTCTGCACGAGAATGAGGGAGCAGAGCACATGGTGCTTACAGGGTCTGTGCTGGTCCCCTGTGGAAGGGACCTCCAGCCACCTGAGAAAATTCCTTGGGACCAGGCAAGTTGGAGGGGATGGATCCACAGAAGCTCACAGGGGCAGGGTGCTGTTATTAGCAAGTTAGGTGGAAGGTGTTGTGCTGCACTGATTCCTGCATTTGTCCACGTATCTAGCCTGGAGAACTGGGGGGGGAAAGGGCAGACACCAGCTCCTTTGCTCCTAGAGAAGTCTCACAAAGATCTCTGCCCCTCCAGTACATGCTCTGAGATTAGTAAATTAATCTTCCTGTACACCCCAGGCACTTGTCAAACTGGGCTTCTGTGCTATACCTCAGTGGGCTGTTTGTTTTCCTGTCTCTTTAAGGGTGAGGACTCAGTTTCTTGTTGCCCTCCAACTCTCCCAGAGCCCAGTGCACTGATGGTAAACTTCCAGGTATTAACCCCCACTGACAGTAAGAACTCAGAGTTAGGCCCCTCTGGGTTTCAAAGCCAAATGTTATGGGGATTCATTTTCTCTGTGTGGATTCCCTGTCCCTGGGGTGAAGAGTGTGAAGCTCTGTTTCTTTCCACGCTCAGCACCCACAGCATCCCTGCCTCTGGCTGATGGTTTCAAAAATCCATTTAGCTCCTTACCATGTTTCCACCTTTGCTAGTCTCTTCAATGTGTCCTCTTCTCTCCATTTAGCTATGGGGAGTCTGTTCTGTCAGTCTCTGAGTCATTCTCTGGGTTACTTAGACTGATGTGAGTGTTAGCTAGTTGTATCCATGGGACGGGGTGAGCTTAGGGTCCTCTTAGTCTGTCATCCTCCCCTGAAGTCTTGGATAACAGTTCTTTATCAGATGTGTCTTTTGCAAATATCTTCTCCCAGTCTGTAACTCATCTTCTCATTCTCTTGACATCGTCTTTCATTTAATTAATTCCACTTTTCAGTTATTTCTTTCACAGATCATGCTTTGGTGTTGTACATACAAAGCTTCACCAAACCAAGGTCATCTAAGTTCTCCCCTCTGCTCTCTTCTAGGCATTTTATAGTTTTGCATTTTACATTCCATTTTAATTTTTATGAATCTTGTATGGTCTGTGTCTAGATTTATTATTGTTCGATATTCAGTTGTTCTAGCACCATTTGTTGAAGAGATTATCTTCGTCCCATTGTATTATCTTTGCTCCTTTGTCCAAGATCACTTGACTATAGTTATTTGGGTCTATTTCTGGGTTCTCTATTCTGTTCTGTTGAACTATTTGTCTGTTTTTTCATCAATACCACACTGTCTTCATTACTTTCTCTTTATAGTTAGTCTTGGAGTCCACCAGTGTCAGTCTTTCTGCTTTGTCCTTCTCCCTCAACACTGCGTTGACTATTCTGGGTATTTGCCTCTCCATGTAAACTGCAGCATAAGTTTGTCAATATCCATAAAATAACTTGTGGGTTTTTTTTTTACTGGGATTATATTGAATATTTAAATCAAGCTGAGAAAAACTGACCACTTGACAATACTAAATCTTTATCTCCATAAGTATCTCTCTGTTTATTTAGTTTGTCTTTTTTTCCCTTAAATATTTTCATTTGACTTAGTTGACCCACAAAGTTATGTTAGTTCCAGGTGTACACCACAGTGATTTGACAAGTCTATATATGATGCTACGCTTATCCCAGGTACATTTACCATTTTTCACCACACAGCTTTATTACAATGTCATTGACTATATTTTCCACTCTTTTTATTTTACTCTTTTTCTGCTTTTTATTCCTGTGACTTCTTTATTCTATAATTAGTAACATATCTTTCAGTCCTCTTCTCCCTCTAATTATAAGAGAAAATGCATTCTTATGTTTCTTGCAGCATTATTTACAATAGTCAAGATATAAAAGCAACCTAAGTATCCATCTATAAACAAATGGATAAAGAAGATGCAGTGTGTATATACACACACATATATCCATACAATGGGATATTGTGCAGTTATAAAAAGAATAAAATCTTATCACTCCCAACTTCATGGATGGAAGTGGAGTATATTATGCTAAGTAAAATAATTCAGCCCAAGAAAGACACATACTACATGATTTTACTTATATGTAGACCCTAAAATATCAAACAAATAAACAAACAGCAGAAATCAGACCTGTTAATACAGAGAACAAACTGATGGTTGCCAGAGGGAAGGGGGCAAGGGGAAATGAGCAAAATGGGTATTTAGTTTGTCTTTGATTTCTTTCATCAGACTTTTATAGCTTTCTTGAGGTAGATCTTGTACATATTTTCTTTGATTTATACCTAAGTACTTCCTTTTTGGGGGGCTAAAATAAATGGTCTTTTAAATTTTTAATTTCATTCTTTCATTGCTGGTATATAGGGCATTAATTCATTTTTTGTGTATTAATTCTGTATCCTGTAACCTGGCTATAGTCACATGATTATGTTATCTGCAAAGGCAGTTTTGTTTCCCCCATTCCAAATTTATATCTCTCCTATTTCCTTTTCTTATTGCATTAGTTAGGACTTTAAATATAATGTTGAAAGGAGTGGTGAGAAAGGACATTTTGCCTTTTTATTGATCTTAGTGGGAAAGGTTTTAATTTCTCACCAGTATCTATGATGATGTTAGCTGTAGTTTTTTCACAAATATTTATGAAGTTGACTAAGTGCCGATCTATTACTTTTTTTTAAAGCATGAAACATACTTCTAGAAACCTCTCAGCATATTTATTATTTGATCTTATTAGCCAGAATTATATCACATACTCATTCAGTCACTGCCAAGGAAATGGAATTACCAAGATAGGCTCAGACTAATCAAGACTTACCTTGGTGCTGAAAACAGACCCAACTTGCAGTGAGCACATGCTCAATTTATACATGGACATAATATTTAATCAAAGAAGAAGCAATAAGGGGAGGAGGGGGTAAGATAGAATGGGAATGATTGTTGAATTATCTTCCAGCAGACTTGCCTCCTCTCCTATGAAGATTTTAAATCTTAGCCAGTTATTTATCCTGCTGGGGTCTCTGGTGAGAAGGTATTCCCCTGCATCAGGTCTGAAAATGATTACTCACATTTAGGAACTTTAAGTATAGAAGACAAGATGTTCAACCCCATTTGTACCAGATCATGATGTCAAAGTAAATAGATGACTACAATTAAAACTATATTTCAGATGAAGGGAAAAATGAGAAGTGACACATACAGTGAAAAATGGCATATAACATATCTTCTTTCACAGGAACGTTGAGGACTCTCCACTCTGGTAGAGGTCAATCCGGCAGTCAGCCTGGTCTTCCTCGTTCTGCCATAAGATATTTCTTATCTGTTGTCTTATAAAATGCCATTTGTACGTGTACTGGGAAGAATGTCCTTTTGAGCCACACAGTTTAGTCCTCCATTTCTTGCAGGTATGAGTTGTAGAAGCCCCCACCCCCGCAACACCATAGAGTTTGTTACAGATATTTTTAGTAGGATAAATTTAACAATCTGGTACTCAGAAACAAAAGTTACTAGTCTCCCATTCCCTCTTATCCCGTCTACTCCATGTTGTAAAATAAAAGCCAACAATCTCCCTGTGCATAACCTTTGAGAATATTTGTCTTTGGGGCACCTGGGTGGCTCAGTTGGTTAAGCGTCCGACTTCAGCTCAGGTCAGGATCTCATGGTTCGTGGGTTTGAGCCCCGTGTTGGGCTCTGTGCTGACAGCTAGCTCAGAACCTGGAGCCTGTCTTCAGATTCTGTGTCTCCCTCTCTCTCTGACCCTCCCCCGCTCATGCTGTCTCTCTCTCTATTTCAAAAAATAAATAAAAACATTTAAAAAAATTTTTTTAAATAGAGAATATGTGTCTTCTAGTCACTGGCCCATGTCCTCTGCTATAATAGCTTTTGTTTTAATGGCTCCGGTTATAGTATGAAATAGCATCTTCAGTAGGATGGGAAAACACCTCTTTTAAGCTTGTCATTGCAATCGTTCTTTTCTTCTTTGTCAAACAGAATAATTAAAAGGAGATGCTTGGAAGATGCAGTTAAGAGGGGGAGGGGGAGGGAATGGAGCATTGTTTTGTCAACAGTGTATTTCCTTCCTCTCTCTGGATTTACACTAATTCAGGGTGAGAATTAATTTATTCCAACACTACAAGACTTCAAATTATAGAAGTCTTAGTTGATTTAAATTTCAAGCTATTGGCAGAAAGAGCTTCTCTAGCAAGCTTCACTCTTAAAAGACCATACTGAATTCTGCAAGACTGTAGCTAATACCTAAGAACAGGCTGAATTTTCCTTCTATTACTATCAGCTTTGTTAGTAAAATTGTCTTCATTCTAAAGTAATAAGGCAATAACGAATCCAAACATTTTGACATTGAAAGCTTATTAACTTGGAATCTAAGAATAGTAGCGTTTCTCAACAGGGCCCATCTCTTTTCTTCCTTCAGTCAAATTCTCATTTTAGGCTCTGTTACTTATAATGTGCCATTCCTGGTTATCCTTGGACCAAGCACATAGCTGCTAGATAATGCTGTTAACACTTTTAGAAACATGTGGGTAGTAGTTGTTGGGTAGGCAGTAACTGTGTCAGACTCAGATAAGTCTCTCATTCTCCTAATTTTTAGGCTAAATAAACTAAAATTAAAATGAAATTAAGTAGCTTATCCAGTGTACACAGCTAACATGTGGTGGATCTAGGAAATAAACAGTGTGATTCTAGAACTCACTTTCTCATCATCATGTTATATTGCCTCCTTATCTTCTGGTTTACACAGATGGACTGAATGAGTTGAGACTGTATATAAAAATGGGCAATGGTAAAGCTATATTTAAAATAGAATTCTGACCCATAATCTGCAGCAACCAGCCCAAGAAGCTAACCTATTTATATAGTTACCAGTCTAGGAAATCAGACTACTATCTCTTGCAGACTATTTAAGAAACCAAACAATAATCCCCATAGCAATTGGTCCCAAACAGCCCAGGCTTGATTAATAACTGACATCTTTCCTAATTTTTGCCCCCATTTCTAGTTTAGCACCACTTGGAGAAAGCTAACCAATCACTTGGGATGCCAGTGTCTACTTAACTTGCCTACATTTCCCCATGCCAACAGCCTCTAAGCAGAACATAACTGAAGCCTTTTTTTTCCCTTTTTTTTATTTCTCCACTATGAAACATTCCCACCTATCAGCTTGTCCTTGAGTCTCTACCAAACCCCAAAGATAGTGGCTGACTCCCTTACTCTGAATAAACACAGTTGACACTTGAACAACATTGATTTGAACTGCATGGATACACTTATATGTAAATCTTATTTCAATAAATACACTACAATCCTACAAATATATTTTCTCTTTCGTAGGATCTTCTTAACATTTTCTTTCTTCTGGCTTAGTTTATTATAAGAATAGCATATGTAAAAAAAAAAAAAATATGTGTTACCCAAGCGTTTATGTTACTGGAAAAGCTTCTGGTCAATGGTGGGCTATTAGTAAAGTTTTGGGGGAGTCAAAAATTATATACAGATTTTCACCTGCCTTGGAGTTTGGTGCCCCTAAATCCTGCATTATTCAAGAGTCAACTATAGTCTTCACTTGCTCTCATTTGGGTGATCTTTTTTTTTATTTCCACAGATACATCTTTCAGTGAGAGGGAAAATGCTGTAGTGGAAGAAAGTATATCTTGGATAGGGTGTGTTTGATGTCTTTGAAGACTTGAAGTCCGCATGTCAATTCAGTTCTTACACATACTGGTCTAAAGGGTCTAAGCTGTGGAGGTTGGATAAAGTTGCTTTGCAAAAATGTACAAAGTGAGAAGATATGAAATATTAGAACTGATCCTGGCAGAACTCCTACATCTAGTGGCTGGAAAAAGAAATATTAGTCTGGAAAAAGACTGTGAAGAGATGATGGGGCTAGGAGAGAAACTAGGGCAAGTGGGATCAGAGGCATCAAGGGAAGAGATGTTTTAGAAGGAAGTGATTGACACCCTCTATTGCAAAGAGCTGAGAGATTCAGCAATGTGAACATGTGATGGCCACGATTCCAGACTCATGGAGGTAGAGTAGGAAGAGAGAGAAGGGAAGCCTGCAAGTTGAGAACGTTTGGAGAACATGAAACTGTACTGGGAGCTAGAGGAGAATGTGAGGGTCAGAAATGCTTACTTGAAGACATCTTAAGTTTGCACATGCTTAAATATTTTTAATGTTCATTTCTTTTTGAGAGAGAGAGAGAGAGACAGAGTGCAAATAAAGAATGGCAGAGAGGAGAGACACAGAATCTGAAGCAGACTCCAGGCTCTGAGCCATCAGCACAGAGCCCAATGAGGGGCTCAACTCATGAGCCAGGAGATGATGAACTGAGCTAAAGTCAGACATGTAACTAACTGAGCCACCCAGGCACCCCAAGTTTGCACATATTTAAATGTTGACAGGAAGGGTCCACTTGAAAGGGGTTGGTTGATTAAATGGTAGAGGAAAATGAATAACCATGTCATGGTCCTGAGGAGACTGGAGGAGAGAGAGCAGAAGCTTAAATCATAGAAGGAACAACTCTTTTAATAAGAGAGAAGATGAGGATTGCTGTCTAGGTCATGGATTTGTTGTCTTCACAAAGGTTCCTTCAGAAAGCTTTGATCTTCTGAATAATATGAAGTGAAATAGGAAATGTTTCAAATAGTCAATGTAGAAAGTAGGAGATACAGTTTACCTGGAAATTGATGGAAAGAATTCCAGGCATGGTTGAACACCCATTTGAGGTTTAAATCTTGAACATATTGTTACATCAGTAAATTGACCCAAGAATGTGAGGTTGTATAGCATACCTTACTTGGAGAAATGAAGTCAATAGATGCTGGGCTGGGCTGAGAGAGAAAAGAGAAGATTCAGGAAGGATGAGGTGAAATTAGTTGAAAGAGTGGATATAACAGAGAACTGAGGTTTGGCAAGGGGCAAATGGTGAAATAGCCCCAGTCCCCAAGGTTTAAGAAAGAAGGGGAAGGTTTGCAAGTTTTGATTGAGCCACACCAGTATAACAGGGAGTCTTAGCATACATTCTCTTTGGATCATTTTATAAATCTCCTAAGAACACTCTTGGTGCCTTATTGGATGGAGTCCTATTTGGGGATAATACAAAGATAATATTTTCTTTTTTTAATGTTTGTTTATTTTTGAGAGAGAGAGAGAGAGAGAAAGAGAAAGTACGAGCAGGGGAGGGGCAGAGAGAGAGGGAGACAGAATCGGAAACAGGCTCCGGGCTTTGAGCTGTCAGCACAGAGTTCTTTGTGGGGCTCAAACTCACGAACTGTGAGATCATGACCTGAGCTGAAGTTGGACGCTCAACCTACTGAGCCACACGTGCACCCCAAAGATAGTATTTCTAAGCTTTGGATGCTTCCATGCTTTTCTGTTACATTTTTGAAACTTCTGTTATGTGTGTCTTAGACCCATGAGCTTCAAACTAGAATGGGGGAAAGATGTCATTCTTGTATAATAATAATTATTAGTACTGAGTGTTTACAACGAGCCACTCTGCCCAGTGTTTCCCTACAATATCTCATTTCATCCTTGCAACCACTGTATAATTTAGATACCATTATTACCTCCATATGACAATCAGGGAAACTAAGGCTTATGGAGCCTCGGTGGCTTGCCGGACGTCCCTCTTCTAGGAAGTGATGGTGCCAGGACCAGAAGCCAGGCAGGACCTTCTCAGGTGAAATTGCGATGTCAGCAGATGTGATCTTCCGGAACTTCCCAGTCGTCCTGCCACGGTCTCCCTTTAAGCTTTGCCTTCTCAGACCTTGCCAGACACCCCCACCGCCCCCAACATGACACATCTTCTATCTCCTTTCCAAGCAAAGCAACAAAAACAGTTTTTGCTGATGGGTTAATCGTGTACTCCCAGACGTCATATTCATAATTTATTAGGAAACATTCTGAAGACCGTGGCCTAAATCGAAGAGAGAGCTCTAATGGTGCTTTTACTCTCCCATTTTCAAGCCACTCTGTGCTGAAAAGCTGCAGAGGAGGAAGCGGTACTAAATACACTAGGGCCCTAAAATCAAGACTTCCAAAGCTCTGCACCAAATCACGTTGTCCTCTTTCTCAGCAGAAGGGAGCAGGTGGGGGGGAGGGGAAGGGGGGGCGGGGAAGGAGAGACCGGACAGAGAGTCTCAGCTCATCAAAGCTCATGCAAATTTGGGAGCAAGTGCTTCCATGGGACCCTTGAGCTACCCAGTCACCCAGAAAAGAGGCATTTTTGTGCAAGTGTGTGCGTTGAAATTCCTTTAGGATTTGTGGGTGTGTGTGTATGTGTTCTTTTTTAAAAATCAGCTTTATAGAAGTATGATTGGCAAATAAAATTATAAGCTATTTAAAATGTACATCATGATGATTTGATAGAGGTATCAATCATGAAAGTGTTCCCCTCCCCCAACATCTAGTTAACACATCCATCACCTCAGGTGTTCATCTTTTTGTGTGTGTGAGATAGATTTCTTAAATGAATCTCCTGTGTGCTTCCTGGGTCCTAAAATCTAGGTGATGACAAGTCAAGGTAAGGCAGGTAAGGCAGGTCTGTATTGGCAGGGGCCAGGATGCTACTATAACAAATTAATTGGGGGTGAGAAGCAAAGGACATGGAGGTAGATGAGCGACTCAAGAGGGATGAGTAAATCAGGCAGCTTGGATAGAGACAGGAACAATGTAAGAAAATCAGGCAGATGCTTTCGAACCCCAGGGAGCAGCCGACAGAAGAGTGCAGAGGGAATAAAAGGAAAATGAACACCTACACACAGCCGGCATTGATGAGCTTCCTACATTAGGAACACAAAGGCAAACCACTTTAAAGCCACTTTAAAAAGCAAAGGGAAAATAGGAAAACTCTTGCAAACTGCCCCTCCGTGTATCTTTCTTTCTTCTAAGTAGGATCTCTCTCATGCTCCTGCTCCTGCTGGTCTTTTTATTCTCTCTGTTATCACTTAAATCTATCTTTCCGCCCTCCAGATATCACCAGAAATCCCCATTTGTCTAGAAAGCCTTTCCTGGCTAAATGAAAAGAGCTCACACTGACCTCTCCTCCTTCTAGCAGACTGTCAGCGTGCTCCCAGAGCACACGCAGGCCTGCTTCAAGAAGGTTCTCCTCACTGTAAATATTTAATCATCAGTAGTTTCAGCATTGCATTAGCTCCTGGCTTAGCGTGCAGTGTGTGTATGCTGTGGACCGAATTGTGCCCCGGCCACTTCGTTATTGAAGCCCGACCCCTCCCTCTCCCAACCACCGTGTGACTGTATTTGGAGATCAGGTCTCTAGGAGCCAGTAAAGGTTAAATGAGGTCATACAGGTGGGACCCTAATTTCGAAGGACTGTGGCCTTATAGGAAGAGGGAAGAGAGAGATCCCACCCGCCCCGCAAAGACCCAGTCCTCACTCTGTCACCACGTGAAGACCTGCAAGAAAGTGGCTCTCTGCAAGTCAGGAAAAGAGCCCTCACTAGAATCAGAACCCTGCTTGAACCTTGATCTTCAACTGGTGGTCCTTCCGAACTGGGAGGAAATAAACTGTTGTTGACAGCATCCGGTGTGTTGTATCTGGCTGCGGCAGCCCGAGCAGTCTATGGGCGTGTGTGTGGATACAGGGTGTCAGCAGTTGTGAAGACTATTGGTTGAATTTAGGTCATCCATGATAAAATTAAAACTCCCAGAAGGCAAAAAAATTGTCAACTTTGCTGCATTTACCGTAAGCACAGTGTTTATATAAAGCAACTACCTAGTAAATACCAGTAGACTCTGCTGTTTGTTTTAACGTGCGGGTGACCTGTGTCTTTTGCCTATTTTCATTTGCGCATCCACGTGGCCTCCTCACTATACTGTCTCCATCTGTCTTTCCTAAACTTCTATTGACCTGAAACCAGATACACTAATACTGCATGTCCTGGATTATACAGGACGAGTTTGGAGTAAAGTTCCCTAACAACCTGGATTGTTGAGAGGCTATGCCAGTTAGGTGCAGCTCTCTCACACTCTGGAGAATTCCATTACACTAAAGCTGTAGTCAGCTGTATGCATCTTTAGGTGTAGCATTCAACTAAGACAAATTGCTTCAAGTAAGGATTCCCGCAGTTATCAAGAAGTAGCGATTCGTGGTGAGCCTTGAGTAATGTACAGAATTGTCAAATTACTGTTGTGCACCTGAAACTAATGTAACGCGTGTCAACTAAGCTTCAGTCATAATTTTTTTTAAAAAAGAAGGACATTTAAAAAAAAATTTAAAAAAAGGAAAAAAAGAAAAAAAAGGGGCGCCTGGGTGGCTTAGTCGGTTAGGACTTTCGCTTAGGTCATGATCTCACGGTTCGTGGGTTCGAGCCCCGCGTCGGGCTCCATGCTGACTGCCAGCTCAGAGCCTAGAGCCTGTTTCAGTCTGTGACTCCCTCTCTCTCTGACCCTCCCCTGTTCACGCTGTCTCTCTCTCTCTCTAGAAATAAATAAAACATTTTAAAAAAATTAAAATAAAAATAAAAATAAAAAAGAAGGAAAAAAATAGGTAAATGACAACCTAGCTGAAAAGTGCTTTCCCCACTACCTTAATCATTGTGTTGTGAAACTGTCTAGAAGTCTGGAAGTAATTAGATGCTATTAGAAGGGGGTGGAAAGACAAAGCTTTATTCTCCTCCCTGGGCCAGCACACCCACATCATAATTTATATCAAGGAAACCTTCCCTCTCACTCGGAAAGAGGGTGGTCCCTGTGGGGCTTCTCCTCAGGTGGGGAGTAAATGTGCCCCTGCAGACTTATCCTCTTTAGTCATCAGATCCTCCAGTTCAACGGCGTGGATCTCAGGAAAGAACATTAGCAAGATGGGCAAAACGCATGTGTTTGCCTCATATAAGACCTGAGAGCTAGCTGGGGGAATAAAATGGCAGCGGCCGTTCAGCTGGAAGATTAATTCTGTTTCCATTCCCGTTATTGTCGGGGACAGGACATATTTGACACCGTCAAACCTTTGTTTTTCTGCAGTGTACGTCAGCACCCCAGAAGCTTTTCCTGTGCTGGATTTCGTATTGCATGTATCAGTGAGCAAGGCTGATTCCTAGCTTTTGCAGGGTTCTGGACAGTGAAGGGGAAGGGAGAGAGCCCATGCTCAACACTCACCCACCTTCGTTCACCTCCTTCCCTACCCTGTAATCCCCATGAAAACTAACAAAGGTCCTGAAGTTAGAAAGACCATAGGTCTTTCTACCCATAGCACTGCATCCTGGGATTAAGATCTTTGAGGCCCTAAACCATCATATAACAATTTCCCATATGTAAGTCAAAAATGTAAAAAGACCTAGGGGCACCTGGGCGACTCCATCCTTTATGAGCTTAACTCTTGATTTCTGCTCAGGTCATGTGAGTTTGAGCCCTATGTGGGGCTTGGCGGTAATAGCATGGAGCTTGCTTGGAATTCTCTTTCTCTCCCCTCTCTCTGCCCCACCCTGCTGGTGCTCTCAAAATGAATAAATAAAGTTAGGGGCACCTGGGTGGTTCATCCAGTTAAGCATCAGACTTCTGTTCAGGTTATGATCTTGCGGTTTGTGAGTTTGAGCCCTATGTTGGGCTCCGTGCTGAGAGCTCAGAGCCTGGAGCCTTCTGGATTCTGTATCCCCCCCTCCCCCCACTCATGCTCTGTTTTGCAGTATCTCAAAAATATATAAATTTTAAAAAAAATTTTAGTTAGTAAATAAAAAAAATATAAAACAAAAAAAATGTGAACAGGCTTACCCAGAACAATCATATAACTTATCCAGACTTGGACACTAACAAGAGTGAAAGAAGGGGCTGTTGGCCCGCAAATGCTGGGACAGCAGGTGTGGAGAAGAAATGTTCCGAGCATTGGGAGATGTGTTATTATCCTAACCCCAACTGTAAGAGGTGAAAGAGTTCTGTTTCCGTGATGATTGATTTGATTTGGACATTTTGGAATTTGGAAGTTCTTTCCAAAAATGTTTTCTAACCTATAAATATAGTTGTGTGTTAAAAACAAATTTTTTTTACATTTATTTATTTTCGAGAGACAAAACATAAGTGAGAGAGGGGCAAACAGAAAGGGAGACACAATCCAAAGCAGACTCCAGGCTCTGAGCTGTCAGCACAGAGCCAGACACGCGGCTTGGACCCACGAACCATGAGATCATGACCTGAGCTGAAATCGAATGCTCAGCCGACTGAGCCACCAAGATGCCCCTTATTTATTTTTGAAAGAGACAGATTGCAAGCCTGGGAGGGGCAGAAAGAGAGGGAGACACAGAATCTGTCAGCACAGAGCCCGACGCAGAGCTCAAACTCATGAACTGTGGGATCATGACCTAAGCCAAAGTCAGACGCTTAACCAACTGAGCCACCCAGGCACTTCTATTTTGTTTTGTTTTGTTTTTGAACTGACAATTGGGCTGCTTCTTGTCGTTAATAGTTCTCCAGTGTAGTCTCTGGACCAATATCGCCAGAATCATGTGGAAAAATATGAGAAATACAAATTCTCAGGCTTACTCCAGACCCATTGGTGGTGGGCTCCAGCAGCTTGTTTTTTAACTAGTTCTTCAGGTGATTCTGACACACATGTTTGAGAACCGTTGTGTTGGCCACTCCAGCCCCTGAGGCAGCTTGTTAGGGAGACTCACCAGGAACTTGCTTGGAGTGGGTTCCTATCCAGTGGAAAAGAGAAATGCTATGATAAGGATAGCCCTGCTGCAGCCAATCTCACAGGTACCTAGTCTCCTATTGAGGCTGTCATCTGTTGGCTAGTTGTCTGATTCTGAATAAGGTAGCATCTGCATAGAGCACAGGCAGAATTTTATAAATTGCTTTAGTTCCTTGGGACTGGTCCTCAATTTAAAGCATACAAATATATTGTTTGACTTTCAGACCATTGTGTTTCCGTCACACCTTCAGAAATTTGTTATGTGTCATAGAGGAATGTCTGGACTTCCTGGCTGTGTGACCCTGGGTAAGCGATTTCTCCATCTTCCCTGCACTGATCAGAGTAGCTTAGGCAGTGCTGTGCCATTAAACAGCCCCCAAATCTCAGTGGTAAGACAAAAAGGCTTGTTTCTTGCTCATGTCTTATGTCTGTTGTAGTTTGATAGAGTGCGGAAGGTGGGAGGGTCCTGCTCATTAGAATAATGCAACTATCAAAGTCCCCAGTCACAAACATTGCTGATTTCCATACAGAAGACAAGACAGTTCTAGAGTGTCTCATGTCAGCAATTAATCTAACCTGGAAGGGACATATTTAACTTCTCATAATTCTTGGGCAAGCACCAGTTAGTTACATAGCACAACCCATGGGGCAACAGATAGGAAACAAGACATGAGAAATTAGTTACATAGTAGATAAGAAAATGATAAGTGTGAGGAGGGAGAGGGAAACAGAGCAGGTAAAGAGGATGGATGTAGTGGGTAAATGAGAAAGGGAAGAAGGTTATAATTTTAGGATGGTTAAGGCAGATCTCATTGATAGGATAACTTTCGAGCAAAGACCTAAAAGAAATGGAGAAGTTGGCCTTGCAGATAACAGGGGGGAAGAGTATTCTAGGCAAAGGAACAGAGGCAACACCTAATTCGAGTGCAAATGTCATTAGGTTGGAGTGTACCCAGCGTGTTCAGGGCCAGCAAAGAGGTTGCTGGTATGACACTGAGAGGAGCAGGGAATTGGGTGTAAGAGGTGAGGCCGGGGAGAGAAAAGAACCAGATCTCAGTCTATAAGGACTTTGGATTTTACTCTCACCACATTGAAGACGTGGGCCTAATTACAGGCATTTGGGAAGAGGATCTGCATGATCTCACTTTCATTTTAAACTGATTGCTCTGGCTGCCCTGCTGAGGATAGGTTATAGGATGGCAAAGGCAGAAGGTGAGGGTGGGAGGGACTTTATAGGAAGCTCTGGTCCTAACCTGGGCCCAAGATGGTAGTTTGAGCCAGGGAGGTAGCAGAGAGGTACGGAGATCAGATTCCAGGTGCATTTAGAAGGTAGAGGCAAGTGAGATTTCCTGACAGATTGGACGTGAGGTGTCAGAAAAAAAGAAGAGTCAGGGACCCACTTGAAGGATTTGGCCCAACGAGTGGGAAAAATGAAGTGGCCATCACCCAAGATAGGGAAGGCTGTGAGGAAAGCAGGATTGTGGGAGGAAGGTCAATAACTCACATTTAGTGTAAGATGGAGAGACAGCCTCTTTCGAAAGGCAGCCAAAACCAAAGTGTTGACCATCTTTAAACATCAAAGAAGAGAAGAAGAGAATCCCACACTTCAGTATAGTGAAGTGTACTGATTTCACCAATACTTTTTACCTGATTTCACCAATCCAGTCAGATACAAAAGAGACCAGGGACAGTTCTTTTGATGAAAAATGATGATTTTACTAGTTATTACATGTTTCATAGAGATAGCTCAGGATACAATAGGCAGACTAAGTTGAAGATTAGAAAGCTAGCAATTTGCCATACTCATCTTTGTATTCATCATGAGTAGAAAATCCATGGCACATAGGAAAATGGAAATATTTGATAAATGAATAAATGAAATCACCTTTCTTGCGTATCTCCCCGGCATGAGCAATGAAGTATCAGAGGTGTAACAGAAGAGAAGGAAAAGCACTCTAAAGGCATGGGCTGAAAAGACTAATTCACAGGCCAAAGGGGATTTTGTATATTGACCTATCACCGGTATCAAGCAGCAGTGCACAATCTTACCTTAGAAGTAGTTTTATTAGTTGGAAGTTCTTTTCTGTTCTAGAAAAGCGTTCCCTTAACTCATCTCACGATACCTGCCATGACAGTAATACTCAATCGTCTGGATTTCTTTCTTCCCTGGAAGGGGAAAAAAAATCCCATTTTAGCTCGTTTCTCTCTGGCATTTGTGGAAAAGGTATCAGTGTGGCGTTTTGGATCAATTGTGTTCACTTCTCTAGAATGTGGGTGGCATCCAACCTCAATGTTTTATGCTGAAGGCCCTGGCAGGGGACCCAATCTACCCATAACCATGAGACTGACTTCCTCACACAGAACAGAGGCGTCTGCTACCAAACCAAGCACATTTCCATTTCATGCCATTTATATTTTATGAAGTTGTTTGAATTATGTCGGTGGCAAATTAACACTAAGCTACATGCCTTACCCCGTGGTAGGAACTACAGCATTCCCTCACGGAGGCACACTTTCAGGGATTTATTGCTGCAACAAAGGCACGGCAATAATGTGAATTCTGATGTTCCCAAAGCACGACCAGTGTCTCTGTTGTAGATCCTCAATAAATAGGAGTGTTTCTGGGAAAAGAGAAAGAACCCTGCGTTTGGAAAGGGGGATACCGCGAAGGGATTTTCTGAGCAATGTCAACTGCCTGAAAAGATGATAATGCATTATATCGAAAGATAGTGGAGTGGACATTGGGACGGTTTTTCTTACACTCAGCAGACTAAACTGCATTTGCCTTCATCACTAGATGTAAATATCTAAGCAGGCTGCAGCCCTGGGAAGCATAGAGGACATTTTTTATTTCATGTGTCTTCATTAGTCAAGCTTCATTGTAGACAGCAATGGCGGACACACCCCATTTCTCCCCAACACACAGGTAAAATGTGTTGCAGATTCTTAGTATTCATGGTCCGTCCGTCCTTCCTCCCTTCCTCCCTCCCTCCCTCCCTTCCTCCCTCTCCTCCCTCCCTTCCTTCTTTCCTTTCTCTCTCTCTCTCTCTCTCTCTCTCTCTCTCCCTCTCCCTCCCTCCCTCCCTCCCTCCCTTCCACCTTCATACTTAAAGTAATACCATGCCTTTCTTTTCTTCACCTTCTTTTAAAAAAATCTCTGTGATTAAAGGAGAATCACATTACTGTGATTCGCAATTCAAGGAGGTCATTCAGAGAGTGGCCTGCTTTTCCACAGCAGTAGATCCCCGAGGTCCTTCATTCTCAGGCAAGGAGTCTTGGTCATTAAGAACTTATTTTACAAAGCGCTCCTTGGATACCGTTATACTGGTGCATTATCTCATCTAATCTTCACCATGAACCAGTGAGGTAGAGGCACTTATTTGTACACTGTTACAGAGGAGAAAAGTCAGGCATGGAGAGGTGGAGTTGACGTGCCCAAGGCAAACTGCTAAGAACGAGGACACTTGCATGAGTCGCTTTTCCTAGAAATTAAATGCATTTGCAGATAAATGAGACCTCCCTGTACTTGGACTAACTCAGCTAGAGTAAGCAGACTAAGCATGCTTAGTCTTAGCTTGTCAGCATGCTAAGAAGACTAAGTAAAAGAGGCCCTTGCTAATATTACCCTCCCCCTTCCTGCAACAAGCTTTCATTGATGTGATCAGTCAGTGCTTTGAGTTGAGAAGTAGGTTGTATGCAGTACTGTGTAAGGGAGACTCAGCTGTCATGCACACACTCCAATTCTGGGTTTGTTTCCTATCTGTGTCACTTAAAATCTTATTTAAGTCCTGGTTGTTGTATCTTTACATTGGGGATAATCATTATTATTGAAAGCATAAATGCCAAGGTACTTTAACAAAACCCCGTGTGTTATGCCAATATCATATATGAATGATGAGGTATTTAGAGTATGGTTACATCTTATGTTGGGAGTAGATTCCAGATCAGCACATGAGAAGGCAGAAATCATGTGTAACCTCACTCCATGCTTCCAGTCTTTTAGGGCTCAGAGTTCTCATAGAAAACAGTAATAATGATGGGTCACCTTGGACATCCAGCTGAGTGATGCTTACTAGATGAAACCTTACAGATAAAAGCTGAATACCGTCCACAGTCGCTTTGCCCTTGAGATGTATGGGGGAAAATTCTGCACTGATACAAGTTCAAAGATTTCTTCAAGAAACTAAAACATTCCTGGAGCACTGATGTTCTTTTAATTTTTTGTTTTTTGTCTTCTAATAGTTTTATTTATTTTTTATTTTTCATTTTTAAAATATAATTGATTATCAAGTTAGCTAACATACAGTGTTTACAATGTGCTTGGCTTCAGAGTAGATTCCCATGATTCATCGCTTACATACAACACCCAGTGCTCATCCCAACAAGTGCCCTCCTCAATGCCCATCACCCACTGATGGTCTTTTTAAATAACAGCTTTGTTGAGAGAGAATTCACATATTGTACAGTTCACATTTTAAAATTGTATGATATAGTGGATTTTAGTATATTCACAAAGTTGTGCATCCACTCACTAATTCCAGAATACTTTCATTATTACAGTAAGACACCTTGTACCAGTTGGAAGTCAGTCTCCATTTAGCCCTTACCTTAGCCCCTGGCAAAACCTAATCTATATTCTGTCTCTATAGATTCACCTATTCTGAATATTTAATCTACACGAATCATAGATATGACCTTATATGTCTGGGTTCTTGCACTTTTCCATCACATTGTCAAGATTCAGTTATGTTGTAGCCTGTGTAACAATGTCATTCCTTTCCATAGCTGAATAGCATTCCATTGTGTGGTATTCCAGTTGATGGGCATTTGGATTGTTTCCGTTCTTTATAATGAATAATGCTGATATCAACATTCATATACAACTTTTTACGTGAACATACATTTTCAGTTCTCTTGGGCATATACCTAGGAGATGAATTGCTGAGACGTATGATGACTCTGTTTAACGCTTTGAGGAATGGCCTCCAAAGCAGCAGCACTGGTTTACATTCCTACCAATAATGTAGGAGGATTTTAGTTTCTTCACATACTTGCCATCAATTGTTACTCTCTGCTTTCTTCATTATAAGCATCCTACGGGGTGTGACGTGCTTTCTTACTGTAGTTTTGCTTTGTTCCCTAATGACTAATAGTGGTGAGCATCTTTTCATGTAGTTTATTGGCTATTGTGTATCTCCCTTGGAAAAATGTCTATTCAAATACAGTTAACATTTTTAATTGGGCTGCCATTTTATTATTGAGATGTAAGAGTTCTTTATATATTATGGATACACATTCTTCTTCTTCTTCTTCTCCTTTTCTTTTTTTTTACAAATAGTTTAATGTCAAATTGGTTTCCATATAACACCTAGTGCTCATCCCCACAAGTGCCCTCCTCCATGTCCATCACCCCCTCCCCCGACACCCATCAGTCCTCAGTTTGTTCTCAATATTCAAGAGTCTTTCATGGTTTGCCTCTCTCCCTCTCCCCCACTATTTCCCCCTTCTTCTCCCCCTTGTCCTCCGTTAAGTTCCTCCTAATCCTCCTATACGTGCAAACATATGGTATTTGTCCTTCTCTGCCTGACTTATTTCGCTCAACATAACACCCTCAAGGTCCATCCAGATTGCTACACATGGCCAGATTCCATTTTTTCTCACTGCCATATAATATTCTATCATATAGGTAAACCACATCTTCTTGATCCATTCGTCCGTTGATGGACACGTAGGCTCTTTCCATGTTTTGGCTGTTCTTGAGAGTGCTGCTATGAACATTGGGGTCCATGTGCTCCTATGCATCAACACTCCTGTATCCCTTGGGTAAATTCCCATCAGTGCTATTGCTGGGTCATAGGGGAGTTCTATTGTTAACTTTTTGAGGAACCTCCACACTGTTTTCCAGAGAGGCTGTACCAGCTTACATTCCCACCAACAGCATAAGAGGGTGCCCGTTTCTCCACATCCTTGCCAGCATCTAGAGTTCTCTGATTTGCTCATTTTAGCCACTCTGACTGGCGTGAGGTGGTATCTCAGTGTGGTTTTGATTTGTATTTCCCTGATGAGGAGGGATGCTGAGCGTCGTTTCATGTGTCTGTTGGCCATCTGGGTGTCCTCTTTGGAGAAGTGTCTGTTCATATCTTCTGCCCATTTCTTCACTGGGTTGTTTGTTTTTCGGGCGTGTAGTTTGGTGAGTTCCTTATAGATTCTGGATATTAACCCTTTATCTGATATGTCATTTGCAACTATCTTTTCCCATTCCGTTGGTTGCCTATTCATTTTATGGATTGTTTCCTTGGCTGTGCAGAAGCTTTTAATCTGGATGAGGTCCCAACAGTTTATTTTTTTGCTTTTGGGGATGTGTCAAGTAAGAAATTGCTGCGGTGGAGGTCAAGGAGGTTGTTTCCTGCTTTTTCCTTAAGGGTGTTGATAGTTTCCTGTCTCACGTTCAGGTCCTTTATCCATTTTGAGTGTATTTTTATGCATGGTGTGAGAAAATGATCTCGTTTCATTCTTCTGCATGTTGCTGTCCAGTTCTCCCAGCACCACATGTTAAAGAAACTGTCTTTTTTTCCACTGGATACTCTTTCCTGCTTTGTCAAAGATTAGTTGACTGTATACTTTTGAGTCCACTTCTCAATTCTGTTCCATTGGTCTATGTGTCTGTTTTAGTGCCAATACCATACTGTCTTGATGATGACAGCTTTGTAGTAGAGGCTAAAGTCTGGGATGTGATGCCTCCCGTTTTGGTTTTATTTTTCAGTATTACTTTGGCTATTCGGGGTCTTTTGTGGTTCCATACAAATTTTTGGATAGTTTGTTCTAGTTTTGAGAAGTATGCTGGTGAAATTTTGATTGAGATTGCATTGAATGTGTAGATTGCTTTGGGTAGTAATGACATTTTAACTATATTTATTCATCCTATCCATGAGCATGGAATGTTTTTCCATTTCTTTGTGTCTTCTTCAGTTTCCTTCATAAGTTTTCTATAGTTTTCATCATACAGATCTCTTATATCCTTGGTTAGGTTTATTCCTAGGTACTTTATGGTTTTTTGTGCAATTGTGAATGGGATCAGTTTCTTGATTTCTCTTTCTGTTGCTTCATTGTTGGTGTATAAAAATGCAACCGATTTCTGTACGTTGATTTTGTCCCCTGCAACTTGGCTGAATTCTTGGATCAGTTCTAGTAGGCTTCTGGTGGAGTCTGTCGGGTTTTCTATGTAGAGTATCATGTCATCTGCGAAGAGTGAAAGTTTGACTTCCTCTTTGCCAATTTTGATGCCTTTGATTTCCTTTTGGTGTCTGATGGCTGATGCTAGGACTTCCAGCACTATGTTAAACAACAGTGGTGAGAGTGGACATCCCTGTCGTGTTCCTGATCTCAGGGGGAAAGCTCTCAGTTTTTCCCCGTTGAGGATGATGTTAGCTGAGGGCTTCTCATAGATGGCTTTTATGATGTTTAAGTAAGTTCCTTCTATCTCGACTTTCTCGAGGGTTTTTATTAAGAAGGGATGTTGTATCTTGTCAAATGCTTTTTCTGCTTCTATCGACAGGATCATATGGTTTTTATCTTTTCTTTTGTTGATGTGATGGATCACATTGATTGATTTGCGAATATTGAACCAGCCCTGTAACCCAGGAATGAATCCCACTTGATCTTGGTGGATGATCCTTTTGATATGCTGCTGGATTCGATTTGCAAGTATCTTGTTGAGGATTTTTGCATCCATATTCATCAAGGACATTCGCCTGTAGTTCTCTTTTTTTTGCTGGGTCTCTGTCTGGCTTGGGAATCAGAGTGATGCTGGCTTCGTAAAACGAGTCTGGAAGTTTTCCTTCAATTTCCATTTTTTGAAATATCTTGAGAAGAATTGGTATTAATTCCGTGTCATATGGATACAAATTCTTGATCGGATGCATGATTTGCAAAGCTTTTCTCTCATTCTGTTGATGTCTTTATGCTGTCTTCATGGTGTTCTTTTGTGCAAAAAATTTTTAATTTTGATGAAGTCCAGTTTATGTTTCACTTTTGTCACCTGTGCTATAGTTATGTTTTCTTATAAGAGGTTTATAGTGTTAGCTCTTATGTTTAGGTCTTAGTCCATTTTGAATTAATTTTTTCTATATACAGAGATACTACTAATGCTTTGATGGTACCTTTGTCCTTGGGCTCCTACTTTAGTCCATAACGTTCCCGTTCTCACACCAACACACAGGAAAACCAGTACTTTCCTTGATTTCTATGCACACATAGAAACGTACACATATACCCAAGCTCTTCCATAAAACACCCGTGGGATTGACTTCACAAAAATTTTAGCAGTCACATCACAAAGCAGATGAACAACATAATAATCACATTTTAGACATCTCTAACCTTTAATGTTATTTTAGCTGAGGGCTGTTTTGCTCTTAATTATCCCCAGTACAGTCCACTTACTATAGTTCTTTTCTACAATCCAGTCCTCTTTCTTACATGCTCTTCTCTCCAGGCCTCTCAGGAACCAAAACACAAAATGCTCTCATTTTCTCATGTACCACAGCTTAACATCCTCATTTCCTTACTTGAATTCTTCACAAGAATATATTTCCCCCAAAAAAGTCTTCTCCATAACAGGAGTGCCAGTACCATTTTTCATACCATTATTCCAGGCATATGCAGATGGGGCAATGGACAGAGACATCCTAAGGGTACAGAGCCTCGGTATCTAAAAGGTAAAAAATAAGAATCACCAAACGAATAAAAGACAGGCACAAAATGGGGAGACCAAAAACACATTTGATAATGACCTTCAACTATCTGAGCATGGTGCCAGATATAATGAGGAGGAGGTGGCAGAAGGGGAAGGGGTCAGTTCAAGATGGTGGGGGTGGGAGTAGTGGAGAGATTAATCAGTGGAAAGAAGGAAGAAACCTACTCTTAAATACACAGAGTTCTGATGTTTTGATTATACAGAACCACACTCCTTTGGAGCTAGGTACATTTTGTAACTCAGGGTGTTTCAAATTTTAGAAAAACGTTACAGTGGAATTGCCATATGTTACAGAATACCTTGGTAGGGTCTGAGGCAGCATGCCATAATCAAACACAACAGCAAATGTATATACCATGAAGGGGGATGAAAACTCTAAATAATGTCATATCTGTTTAGGTCTGGTTTTGTTGCCAAATGAGTTAGAGAAAAAAAATTTCTATTTTCAGTTTTGGTTTTTCTTTTCTTAGTTCTAAGTGCCATATTGTGGAAAACACAAGATCTCTCTGTAGGCAGTAAGCCGTTCTTCGAATGTTGTCGTTTGCTGAGACCACTCAGCAAGGCTAGTGATGATGAAGATGAAGATGTTCCCCAAGTGCTAAGCTTCTTTCTAGATGGTGTATTATATGCCAGGCATTTGCCACACGGATCACCTTGGGCTGGTGAGAAACATTCCCTTTAGCCAACTCCCCCAGCTCCATTTTCTTTTTAGCTTCAACCTGTTATAATTTACTGCAGGAAATAGAGTCAGAATTTAAGACGATGAGCAAATGCTGTTCAGGACAATAATGTGAACTCAAATAGAAAGAAATCGCTACAGAGGGAGAAGAGCAGAGAACCAAAGAGGGAACCAGATCAGGTTTACTAGATTACAGAGCTTCCCTGCAATAAAGGGCCCATTGGCCATACCAGCTCTCTTTGGAATGCCTTGAGTGCTAACAGGTGAGCACATGGATATCGAAAAAGTGAGTGGGGGCCTTCATAGACTTGATTTGCCTTTTTTTTTTTAAATTTTTGTTACATTTATTTATTTTTCAGAGAGGGAGAGACAGATTGTGAATGTGAGGAGGGACACAGACACACACACACACACACACACACATACACACACACACACACACACACACACACACACAGAATCTGAAGCAGGCCCCAGGCTCTGAGCTGTCAGCACAGAGCCCGATGCAGGGCTGGAACCCACAAACCATGAGATCATGACCTGAGCCAAAGTAAGACGCTTAACCAACTGAGCCATCCAGGTCCCCCTGATTTGCCATTTCCTTAAAGGGATCCTGATGCAGCTTTGATGTAGTAAAAAAATGTACAGTATTTGGATTCAGGACACTTATTTTTACCCAACCTCTTCTTCAATATGACTTTCACATGCATCATTCAGTTTCATTAGTGATGATTACCATTTGGCCAGAGTCCTTGTGATAGGAACATTTTACATAAATCAGCTAACATGTCCATAATAGCCCTGCCATATATGTCCTAAAATCCTTCTATAGTCTGCGAAGAAATTGAGGTTTGGAGAGTTTAGCTAACTGACACACATTGTGCAGTAAATGATCTGTTTTACTGGCATCAGACACAGCTCTGTCTGATTCTGAATCTCAGGCCCTTTCTCTTGCTCAGCACACATCTTTCATTGATACACTGATTTTGTCATTGTCCACATGGATACTGATTTTACTGTGTAGCACAGAGACCCACAAAACTGGCTTCAAATCTAAGCTTTACCATCACTAGTTATGTGACCTTGGAATGGTAATAATAGTAGTGGTAATAGTGATTTCTTCTCCATGTATCAAGCACTATTCTAAGAAACAGATTGTAGGAAGTACTAGATATTTGAAATATCCCAAGAGAAGTTTTATGGTAGAATAAATCTGAAAATCCTAAATATATTCCCTATTATAGATTCTCAGTGCATATTTGCATACATAAGGATGCTGAAAAGTATTCAAGGCTAGAAAGGAATGGTTGAACCTTGGGGTTTCCCAAATATTCTGACCACAGTACCTCTTTATCCAGAGTTTAGTGTTAACACCTGAAGATTCCAGGGAACAGACATTGAGAAATGCTAAGATGCATGCAAGTCCCTTCTATGCTTGTATGAAGCACATGGTCTTCCATGGCATTTTGTGCAATTATTGAGTACATTTGTGAAGAAAACAGTTTCTTTGGGCCAGAGAATGACCCTATCTTTTGTCACTACCTTCTCATTCTACCCATGGGTTTCTACTTGGAAATATATATTTTTTTAATGAAAAGCATCTTTTGAGTTACATCTTACCATCCAATTCAACCACTCCAGTCCTAGTCAAGGTTTCTGTCTTTGACAAAACCTTCCCAGCACTCCCTCCCCACTTGCCCACAGGGTTCCCTCTGTTCTCTGACCTGTCTTAGCACTGACTGTCCCCAAGGAACTGGGGCTTCACGTTCGTCTCTAAGAAACTAGAATTATGCAGAATTAAAATGTCCCACATTTGATGGAGTTGAATAGGATTAGAGAAAAATTTGTGAGAAAACCACAGTTTTAAAAGAAAAGGCAGCATTTCCTCACTAGAGTTCCAGAAAAATTGCACAAGGGGAAACCGCTTCATTTCTTTATTTTTTTTCCTTTATTTTCTTTCTTTCTTACTTTTTGTGTTTGTTGTTGTTGTTATGTTTTTTTGTGGGTTTTTTTTTTGTGTGTGTGTGTTACGATTCAGTCCTGAGTTCACAATTACAAAAATTTCTTTTATCCAACATAGATATTAAGTTTGAGTCTTGTAAACTTGGACATGGATTTACATTTCATTTCTCATGTATCTGTTTATAAAAATACAGCTGCAACAAAGGATGACTCTCTGCCCTGTGTGAGTCCTTGATTATTTTTCACTTTCAACTCTTTCCAGCTATATTGCAATCTGTGAGTTTTGGTTCAAAATCACTTTTAAAAAAGTGATGAAATGCAACATTCCTAATGGAAATTTATCGCATTATTTATTTCTGGGGGCCCCTTTCCTTGAAGTTGTAAAATCAAAGTACATTGTTCACTCAATTTAAAATGTCATAAGTATGCTCAGTGCTGCTCTTGCAAATGATATGCTCTTTGGCCTTCTGACTAATGCACTGACGGGAATGTTAGCTGTGGTAAAGGAAAATGCCCATTAGCCACTTCCACTGTGAAGTTCAAAATATAAAGGATAACTTAAGGGCATGACACTAGCTATGACTGAAGAAGCTGGGTGTTAGATTGGGGGTGGGTAGATCAGCAAAATGAGATATAGGTACAAAGAGTTTGTGTCAAATGCAATTTTACCACACCAAAAACAACCTCAGTGTGGTGCTCCTTATATTATAGACAGAGAATTAAAATTAGAGAAATAAAGATTGATACAAATTTCTGTTGCTTCATATAATAAAAAAAGAGTCAGAGAAGATTTGATTTTGAAAATCTTTTGATTTACTAAAACACAACTACACACCCAGGCAGGCTCCTTGGAATGCAAAGGACAATTTATTTAAACCCCCATGCTTAACAGCAGTATCATTATCTAAATCCTAGTTGTGATTTATGAAAATGAGCCAAGGATAGGAATCATATCTGTGTCTCAAGTGCAAACTGGTAGTTACTTAGAATCATTCACATTAGCTCAGAATATAACTGGATATTGGTCTATGAGCTCTTCACCCAGATTATCCCTACCCCATGTACAGGGCCTTGAATGTAGTAACTGCTCAATAAATACTTGCTGTCCAGACTAGTCATATAAGTAAATAAACCATAACAAAGACACATAAGGAAACAGGTAGCCATCAGCAAGACTGTTACCTTGACTTTTGAAATGTGCTTCTGCCCTTTACCAAAATGC
This sequence comes from Proteles cristata cristata, assembly GCA_017311185.1. NCBI lineage: Eukaryota > Metazoa > Chordata > Mammalia > Carnivora > Hyaenidae > Proteles > Proteles cristata. The sequence continues at coordinate 809,761 of JAESUZ010005265.1, read as the reverse complement.
CTCATAATTTTTAAATTCTTGTCATTCAGTTTCTTCTGTATTGATTCATTCATTAATTTAAGCAACTATTCACTGATTCAAAATATCTTCTTTGAGCATTTTTTTCTGTTTCTGGTACTGGGTACACATTCTGCCCTTTTAGGGTTCATGATCTAGTAGGAGAGATAGACCAAAAAACCCAAAACAGTATAGAAGACAAATAAAATCATAATTGAGATAATAAGACTAAAACTGATGACAAATCCCCAGAAGGGATGTACAACTTCAGCATGGCAGCTGTAACTGAACAGAAATGTGACCCTTTGAGAAATCCCTGCAGTAAACTGATTTGTATTCACTGATATGCCAATAGAGCACTACATAATTTATTTATTTTTCCAATCGTTTCCTATCCTTGCCAACAATTGATACCTAACTATCTTTAGCTGTTCTTTTGAGGGTATAGTGACATCTTACTGTGAATTTAGTTACTCTGATGACCAATGATTGTTGAATATATTCTTTTTCTTTTTAAGTTTATTTATTTTGACAGAGAGAGAAAGGGAGAGAGAGCAAGCATGTACACACATGAGTAGGGGAGGGGCAGAGAGAAAAAAAGAATCCCAAGCAGGCTGTACACTGTCAGCAAGGAGCCCAATGCAGGGCTCAATGTCGTGAAACATGAGATTATGACCTGAGCCAGTATCAAGAGTCAAATGCTTAACTGACTGAGACACCCAGGTGCTCCTGTTGAACATATTTTTATGTGCTTATTGAACATCCATTATTCTTTATAAAGTACCTACCTGCCTGATATTTTGCACATTAGAAATATTAGACTGTTCATCTTTTGATTGATTTGTGGGACTTCTAAAAATATATTTTAGGTTTAAGTCCTTTGTCAGATATACATGTGGCAAAAATGTTTACCCTTTTCATTTCCTTATAACTCTCTTTCAAGGAGCAAAAGTTAATTTTAATTAAGTCAAATTTATCACATTTCTCATTTTAAGATGAGTGCTATTTTGAACCAATCTAAGAACTCTCTGCCTACCTCACTGAATATTTTCTTTTTGTTTTTTATAGATTTTAGGTTTAATAAAACTCTGATCCATCTTGAATTAATGTTTGTGTATGCTGTAAGAAGAGATTTGAAGTGCTTTTTTTTTTCTATGCAAATAGCCAGTTGTTTGGCTTGAGAAGACTCTTTCTTCTTTGAATTACTTATATGACTTTGTCAAAAATTACTTAACTGTGTGTATCTGGACTGTCTATTCAGTTTCAATGATCTGTTTATTTTTATTTTACTGACTCTGTCCTTGGAGTCTCCAGGCAAAAGAAATTTACTAGAGGACAAGCCAGAAGTTCCAAACTAGAGGCTTTTACTGGGGCTGACACCTCAGTTGTAAAGGTTAGAAACCTCTCTAACCCAAAGAAAATATTACCAGAGACAACCAACTTTTCAAGGAAAAATATATATAAAGGTTATAGGATACTGATTTTCCTTTCTTAGTTAATAAAACAACAAAAGAATCTTGCTTTAAAACATTTCTTTCTGACTCTAGGCAGAGATTTCTTGTCCAAAGAATAGCCTACTATCGATGGAGAAGACTTGTTTTTTATTCATCCTCTTTGAAGGCAGCCGAGCTTGGGAAAGACTATTGATTTTGGTGTCCAGTCTGAGAAAGAATGTTATGAATCCATACTCTTCCACAGATGTTCCATGTGAACTTGAAGAGCTTAGTTAACTCTTTAGAACCTCATTTTTATAGGCATTTTAGCTGAAATATAGAGCACTCAAAAATGCATGAAATATGTTTATATAGCACAGTGAATTATCACCCAAAGAATTCTGTGTAATCTCCGCCTAAACCAAAATGTGGACCATTGTGCCAGCCCATTGGAATGCCCCACTGGGGAATGGAGACCTCTCCAGTGGCTTTTCCTTTCTCCTCTCTAGAATAACCACTTTCTTGACTTAGTTCTAACACTAAAATTATGTGTTGTACTCTTTGTAAACTTTATACATAGAAAATCAAATTATATACATTGTTGAGAGTCTGGCTTCTTTCATTGAGGGACATTCCATATCTGTAATATGAGGGGAAATGATGAGTACTTTATACCGTGGTTATAACTACATTGGAGCCATGCAACATGGAAGGTGCTGGAAATGTTGAGTGTTTTCTCCTCCCTAGTTCTGTGCTCACAAGCAGTGCATACATATACTGACAAGGACGCAGTCTGTGGATGTGAAAGCACTGCATAGACCTGACCTTGCCTTCAGGTCTACTGCCCAAACATGGTTCTTAATCCTGGCAGTTAATTCTTCTCTATGCCATTTCCCCCTGTACAGTAGCTATTCCTCCTTCATTCGTCTCCAAACATGTTCAGTTGGTTTGTGTCCTGGAAGATCATAGAAGTGACCCAAGCTGGGGCGCCTGGGTGGCTTAGTCGGTTAAGCGTCCGACTTTCGCTTGGGTCATGATCTTGCGGTTCGTGGGTTCGAGCCCCGCATCGGGCTCTGTGCTGACTGCCAGCTCAGAGCCTGGAGCCTGTTTCAGTCTGTGACTCCCTCTCTCTCTGACCCACCCCTGCTCATGCTGTCTCTCTCTCTCTCTCCTAGAAATAAAGCATTAAAAAAAAGAAATGCACAGTATTAAAAAAAAAAAAAAAAAGAAGTGACCCAAGCAGATTTCCAGGTAGAACAATAATCATGAGTCATCTTTCATGAAGACCCATTACATGCTGACCACTCTGCTAATCACCTCCCATGCCTTATTCAATCCTCACCATAGCCAAACAAGGAAGATATTCATATTATTCCCATTGCAGAGATGAGAAACTGAGGTCAAGAAGGTCTTGAAGGTTTTCCCAACCAGTAGGAGATGGAGGTAGGATTTCAATGGAGGCTGTTTATCTCCAGAATGTGGACTCACTGTTGATATGCAGGTACAAACAAGTCATGTCATTTTTCTTTAAGGCACTTCTTTAGGAAATGCTTTTGCTTGTGGGTTTCAGCTTATCATTGAAGAAGTTCGTGGTTGAAAAAATAATAGAAAAGTCTATTATACTCTCCTCTATGTGAAGAAATGTTTTCTGTGTCTGGCACCTAATGGAGTTCGGAAAACACAGGCCATATGAACGTTTCCTCAGAAGCCCTAAAATTTAAAGCCTAAATCTATTTTTATTGTGTTACATCTGCACTGGAGCATGTCAGGTTATCTGGGAAAGAGGTTTGGGGGGAATTTAGTACCTCGCTATTTGTATTACCATTTTCTTCCTTTTATCTGTATAATACTCTTGCCTCTTTATTTTTCCTTAGTGACCAGTGATCACAACTCTATAGAGTCATTCTGTGATGCCACTTCAGAAGTCCAGAGAGCCATTGCCAGGTTTAGTTCTATGCAGTTGCCACTAATAAAGACCACTTGCACATTATATAATAAATTATTTAATATGCCTCCAGTTAAATATCTATTTAGTGCTTTCTTTGAGCATGATCCCATACTAGGAACTATGAGTAAAACAGGAAAATGATATAACATCAGTCCCATCTTCAAGTACTTAAAATTCAGTTGGGGAGGAGGACAAGCATTGAGTCACAGCAAGTTAAACATTAGTTCAAAGTAGTAGCAGAAGTGTCACGATACTACCTATGAGGAAGAGGACATCAGAGGTGGTTTCCGAACAATACTAGGGATATGCAGAGAAAGGGGGGATCCCTTGGTCAAAGAAGAGGTGGAATTGAAGGTGTTCCTGGAGGATGAATAGAATCTGCAGTCAGACTGTAAAACATTCTGGCCGATGAAACTTGGCATTGACCAAGGATTCAGGAAGATGAGGGGAGAGAGGGTACAAGGTGAAAGCTCTTGTTGCCTATTATTCCCATAACAAATGGCCACAGACTTGGTGGCTTCAGAGAACACAAATATATTACCTAACAGTTGTGTATGTTGGAAGTGCACAATGGGTCTTATGGCTGAAATCACATTGCCGGCAGAACTGTGTTCCTTTGGTAGGCTCTGAGGAAAAGTCTATTTCCTTGGCTTTCCCAGATTCTTGAGGCCATGTGAATGTCTTGGCTCAGGGCTCCTTCTTCCATCTTCAGGGCACATTATTCCACCCTCTGTTGGTGTCATCACATCTCTGATGTGAACCCTTCTGCCTCCCTCTTACAAGGGCCCAATGGTTATATTGTGCCCATTGGAAAAATCAAAGATGATCTCCTTCTGTCTAAATTAATGCAGTCACATCTGCAAAGTCCTTTTCACCAGGTAAGATATACTCCCAGGTTCAGGGAACAGGACCTGGGCATCTGTGTGTAGGGGTGGGGGGTGTCATTCTGTTAATTACAGTCAGCACCATATTGAGGAGGTCTGTAAAGGATGGGCTTTAAACTTCATCCTACACACCACAAAACCATTGAATACTTCAGTCTGGGGAGTGCCATGGGCAAAGTGCAGAGTAAAAGGTAGAGCATTGTGAAGAAAAGCATAGAGGCAGGGAGACCAAGGCAGAGACTGTTGAATCTATCATTGGACAGGATGAGTTTGGTGTGTTGTGTTGAAAGCCTGTCAGTGTGTGTCACATGTAAGCAAGAGACCGCCCACATGCCCACCCACATTTATGCTTGTGAACACAGTCTTACTCTAAGTAGTATTAGCTGAGCCATGGAAAAGCAGCTGCCTGGGAAGGACTGTGACCCTTCCTGCCTCCCAGTATGCTAGAATACGAGTAATATGCATGTACTTTGGTTTCTGAGGAGTCATCGTCATGCTTAAAAATATGGGCTATTCACAGAGTTGGGAACTACCTCTCCAGACAGCCTTCCAGGGAGTTCCCCAAGGGGTTTCTGGTCTTAAAGAGATAAAGTAGTTTGTGATGGGTAATTATCTGAGCTGCAGTGATCTCCCAGAGGGACTGTTTTTATCCATGGGAAGGACTAGCACACGGTGGCAGCCTGGAGAATTGGTTTGATTAAGAAGAGGCCTGAATGGTGGTCATGGCAGAGTTGAGATGCTTTGCGTTTAACTCTCTGTTGCTTTCCCTTTCCATAATGCCCAGAGCTTGGAATAAGTTATCACATACAGGGAGTTTTGACTCAGAATTTACTTTATTGAAACTTGCTATAGCTATGGCTCCACATGGTGTACAATGGGGGGTGGGCGGGGAGGGAACAAACAAACAAGAATCAAATGAATTAGCAGACTTGTAATAGACCAGGAGATTTTTAGGGGAATTCTCATTAACATACAAGGAAGGACTAGAATTGCCTCCGTGGCAAAACAAATTCAGATAGTTCAGGAGTTTGCAAGCCCAGATGGTTTATTAACTCATTTGGATGCCCTATTATCAGTATAGTGGCTTATCTGGGGTAAAGCAATTAAGATGGGACTCGATTGCTGTACACTAAGACTTGACAACATGGAATTTTCAGAACAAAAGTATGTGCACTCAGCAATGGAAGAGGAAATTATAATGTTGGTGTTCAGACGTTGAGGAATTACAACACGATCTGAAAGGGATGGACGTTAAAAACGAGCCCATTTTCCTCTTTGCAAGGCAGAACGGTGCAGCGGAGTTATTTTGAGGGCGTTTAACTATTATGATATTCAGTAGCAAAGAAAGATCCTCAGAAATAAGCCCAGAAGTCTCTGAGGGAAAACATAAATACTCAGCTGTGTTTTTAAAGACTCGGTATTTTCTTTCTTAATTGTGTTTACCTTTTAAGCAACAACAAACAGAAGCTAAAAACTTGGCAGAGGGTTGCTTTTTAAGGAGAATGTCTTCCTTGGCTGCCAAACGAACACGCCTCTCTTTCTCACTTGGTTCTTTTCCTTTGAAAAAGAAAAAAAAGTGATCTTTCCCATTTTCTTCATTCAAGAACACTTTTACCCATTAGCCATCAGGTAAACTCAAGACTGTAGGATGTGAGGGTTCCCAAAGAGGACAAGTCAAGGGTTATGTTTATGATCATCATTATTGCTATATTATTGCATTAAATCATAACAAGCATTTATTGAAATCAGGACATAGGGCAGTAGAGATAGACTAGACTGAGAGAAACATCTGCATAAACAGCTAATGACTACACAATACAGTAAGGCATCTGTGCTTAAAAATTACTGAGAGTAAGGGGCGCCTGAGTGGCTCAGTCAGTTAAGCAGCTGACTTCGGCTCAAGTCATGATCTCAATGTTCCTGAGTTTGAGCCCCGCATCTGACAGCTCAGAGCCTGGAGTCTGCTTTGGATTCTGTGTCTCCCTCTGTCTGTCCCTCCCCTGCTTGCACTCTGTCTCTTGGTATCTCAAAAATAAATGCACATTAAAAAAGAAAATTACTGAGAGTTTTATTACCATCAAGGGAGGTGACCTTTACTGAATTTATGCACGTTTGCTACCTTTAAAGAGTGGCTTCCCTGGTAGAGCAAAACCAAACTACAAGGCAGTAGCAGCCTACCTTTGTCACCCTGTCACCCATGCTCCAGGTGGAGGACAGAGGAACCACTGCCCTGGAGTCACTGATGTCAGGTAGTAGCCACAAAGATAATTAGGAGACACCCCCAAGGGGAAGGTGACCTCAAGTTCAGGATCTCCGGCCACCCAGTGGCCTTTTCCATACTCCATCTAGAAGTTGCAAGGTTCCACATCTAGTTATGTGTCCCATGCATGATGATCCTGGTTTTCCGGTTGTTAAACCCTCTTCCCTGTCCACCCAGAAAATATCCCCCAGAGAAGAGTGTTCTGAAGGCAAACTCTCTCTCTAGTGTGCATGCGCTCTCTCTCTCTTTTTAAATTTGACAAGAGCACTGAAGAACCAGAGGGGACTTCTACATGATCGTAAAGGAAAGTCTGTTTCCTAAATGTGAGAAGTTCTGCCACTTACTGATTATATCTATGTGCACACCACAGACCAGATGACTGGGGAAGGTAAAGCAGGGCAGGGGCTGAATTTATACTCTTTTGGCAGAGCTCTGGAATTATTATGACATTTATGGACACTGAAAGGAATGAATAGTTATGGCCAACTGTGCACCAGGCACTTAGCTAAGTAAATAAAGTACCTATTCCACTTGAAACACTCTTCAAAACAAAACATGAGGGGGGCACCTGGGTGGCTCAGTCGGTTACGTGTCTGACTCTTGGCTTCCGCTCAGGTCATGATCTCATGGTTTCATGAGTTTGAGCCCCACACTGAGCTCCAAGCTGACAGTGTGGAGGTTCCTTAGGGTTCTCTCTCTCTCTGTCCTTTCCCCACTTGTGCTGTTTTTTTCGTCTCTCTCAAAAATAAATAAATAAACTTGAAAAAATATGAGGTTCACAGTTGTGAAAATTTACAGGAAATCACCCAAATACATTATTGTTCCATAACCACTGAGTGGTGAAGCTGGAGTTTGAATTTGGTCCTTTTGACCCAAGAGCACTTTCCCCCTCATCAGTAATACCACCTGGGCTAGTGGGCAACACACAGTCAGTGCTTCCTAAGTGCTTTTTGGGTCTAAACTTAATAGGTCACGTGTTCTGTTTTTAAGTTGACTTGGGCATTGCAACTGTATGCGAGTCTACATAAAAAACATTTGCTTTAAAAATAAAACTTCAAAAGTTAGGAATTTTTCTTTATTTAAATTCAAGTTAAAATACAGTATAGTCTTGGCTTCAGGGGTAGAGTCCAGTGATTGATATCTTACATATGATACCCAGTGCTCATTCCAAAAAGTGCCCTCCTTGGTGCTCATCACCCATTTAACCCACCCTCTTAATGACCCTCCCCTCTAGCAATCCTTAGTTTTCTCTCTATATATGAGTCTCTTATGCTTTGCCCCTCTGTTTTTACCTTAGTTTTCCTTCCCTTCCCTTGTGTTCATCTGTTGTGTTTCTCAAATTCCACATATGAGTGAAATGATATGATGCCTGTCTTTTTCTTATTGACTTATTTCACTTAGCATAATACACTCTAGTTCCATCCACACTGTTGCAAATGGCAAGATTTCATTGTTCTTCATTGCCAAGTAGTATTCCATTATATATATATTCCACATCTTCTTTATCCATTCATCAGTCAGTAGACATTTGGGCTCTTGCCCGTCTTTGGCTTTTGTTGATAGTGCTGCTATAAACATTGGGGTGCATGTGCTCCTTCAAATCATCATTTTTGTATATTTTGGATAAATTCCCAATAGGTGCAATTGCTGGATTGTAGGCTAGTTCTAGTTTTAATTTTGGGGGAAACCTCCATACTGTCTTCCAGAGTCACTGCACCAGTTTGCATTTCCACTAACAGTGCAGAAGTGTTCCTCTTTCTGCACATCCTTGCCAACATCTGTTTTTCCTGAGTTCTTAATTTTAGCTATTCTGACAAGTGTGAAGTGGTATCTAACTGTGGTTTTGATTTATATTTCCCTGGTGATGAGTGATGTTGAACCTTTTTTCATGTGTCTGCCATCTGGATGTCTTCTTTGGAAAAGTGTCTATTCATATCTTCACTTCGCCCATTTCTTCACTGAATTATTTGTGTTTGGGTATTGAGTTTGATAACTTCTTTATATATTTGGATACTAACCTTTTATCCAATGTGTCATTTATAAATATCTTCTCCATTTAAGTTAAGGAATAAAACCATTAAAACATTCATTTAAGCATGAAATACATATGAATACATTCACATCCATCCATATCTTTGGTCAACATCAATTTCTACATCTTATCTTCACTTTCAGAGCTGGCTACAACTATTCTATTTGCCTTACCGACATATTGCAGCTTATGTATTTTTACTTATTTTTTTCTATTTAAAATTTGCTGTCCTTAGATGGAAATGTTGAATTTATTAATAGAAACGAATGCTTTTTCTGGAGTTAGAAATGTACATTTTTCTTAGTAGAGTCTTAGCTACATTTATTTACATGATTTTGAAAAACCCCAAGAGCTATCCAAATTCTCCATTTGTCTATATACTCAGTATAGCCAATGGTGTATTATTCTCAACATCACCTAATTCCTTTATCTTCACTTTGAAAAGCTTATCTTTGAATGTGCCAGAAGTTACATCCCTCCATTCCAGTCTGTTATCCTTTAAGTGATGTTGTCAGATAGTCCAATTAGAATCTTGGGAGTTTCTCCAATATGAAAACTCATTCAGTAGATATTAGACCACTGACTGATTGGTGTTGGCCACTGAAAGGTTGTCAGAGATAATGATATATTGTCACTCCTATTATTATTACACTTTGCCAATATACCACATATATTAGATGCTAAATAGTCATCATAGAATTGCCCCGCAGTGGTCTTGCAGTTACCCACTGAGCTTGTTATAGTAATTTGAAGAATGAGATTCAAAGCACTGACAAAGACTTGGAATCTATCCACACAAAAGAAATGTAACTCAAGAGTCCATGGGGCTTGAACTATAGGAAATTTTCCCAGAAGAGGGAAGTTCCATGCAGAGAGCTGCCATCTTAACTTGATGAGATCATAGAGTTCTGTCAGACACTCTGGAATAGTAGTGGTCAAACATCTTGAATTCTAGTCCCAGCATATTCCCTGATTTTTCTGTGTGACTTCAAATAAATCACTTAACCTCCATGGGTCTCATAGGGTCTCTATAGGTTTTTCACCTATAAAATAGGAAAACATAATGCCATTCCAGTCAAGTGATGGAATTACTGTGAAGATTAAGTGAGAGAACACATATTAATCATGTATGAAAAAGAGTTTAGAACTTGAGAGATGTTAATTGCTACTGCTATAATTGTTATGCATCCATATGGGTTAGTGGAGAATATCTACAGACAGGAGCATGAGGTATCAATAAAAGGAATGGCATGAGACAAAGGAGTGAAATGAGACCAAATAGTCCTCATTTTCCCCATAATGTCTTTTGTAACACAGGAACAACCTCTAAAAAGACTACTCCTTAGCTGTTTAAAAAAAAAAAAGTTAACTAAAAGCAGAGGTGTATTACATAGGAAAAAGAGGAATGTGATTGTCATTTGTTTCCAGTCAAGATTAAGTTTTTTTTTTTTTTCAGAAGAAAGGATGTAAATCAAGGAATTAGATACCAAGGAAACTGTTGGAGGGGCTGTGGAAGCAAAAGTTGGATAGGGTGGAGGATGCAGCTGGTTTAGTAACTCTGAAAGTCCAGGACACACAGAAAAGCTCTTACCAGTTATCTTCATCACCTTCCACTCTCAAGTGACTCAAAGGCACTCACCTAAAAAGCACCCGGCAAAATCTTCTATAGGGATCTTTTTGACGTTTTCCTGCCTGTGGCTGGAGGCTGAAGACTGCTCCTTGTCTCTCCGGAATTGCTATAAGTGGCTCCCCTGAGCAGAGTTCATGTGTAAATGTAGCTAGCAAGTGATCCCAGGAAGTGGGGGTCCCAGGCTTCTCCCCAAGGATGAGGAGTGATGTGCAGTCAACAATAAAAAAGCTGACACACTATTTCCCTTCAAAGCGATTTCTTTAATTACTCTTGCATGGAAAGAACAAAGTTACAAGCCAAGGATTTCAAGCGCTCACTTGGGGTCTCTTGAGGGTAAGAAACTGGAATTGATTCCTGTACTCTCCGATGTTATGCCGTTTCCACAATTCTGTTTCCTTCCTTCTGATGTTTGCCTCCATCAGCGTGGAGATGTTCCACTTCCTTCCTGAAGAAGCCTAGTTTTCTCTCTTTTCTTTGGAGGTTGCTGTTTCTTCATGTTCCTAATGATTCCAGCCTCAGAAGGCCTCCGAAGTTTTCCTAGACTTAATCTGCAGTAGGCATTGCCGACAATGTTTCTTTGACCATCCTCTTTGGGTTCTTGGGCTGGCTCTGGATAGTAGCCTTTGCAATGGCATGATGGGCCAAGATGGAGGCTTACATCAATGGCCCCCTCAGTCTGCTGTGGTCCTTGGTCTTTTGGGTCTACCTTGTTTAAGCCATAGGTGTTGAGCCTAGGGCCCTCTTAGTTCCTTGTAGGGTTCTGCGTTGGAGCTTGGAGATCATGTGTACGTAAATTTCCTCTGAAACCTGGAGAATGTTGGCTGGTTTATGACCCAGATTCTTGAGTTCTTGGCCACATTGTAGTAATGCGTAGTTCTTGGCCCTTGTAGTAATCTCACTTCATTCAATGGCCATTTTTCTTGACTACAAACTAATTTCTAAGAATTTTAGTATATAATCCTTGTTGAACAATTGACATATGTTTCCTGTTATCAGAAATAGAAGTTTGAACACAGCTGCGTCTTGGTATCAAAGTGACCAAGGAAAACGATGCAGTCCAGTACGGAAGAAATAATGCTTAACTCACACAGAGCAGTATTAGCTTCAGTAACAGACATGGGTCCCACATGGTCAGTCCTGCCTAGCAGCCAATGCAGGGCCATTAGCCTGCCTACACCCCAGTTTTGTCACTTGATGAAGGACCCCTCTCTCCTTGCTGCAGAGGACAGATCTAGTAATGGGCTTGACCAGGCATCATGTGTCATGCACACTAATACTGAACAGAGGAGTAAATATTGAGTCTGAAATATAAAATGACCTTCTTAAACTGATGGTAAGTCCAGCATAGACTGCAAGGACTTTTTTTTTTTTTCCAGTCAAAAAGGTATTTTCCGTACAAAGCCCATTCTTACACAGCTACAACTATGCCATTTTTTTTTTCAGTTCTTGGCATAGTTGCAGAAAAATGGCTTGAATGGTTTGCCATTTCTTTGATGGTTCTAATCAATTTTGTCACTTGGCTGCTTAGAAATTCCTTCAGTGGCTCTCCCTTATTTTCTGGATAAAATCCAAAATCTTTGACATGGCTTTCCTGGGCCTTTCAGCAACTAGTTCCTGTTTCTCTGTACAGACAGAGTCAACTCCTAGGGATCAGCCACAGACTTTCTCCACTGTGGCCTCAATAAGCTGCTGGCATCTCCCCTGGCACTCAGGCTCACCTGCTAACTCCTCCATCCAGGCTCCTGTCTTTCCCCATCCTCCCTCACTCCCTTCTTCAGTCTTCCAGATAAATTTCTACTTAACCTTCAGAAGACTACATTTTTTTTTATTTTTAAATTTTTATTTTTTGGGGGGAGGGGGAGGGAGAAGGAGAGAGAGAGGGAGTGAGAGAGGCACAGAATCCAAAGCAGGCTCCAGGCTATGAGCTGTCAGCATAGAGTCAAACCTGGGGCTTGACCCACAAACCATGAGATCATGACCTGAAGTGATGTAGGACTCTTAACCAACTGAGCCACCCAGGCGCCCTTGGGAGACTACACTTTAAACTCCTCCCCAAATTGGCCATGTGTTATTCTGGAGCCTCTCAGAAAGCCTGGGATCTCAGACATGCTCAAAACAATTAGTGTGCCCAAAATGAGCTATATAATTGTACATGTTCTATATTATCTCTATCCCAGAGTCAAAAGTTTTCTGCTTATGCAGTGTAAGCAATTATTAGAAACTGCTCATTTAATTTTTGTGACCCCTTACTAGCACATCTTTTTGGTCATTACCAAAGTGCTGATTAAGAGCTGTGCTATGAATTTACACTTGAAAACACGTCCTAACGTACTATTTAAGAATTCAACTTAATTGCAGTTATAGGAGGAAGATCATCCCCTGGCGATGAGTTCAGGCTCTAAAATGAGCAATGCTGCTAAAGAAAATAATGTGTTTTCATTAGCGCAACAGGTTCATCAAATATGAGGGTCTCAGTGAAAAGGCAGTGAGCACATCTTTTAAGGAAGAAAACTTGGGTTCTTGGATGATTAGGAGAATGGACTTTTCTATTTAGGGCACTATATTTGTTTTCCATAGGATCTAAGACCTCTTTGTTCATGGATCCCAGGAGCCTCTTGACCCTGAACATTTTGGTCTGCCCCAGAGCCATCTCTAGGCCACAATCAGCCTTGATGTCCAGGGTGAAGTTTTGTTCAACTGATCTCAAATTCTACAAGCTGAAATGCGGCGGCAAAGTTATGGTGTTCTTGAATGCTTATTAATGAGTTTGTTTGTTTAAATAGAATTCCATCCTCATTTCCAAAGCATTTGTGAGGCTGAATAGTGATAGGAAACAGGAAGCAATGAGAGGGCCTTCCAGAAGACATTCCATTTGCTCTACAAACTCTCTATTTCCCATTTCTCCAGAGACTCATGAAAAGATTGTCACAGAAAGCTCACTGTTATCAATGAGCTTCAGTGCCCATGTTACATAAGCAACAACACTTACGAGTTCTGTCCGATTTCTTGAACCCAAAAAGTATCATAATGGCACAATATGATTTATAGAGAGTGTTCTCTAAGGATGAACCCACAGTGTATTAGGATGAAATTGAATACAATTTTAGCGTATTTTAAAAGATTTAGCTTGCCTTATAATGCTGTACCTCTATTTTCCTTCATCTTTTACATGCATGATACATATTTTGACATTTAAGACAAGCTCCTTTAATCCATAATTTGATTACTTCCAGGATAATAGAATGGTGTCATTACACTCTTTTTTTTTTTTAATGGTCATTTGGTGTGCAGATTTAGTTTCTTATACTGAACTGAAAATTATTCAAGAAGTTTATCATCATTAATTATTGACCCATTCAAACAAAATTACTTATTATCCAGCTACTAAAGCTGAATCCTGAGATGTGAAACCTAACAACTGTTTCCCCAAGCTAAGTTGATTGAGTCAAGATATTTTCCTCTAAGAGATCAGGAAATCTTGAAGGCTGAATAATTGAAAAACAAGTTAAATAAAACAGCAAGGTTAGATGTGCTATAAGAAAAGACTACAATGCAGGCTGTGGAGGATGGGTAAAATTTACCAGGCCTTTTTGGATTCTTAATTTCACAGAATTCATAGGTCATCATCTTGGCTGTCTCCTCTGCTCTTCATTTTGGTTAATTCCATTTGCCTCGGAACCTGTCTGTCATTAACTGTGGAGCAACCTCTCATTCTTAGCACCTCAACTCAAAGGATCCTGTTTCTTGAAAGAGATGCATTTTCCAAAGGATTCTTGTGCAATCCATGTCATACTAGAAGATCGCAGGATTATTTATTCTCAACCACCTTATTTTTCCTTCTGTGATACTGTCAGGTGCACACACTTAATACCGCGTCCAAATCCATGAAAATATTGTGGAGGTTTGCCTATCTAGGTTTGATGGAGCAAGTCAAAAATGTGTTACAGCCCCTTGAAAAATAACACTGTGAGCTTGTGACAATAAGCTTTGCTTATTAACAGCAAAGAGATTTCTGAAAAGATTTTTCGAGGCCACAAATCATGTTCTGTGGTAAGTTGAAATGCGTCTGTCCTGCAGCACTACATAAAAAGAAAGCCATTTTGCGACTTAAATACTTTCTAAATTGTTTAAATAAGGCAACTTTAGTGGGTTTTGCTAGACACTGCACCACTGTATAGACTTTGCCATCTCAATTTAAGAGAAAGATCATGACAGCACTGAGAGCTTTTCAAATCATTTTTTTTTTCAAATCTAAGCAAACAAGGTATGAACATCTCATCAGTCATGCTGAAGTGAATCGCATTCGTGTTCTTCCAAACCGCAGTGCCAAATTACATTTGGCCAGCTTCCAACTTGCACATGGACACTGTCAGTGAGAATCCGTTTGCTCTGGGACTCAGGCACAGAAAACAAAAGCAGACTACTTGGCCAGGCAGTGAATCCCACGTTTGAGATGAAGGAGACAATTCTTGCCACTAGAAATGAAAGAATGTTGAGTTTCCTCAAGAAATTTGCATCATTAAAAAAATAATAACTCCTATGAGTACACATCTGATCACCATTATATTTCCTTAGTGTGCTCCATCGTCCCCCCACCTTCATTGTCTTTAGGATTGAGTTCAAATTCCCCACCATGGTAGAGAGTTCCTTCCAGAATCTCATCTCCTCTAAGCATTCCAGACTCACATCCTCCTTCCCGCTGAGGCTGCAGCCTTAGGAACGCCTAGTTGCTCTGCACACATCATGCAGTCCACACACAGCTGCCTCTGCTTAGAACACTGTGCCGTTCTACCTAAGCCATTCCCTGTGTCCCTTCCTATCTCCCAGACTCACCTGATGAGTCGTGTATTCCACGAGAACCTCCAGACCCAAGGGACCATTTGGGGCACCCAAAGGATTTGTATAGCTATTACTTTTCTGTGTATTTCAGCTGGATTGCAAGCTGTTTAAAGGGGGAAAATGTCAGGTTACTTGTGACTGTATCCCCAGTGCTTGACATAGCACTTAGCACATTGGAAAGCACTAAAAAAAAAGTTTATTTATTTTGAGAGATGGGGGAGGGGCAGGCAGAAAGGATAGAGAAAATCCCAAGCAGGTTCAGCTCAGAGCCTGATGCAGGGCTGGAACTCATGAGCCACAGTCAGACACTTAACTCGCTGAGCCACACAGGCTCCCGGGAAAGTGCTTTTTAGTGGCAGGTGAAAGAGAGAAGGCAGCTATCGCATAAAAAATGGTGACATTTTGCAACTGCCAGTGCCTTCATAGATTTCTGTACCAACATGTTTTGAAATCCCTTCACTGGAAGATTATTGATATGGAAATACAAAATGTGTTTTTGTAAAAGGGAACTTGCTTTATTAATCTGATTATAAAGGTCATATAGGCTAATGTACAAATGCAACACATAAAATACAGAAAAAAGTCACCTTCCAGATATAACCACCATGAATATTCTCTATTATGTTGTGTCCTGTTTATGCAAGAATATTAAAAGAAACATGCAAGACATTCTATTTGTATAGTTGGGTAGCCTACCTTTTAGATTTTGTGACGGCCAGCATTCTAAGTCAGTAAATGATAACGATATGTAATATGCAAAGACACTTTTTAAATTACTTATATTAACTCATGTAAATTCCAAACCAGCCCTATCTTCGATTATTATCTTCATTTTACAGATAAGATTACTAAAGCACAGAGAGGTTGTATAGCTCACACAGGGTCACACAGCTCCTAAGTGGCTAAGCCTCATTTTGGACCTAGGCAGTTTTGTTTAAGGACCTACATTCAGAAACATCAGACAATACTATCATCTATCTCCAATCTGACCTTTAGTAAGGAATAATTTCAAATTGTTAGCATAAACATTAATTCATTGAATAATTCCCAGATTGTTAGACACGAAGCCTCTCTTTTCGGTTTTCCAGGATGACAAACAATGCCATGATGAATAGCTTTCTGCAGTTATCCTCGTGCAGCCGTCTGGTGATTGCATTATGATATATTCCCATTTACAACTCGTTCTTCTCTGGCCTTTGGAGTCTGTACTCCTGGTACATGTGCCTTTTGTCAGTTCTATAAACTGAGAAATTCCTTCCATGGCTGTTCTGACTGGATCTCATCTTTGTTATTCACTCTCATTGCATGTAATTTATTTCCCTGGTAGCACTGAAATTCCAATAAAACACACATCTAACAGGCCACCTAGTTACCACCCTCTCCCTCACCCTCAGTAGACTATGAGCTCCAGGAAGCCATAGATGATGTCTATTTCATAGGACAACATTTGCTCAGGGCATATGTCCATGCTCAGCCCATAGCGGGTATTTAAGTACTAATTAAATAAACAAGTAAATTTAAGTATAATTGCTGAGCCAAGGAAATGTCCTCAAAATTTAAGCTGGGGGCACTCTCTCCCTAAAAACACGATGTAGGAAAAAGTTCCAGACTCAACAAAAGAGCAGAATTGTTTATAGAAGAGATATGATATGATCAAGCCTTTGAAGCAAAACTTTAGCACCTTCTTGCAATAATTACCAGGAAAATCCATGTCCAAAGTGTCTCTGGGTCCAATGTCATGGTATGAGTTCACCAAGAGCAGGGACTACTTTTTGGGCTGGCCACCTACCATGAATAGTGGCTGGAATACCAAATGCTGGGAACAGAGGAAATCCTGTTTGCTGATTCTAAATTCCTAATGAGGATGCTGTTTGTTTAATAGTCTCTCTTCTGCCCAAGCCGTGTTTTTGAAGACAGTCTTTGCAATTGTTAATAGATTCATTCATCTTTAACCTACAGCCCAGACTGCTGGTCAGCCTCAATCCTTCATAGATGTACCCAAACCAAAAATCACACCACACTCCGGCAACTTATTACAGCCATCAGAGGGCTCTTTGGTTTTTAAGCTTAGTGTTTCATTAGAGAGAAAGACAAGGAAAGATCAGAATAGGGCTGAATGCATACAATTGCAACCTTTAAAGAATATTTTGTTTTCAACCATGTTCAGATTGGCACAGGTGATTAAATACGTACCTCCTTACCCAACTTTCCCGGGCAAAAAAAAAATTTTTTTTTTTTTAATTTTTTTTAATGTTTTTTATTTATTTCTAGGAGAGAGAGAGAGAGGGACAGCGTGAGCAGGGCAGGGTCAGAGAGAGAGGGAGTCACAGACTGAAACAGGCTCCAAGCTCTGAGCTGGCAGTCAGCACAGAGCCCGACGCGGGGCTCGAACCCACGAACCGCGAGATCATGGCCTGAGCGAAAGTCGGACGCTTAACCGACTAAGCCACCCGGGTGCCCCCCCAAAAAAATTCTTTTAAACAATTTATATTTGAGAAGAATTATTGAGGAAGAAATTTCTTTCAAATCCAGAAGCCAGCCTGTGATTTGAACATAAACCAAGAAAATACATTCATTTGCTGGAACCCTTTTGTGAGAATGAACAATTTAGTGTTTCATATAAAAAAATTTTTTTTAATTGGCTTTTGAGAGTGAGAATGAAAATATAGGTGCTGTAACCTGGATGATAGTAATCCTGTTGTTTATAAAATCAGGTGATGTTAAGGAACCGGGTGTTAGTCCTGTGCACCATGATAAATACAAATAAAAGCAAGTGTTTTACAAGTGATACATCTTATACTAACAATTTTCTCTACTTAATGTCCCTGCAGAGAAAGGTTTGCAAGAAGTGCAGGAAACTTAGGGATACCTGTACGTGTTAACAATGAAAGTAACACTTAAAACCCAAACGGTAATCCTGCGTTGCTCTGCAAAATACTCGAAGACTTTCTGTATTGTCGTTATTCTCAACATCCACCCAGCCTTCTTCCCCACTCACACACCTGGCTCCGTTTCAGATATAAATGTTGTGAAAGCACCTTGCAGTCACTAAAAATGGTGTCATGGAGCCTCCAGAAGTAGGTCAGCTTCCTTTATTGTCTGTTCCTTCCCCTCCCCCTGAGCTCTGAGCTGGCCTGCAGAGCAGAGATAATTTTTTTTAATCCTGCTTTGAATGGCAACAAAAGGAAGAGCAAAAATATCTTTGATGGAAGACCCCCTTTCTCCCCTCCATTAACAGAAGATAATTTTCTAAATGACAAAAGAGGAAAAAAAGCAAATACAAAATAAAAATAGTGAATACCCTTGGTTTCTAAATTAGGACCTAAAAGGCTCCAAAAACCTTTGGAGGGAGGTATTTTTTTTTTTTTTAAAGTGGGGATACAGAGAGAACACAGGATTTTGACCTAGAAAAACCCAAGTTTAAATCTTGGCATTGCTTCACAGAAGACAAGATCCAAATGTCCAATAACCAGGTGTTCAATTGCATTAGTCATCAAGGAAATACAAAGCGAAATAACAGTGAGGTACCACTCTGCACCCTCCAGAATGGCTATAATGGAAAGTATAAATAAGAAGATTCCTTTCCACTATAACACAATTACTTTGTTTTACACCATGTTCTAAAGCTGACTGTGTTCATATCTTGTGAGTCAGAAATTTCACCTGTAAGTATATAAAAAATAAAATTTGTAAGCATGCTCACCGAAGACTGTTGGGAGAATGTTTATAGCATTACTGTTGATAATAGCTTAAATCTAGGAACTACTCAAATACTTCTCTGTGGTAAATTGCATATATAAATTGTGGTAAATTTACAATATCATACAGAAGGAAAAATAAAGAATTTTTATCTATGCACAGCAACATGAATGAATTTCATAAATATAATGTTTGGTGGAAGAGGTCAGATAAAAAGGTAACACATTGTGTGATTCCTGTTATCTAAGTTACGAAAACAGGAAAGCCTATTCTGTGTGTTAGAAGTCAGACTGTGGATGAACCTGGGGAAGGGAAGGTAAAGGATGGGAAACGATCATGAGGGCAGCTTCTAGGTAATATCCGTTTCACAGTAAGGATACTGGTTGCATGTGTGTTCACTGTATGAAACCCACCAGATATATAGAAATATTAATAGCTTTGTAATAGATCTGGGTCTCTGCAATCATTAGCTATGTGTCCGTATGTATAATTAGACAGTACCAACTCTGTGTGCTTTGTAAATAGGAATGAAATTAATCATCAACAACCCTAGATGGTAGTTATAATTATTATCCTCCCTGCTTTACAGAGGAGGAAATTGATGCACAGACGTGTAAGTAACTTGCCCAAGGTCCCATGGCTGGTCTGTGTTAGAGCCGGGTTTCTAACTCAGCCTGTTTCTCTACAAATTCGGTATCCTTACCACTGTATTGTTGCTGTTTCTCGAGGAAATGGACATCTGTGAACTACCATCCCCCTCCCCCCCTTTTTTTTAGATTGGGATAACACTACATCAAGAGCTGTGTTGTATTAAGAATTAAATGATATAATATATGGCAGTCATCGGGGCACCTGGCTGCCCCGTAGTCCGTAGAACATGGCAGTCATGTAGCCTACAAGGGACTTAACTGATGTTGACTAAGAGCATAGTTGCTCTTCCTTTCTGATCAGAGCTGACCCTAGATCTTCCCAATTCAGGGTCAACTAAGTTTGTCACTCACATACTTCTCTCTCCCTTTTCTGGTCCCCTTGGGACCATGCTGTCCTATTTTATCCCCCTCTCTATCCTCCTAGCAGTTCTTCCTACACATTTTAGCTTCCTTGCCTTAATAAGACAAAGTCTCCCTCAATTTTAAATTTATTTCAAAATTGTTCTATATTTTAGAGTTGCTAATGGTTGCTAAGTGACAAGAACTCACCTAATTAATATTATCCCATGAAGGTAAGCAATTTACTTTTTGACAATAGACAGCCAGATGCCAAATGAGAGAATCTACTATTGGAATATATGAGCCAGGAACTATTTGGGGAAACATTTTGGGTTAGATAGTGTCTTACAGTAATAAAAATAACATTTCTTGGCATTTCACACTATCCACATCAGTTTACGTAGACATGATTTCACTGAATCTTCACAGCAATATATTAGGGTAGGTAGTAGTATTTTGCTCATAGTAGGATGAGAAAGATGATGTTTAATGGGTTTAAATTCATTCATTTGACAAATATAGAGTAACTGCCCTGTACCAAATATCATTCCGGCTTCACTGGAGCTTACGTTCTTGAGAGAAGAGAGTGGACGTTCACAAATAACACACGAGTCTGTAAAGATCATTTCAATGGTAGTAATGCTATGGGGAAAAGGTAATGAAACTGAATGATAGGGTAGGAAAGAAGTGGCAGAGCTGGGCGGGGGCTCGATTTCATCCTGAGAAATTTAAGACAGAATCTCCTGTACCTTCTCACTTCCTTATAAATGATATTTTTCCGCTCTGGCTGCACATTAGAAACACCAGGGAGCTTTTAAAAAATACCTGTGCCCATGTTCTACTCCCAAATAGACATTTTGATTAGACATGATACATTTAAGAGCAAAAGAACAATTGAATGTGGCCCCCAAAATGACAGCATGTGCTTCTGTTGATGCCTTACATTTCATGTAAAGCATGGACGACACACATACATTGGTTCCTGATCACTCACCTAGCTTTGTTGAGGCTTTTATGCGCTTTTATTTTTTTCCTGTGAGCATGTAATTTGTTTCTACGCAATAGGAGAAAATACAACCCACAAAACATAAATGAGCAGAAACATTTCCTTGCAAAGCATAAAGAATCACTGTTAATAATTTTAAAATCAGGGATTAATGCTGTCCTTCTGGCCATTTTAATCAAGTAATCTTTGGGAAATCTTAAGTTGCGCTATATATTACTCTACGTGTTCGCTAAATCAAGTTTCTAATACTGGCATAAGGTCTCTGCATGGAGGTATTTGAATTGGTGTCAAATGATATTATCGTCCACACTGACCCTCTTAAGGTATGAGGGGTGTTTGTAGAGAAGGAAAAGAGAAGTCTTTACAGGGAGAATCTAGAATTACTCTTTACTCGTGACCTCATTCATTGAAGAATAAAGAGATCAGAAAAGAGAGGAGGTGGAGAGGAAAGAAAGAAATGAGAAAATAAGAGAAAGTTGGGGGTGTGGAAATGAAAGAGAAGGATGTGGGCTCTGTGGTCTAAAGCAGTTGAGCCCACTCAGAAGTCAGAGAACAAAATAAAGAAACACCAGAGAAACACATGCCTGTTCCAAGGCTGTTGCTCACTTGGGCCTGTGGCTTCCTTTTTTGCTTATTGGAAGAGGGATTATTCAAGCAGGGTGGCCATGAATGATGCTGCCACTTGTTTTCTCTGGTTCCATTCATCCACCTCCAGCCCTCCAGCTTCCTTCTTTGTACTGCCAGCTAGAGCGGAGGCCAGACCCAGCTTGTTTTCTGTTACTTGTATAACCCTATGGGGTCCTCTTTTTATGAAAAATTACTTTAAAATCATTATCTTCCTTATCATAACTAATACTACAATCACTATTCAATATCAGAATTTTGGAGACCTTGAAGTCTGTACAAAAGCATTTAGCCAAATGACAATATTTTCTTTGCTTTAGTGAGAATTGCTTAACTCAGAAGAGAATTGCTTAACTCGAGAGAACTGCTGAACTTAGAAGCATAGTTCAGGGGCGCCCGGGTGGCTTAGTCGGTTAAGCGTCCGGCTTTCACTCAGGTCATGATCTCGCGGTTCGTGGATTCGAGCCCCGTGTCGGGCTCTGTGCTGACTGCCAGCTCAGAGCCTGGAGCCTCTCAGAGTCTGTGACTCCCTCTCTCTCTGGCCCTCCCCTGCTCATGCTCTCTCTCTCTCTCTCTCTCTCTCCTAGAAATAAATAAAAAACATTAAAAAAAATTTAAAAAAAAAAAAAGAAGCATAGTTCAATCATTCTGACCCATGTTTGCCATTGGTTATGATTTGGATCATAAGAGGATGTGCACATAGTTAATAAAAATAGCTTCTAACCCAGCAGCACAAAATCAGTTATCGGTCTTTTTGGGAAAGTCAACTCAGATTAGTGAGTGGATGTAAGAACCCAGTGGGTTTTACAGGAATCTGTACTGTATAATGAAACCATTTTGTGTCAGTAATTTTATGCAGTATCATGGGTAAATGTAGTGGCAGCCATATATTCAGGTGCTACATTCAAGAACTATGTAATCTATTGAAAAGGTCTTGAAAAAATTTTCATGGAGCAAGTTTTATGTCTAGAGGTTTCTAAATGAGTTAAAAAATACAAAATATAGGAAAAGAGTCTATTTGACTGACCTCCATCCTCCATAACCCACCTATCTCATTAAATTCATAACCCCTCAATGTGGGAATTATTATCCCTGTCTAACAAATGAGTACACTGTGGGTCACACAAGTTGAATGACTTGGCCAAACTCCCACAGTTAGTAGGCAGTACAATCCCCATAGGAATTCAGGTCTTAGACTGCAAAGACAAAACCCCTTTCCATTTTACTACAAAATCCTAATTAGGAAACACTTATAGATGTCCAGGTGCTTGTGAAATTCATTCATCTTTAATTTTCAAAATCAATGAGTTCCACAATCACCTGGGGAACTGGATGAAACTACAGATGCTCTGTCCCTATCATCCTTTAAAGAACTTGACTTCTATGTTCTTTATTAGCTCTCCACCAAAGCTTGAGAGACTTTGGTCAAAACCATCCATGTGACAGATGATCTACAGAAGTTAGTAGTTTCCCCAAAGGTACAGCTACATATGGTGGAGTCAAGGCTCAACCCAATCTGACCCCAAACTCTTTGTTTCTGAACTTGGAATGAGATACCAATAGAGATGGAAAGTATGGAAGGCATATGATACATAGAACTAATATTCGTTACAAAAGAAAATTTTAAAATGATATGATAAAGAAAAGAAGCCTTCCCCAGAGAAATTTCCAAGCAGTGTTTTGATCTCCAAGAGCCAGAGTTGATTTATAAATAACATGTCCGTGTGCCAATGTGGTTATTGATGTTGGGACGCTTCTCGTCTTTCTGAATCTTGTCATCCTTTTCCTTTGACTCTCCTCTTAGACTTCCATGCATTTTTGGCCTAAATGTGTTTGTCAGTCTCTGCTTTGTTTAAGACTACCTGCTACACCTAAATGGTTAATTCAACTCTGTGTGTGTGTGTGTGTGTGTGTGTGCGCGCGGGCGTGCGCGTGCATAAACATATAATTGTTTGAGATTCTCAAGATTAGTTATAAAAAAAGTAGATGAAATGGTGCTGGTGTAGACTTTTGGGAAGGAAGGTTGTATCTCTTTTCAAATACCTGTTTCTGGAAAATATCTCAATTAAAAGGTGGTCAGTTGCTCATGCTAGTGCTGGCTTACCTGAGGGACATGATGTGTTTGTCTCACAGATAAAAATCAAATGGTATCCAAAGAGGAGTTGAAAAGAGTATATAGTAAGATTTTATAGAAAAAAACCTTCAGGTTTAGAGCAAAATATTTTACCAGATTCCCAAGGGCCTCTAGTGATTGTTTTTGGAACTGATACAGACAGATTAATTTTTTTTAAGTAATGATTTGGGGGTGGAAACCGCTTGCTGAATTGAGGAGTCAAGATAAGCATTATTCATATCTATTTTTCCAGAGTCCATTGAGTTCTCAGAATGTACCTGACATTCAGTGGAGCAAAGTGTGGTCCAGATTCACATTTTGTACAATCTAATCCCTCTGGCTCTTTCGCAGTGTGAATTGGAAGCCGATAGTTTGCCACCTCCAATAAAATGTCTCTTGGCTTTGTGCATCAGCCTGTGCATCAACAGAGTCTGCAGGACATGGGAGCACAGCTCAGCCCAGGGCCGATGCCACACCGATAGTCCCGTAGATTTCACTTTACGCTGCAGAATGATTTTCAGATTCTGTTCTTGCATTCTTTAAGTTCAAACCATTAGAAATGGTAAGTGTTCATCATTTCAAAGAGGAATCTTAAGTAAATGCTTCAGCTGTAATGCTATCTCAAAAGAGAGTCAGTTTTGTCCCTCCCCAGACACCACAGTGCTGGCGATCCTTCATTTATTCAAATACGAACTAGCTCCTTCTCTCCTCTGGTCCATGCATGGTGCTCCCTCAGCCTCCAACATGCCCCTTATCTCCACTCACCATCCCTGCCCCCAAACTTGCCTCCTCAGGGAAGCCTTTTCTAATGACTTTATGGAAATAGGTCTGTGCTTGGTGTTCTATTTTTGTGATGATTTCCTTCACACCATTTATATTGAACTCTGTTAAATATTTATATATATATTTGTTTATATATAAACATATATATAAACATAATATATTTGTTTATATATAAACATATATTTGTTTATAAATGTATATATTTATACATATTTGTTTGTTTACTTCCTTTGTTATATGTTTCTTTTAGCTCCCCAGTGTCCTGTGAGTCCTCTAATGGTAAGGAGCATCCCATCAGCTAGCATTGCACTTAGCACATGGTAGATGCTCAAGAAATTTTGAATTGATTGACCAGCGAGACCAAGAGATTGAGACTGAGTCCTTTCTTATCTCCATTTTCTACTGATCTTTACTGATCTTTACTGTGTCTTTACACTCCAGTGGAACCCTAACAAGGTTTCAAATAAACTTAAAGAGACAGTATCACGTGGTGATGAAAACATAATCTCAAACCCCATCTTTACCACTTCACAGATGGGAGAACTTAAGCAAAATGTTCCACCTTTCTGTGGGTAGGTTTCCGCATCTGTAACCTGGTGATAATAATAGCATCTAATTCAAAAGGTTATAGGGAGCCTTCAGTAAGTTAACAGACATTACGTGCCTTTTTTTGTTTTTAACAGTGGCTGGCACATATGTGCTGGCTCGTATCCCCTAGGAAATAGTTTCAAAAGCTTTATACAGGGCTCCAGCACCTGCAGGAATCCAACATTCACTGCAGGAGGTTAAAGTCACCCAACTGAGTGCCCGTGTTGTATGTTTTAAATAATGATTCCTCACTTGAGCTTCTTGAGCTTGAAAGTAGGGTACTGTAATTATAATGGAGAATATGCTTCATCAAGCTGAATTCCAAAGGACTTTACGTACTTTATTTCCACGCAACCTTCACGCTTCGGGAAGCAGCATCTTATGTCATTAGCAGGATTAATTAATTTTACCTTCATAGGTGGGTATATGGAGGAGAAAGACGCCCCAGGGCTAGAGAAAGAGGGAACAAAGATGCTTGGGAAAGGTTGGAGCAACTCTGTTTCATAATTCAGCACTGAATCAAAAGATGGAGCTGTCTCTCTTTCAGATTTCCTCTCCTATCTCTCAATATAAATTTTAATTAGATTTATCTTAGGAAATTTCTCTTTCCAATTGTTCACTGGTAAAATCAACCCTGTGGGTATGTCCAATCACTATAACCCAATTAGGAGTTTGTTGATTTATCTCAAGAAACTGTTCCTTGAAGCATATTAGGTAAATTTCCCCGCTGCTTTTCAGATCCTGTACTGCTCTAAGCAATTGGGCTGGCTAATATTTGTTCTCCTGCTGAAATCAGAGTGAGAAGTCATTAATCTTACTGAATAATTAACGTACATGAGAGAAAGGGAGGAGTTAACTGTCAACATCTGAGAGAAGTTTCAGGGACAGTTGGGTAATTAGTAGCAATAGTAGGTGGAAACCCTTGCTCACTTCGGAAAGTTCTGTCATCGATAAAGACAATAGCCTTGGGAAGAATCTTGGAAAAGGACAACAACCTTGAGCAAAGAAAGAGTCATTGGTGACCTTAAAGGGAGCAGGCTTGGGGCTCAGTGAACTGTGAAGAGAATAGGACCTGAGGAAGCAGACGGGATGTGGCTACTATGTGCTGGAGTTTGTTCTTCAGAATCTGTCCAGATCTTTGTAGTGTTAGAAGCAACCTCCCAAGCAACTCAAAGCTCATGACAAGTGACAGTGAGCACTGTAGTTCCCTCTACCCCCGTTCTGCGTACCCAGAACCTCTTGCACTTACAGTCATGCAGCCCCATGTCGTGTGGCCCATCCCGGCAGATCTCAAAATCCTAAAAGTGGTCATTCAACTTCTTACTTACTGGACAAAATAGACTGAAGCAATATAATAAGAGAGGAGGGTCCTCGTAGGAAATTAGAGAGCAAATCCTCAGAAACCAACTGAGATGTCAAAATTCAGACCTTTATTAAATCATAACAAGAGTTCCTTAGAAACAACTGCCTCCCAAAATATTTGCTAGCTTTTAGTCTGAGAATCTAATCAGGTTCTCAGCTGATTTCTGCAGGGCCTATGAGAGACATAAGGAATCGCAAAATACAATTTCTAGAGCCCTCCTGCTCCGGGAACTTGGAAAGATTTCACAGTCCAATCCAGTAAACTTTCAAGTCTCTGTTTAATGATGGCCACATTTTCAGTCAGGTACATTTTGAAGCTGTTTTTCTGGTGAGATTTCCTCACAGAAGAGTCAATGAATATGCTTCTTACAAATATGTTTATTTTATTTTAACTCAAGAATTGGCAGTCAATTAAAATATTGGGATTTTTATTTTATTTATATATTTTGGTCTACAGGGAGATTTGTATTGTTCATAACTTTGGACACTTCTGCCTGTAATGTGTTGCAAAGTTATTTCAGCAGGAATGACACATTCTCAAACATTATACTATGTTTGCTGTTTCCACTGTAGCATCATACAATCTAGGTCTTCAGTGGATTGATTTTAGAATCATAACTACATCTTCTCATGGGGGTGTGGTGGTACACTGAGGGAGATATGAGATTTGCCCAGAGATGCTAGTTTGTGGCCAAACTGAGAAGGGATACCAGAGAATAGAACCTAAATCTAATTACAAGCTCAGAGCCTGTTTCCGTGCCAATCTGTACGCTTTTCATTAAACCCTTTTAAAAATTTATTTCATTTTGAAATGAGCAATTATAAAGTTATCGATGCTGCATGGGGAAGATGCATCGGAGTATAATAGGGACGCCTGGATGGCTCAAGTCAGTTGAGTGTCTAACTCTTGGTTTTGGCTCAGGTCATGATCTCATGGATTGTGGGCTTGAGCCCAGTGCCGATGGTGTGGAGCCTGCTTGGAATTCTCTCTCCCCCTGCTCTCTCCCAGCCTCTCCCCCACTTGTACACCCCACCCCCCTCAAATAAACTTCAAAAATTATATATATAACATAATTCCATTAAAACTCTTTTCAGCTCATGGCACATTTCCTCATTGTGTTAGTATTGAACAAAAGTGTAAGATAATTCATGCCTTGGACTGATTTGCTTCAGAAAGTATATGAGAAAGCAGAGATTCAAAACTGGTGATAAGCCAGGTGTCTTCATAGGATCTGGGATGTTGTGAGTTGGCAAGATCTTGACAAATGTGAGTTATGGCAGAGAAATTGTATTCATATTTCCTCTTTGATGCCAAAGCCTGGAGTCAGCTGAGCTGAGTCAGAAGGAGCTTAGTCTTAGTTGACTTCACCTACAGAGACTGCTCTTCTCCTGAAAAGAGAGAGTGTATCCCATTGAGTCACAATGAAATCTATTTACTGAGTCAGAAAAACTCTAACAAGAGGAGGCCTGTGTGAAACAGAAGCCCCCAGAGCACCTGAGGGTAAAGTTGGTAGCTTTCAGTTTATCTGATCCTTTACCGATAGTGAGCAAAACCATGATCAGTGCTGATTTCCTTACCTCTACTAGCCCAGAGTGGTGTCAGCATAAATCAGTTGCTTTCCAACTAAGCTTTTCCATTTCTACCAATTCAACCTGGTTTCCTTAACTGATTCTAAAGAGTTAATAATGAAACATTCTGTCATGGGCTATAAAGTACAGAACCCTATTGTTAGATGAAGCTTAACCAGAGGATAGACATACTTCCCCCTCTCTTCATGGCTGCCAGATCCTCACAGAAAATTTAATGAATGGACTTAAGTTTTTGTTAAGTGTAATTTTGTCTCAGAAATCCCTGCAAATTGAATCAAAGCAAAGCAATACTATTGTTCACATCTCACAATTGATACATTTAATCATTTACTTATATGCTCATTTGCTACCCTTGTTGAACTGACAGTACCTTTAACATTTAACATACAATTAACTTTAAAAACTTTACAAACTGTAAACTATAAAGCTACTTCCCTGAAACAATTTCCCCAAGAAAGTTCTTTCTTCCAGGTTTTGAAGCCAAAGTCAATCCCATTGCTAAGCAGTTCCCAGTGTCTTTGGCATTACCAGGAAGCATTTGAAAGACAGAGCATGTATAAATGCGCCAACATTTGTAGACCATTTTTTTTTTCAGCAGTTACTGGACCGCTAATACTCCTTTTCCTAAGCCTTGCAGCTTTGAAGCACATTATAGCAAATTTGAAAATGGGGAACTGATTCGAGGGACCCTCATACCAGAAGATATGGTGCCGAGCATTTATCATGGTAGGGATAAATTCATAAATATAAACAAGTTATCTTTAAGTCTTATCTAGAAAACATATCGGAGTGCCTACCTATTCCTGGAATCAGTCCTGGTGCTCAGTGACCCAAATATGTAGGACAAATATCGCTGAGGAAAGAGGGCAAAATAGATACAAAAAGGCAATAGATAATATAATGCATTTTCAATATATACAGGTCAAAGGTTAGGTAGATTTGCAGGTCACCTGTAAAGTGTAAACAACTTCCTGTTTGGATAGTAGTTTTGGGGGGTTTTTTTCTTTTTTCTTTTTTCTTTTTTTTTTACAGAGAGAAAGAGTACATGCATGCATCAGTTGGGTAAAGAGAGAGAGGAGAGACAGAATTCCAAGCAGGTTCTGTGCCATCAGCACAGAGCCCATTGTGGGGCTCAAGCTTATAAACTGTGAGATATGACCTGAGCCAAGATCAAGAGTCAGACACTTAACTGACTCAGCCACCCAGGAGCCCCTCAGTAGTATTTTTTAAAAATTTTTTAATGTTTATTTATTTTTGAGAGAGTCAGAGTGTGAGCAGGGGAAGGGCAGAGAGAGAGGGAGACACAGAATCTGAAGCAAGCTCCAGGCCCTGAGCTGTTAGCACAGAGCCTGATGCAAGGCTTGAACTCACCGTGAGATCATGACCTGAGTGGAAGTCAGATGCTTAACCAACTGAGTCACCCAGCCATCCCTCATTGTGCGAGTCAGCCTTGTTATTTAAAATATCCCCAGCATTCATTCTTTACTTCTTCTAACACTTCCTGAATGTCGTGATACGCTAGCATCACAGTAGGCACCAATGTCATTCCACAGTTGAATTGAGTTTTTTACCCTGGAAGTGCTCACAGCCTAGGAAGGAAGGCAAACCCACTAACAGCCTAATTCAATACAACCCCATAAATATTACAATAGACATATACTCAAAAGTCTCAGAGTGCTGTAAGCCTAAAGGAAAGAGGGAAACCAACTGCCCAAAGAATCCAGGAAGTCTTGACAGAAGAGAGTATTTCAACTGGGTGAGTGAGGATTAGTGAGATAAGAGAGGTGT
This sequence comes from Proteles cristata cristata, assembly GCA_017311185.1. Lineage (NCBI taxonomy): Eukaryota > Metazoa > Chordata > Mammalia > Carnivora > Hyaenidae > Proteles > Proteles cristata. The sequence goes on along the minus strand of JAESUZ010005265.1, from coordinate 780,196 downwards.
AGATGAAAGAGGAAGGGACGGGATGGAGAAAATGGCTTAGTTGCACAGGAGGAGAGAAGGGATAGATGATAAGGCTGTGAGGTAGTCTGGGGTCCATCTAGGAAGAGTTTTGTAGGAATCTGCATTTTTTTCTCTGAGAACTTGATATCAGACCTTCTAGAATGCATGTCTTACCTACAGAATTTGTGTCACCACAGGAAATCCCGAGCTGGGTTTTCCAGTCATTCCACAGCACAGTTCATAAACTCCCAGGTTAAATTGCCCAGAGCCGTACCTCAGCCCCTCCTCATGGAGGATACTCATGTGTGAAGGAAACGAAAACATTCAACTTGTATTCTGAGGGGAAGGGAAAGTTTATTTTAATAGACATTTTACGTACTTACTAGCAAGACTGTGGTTGTAGGCATCATTCATTCTTCATTTTCAAGATGAGGAAGTTGAGGAAACAGATATTTAGAGTAGCTGACTAGCCCAAATTCACTATCATAACAACTTTTCAAGCTCCACTTAATGTGTTCCAGGTGCTATGTATACATTACACGTATTTCATATATTGCTTGACTTTATCTTCACAACCCTATGAGATAATACTTTGTTTCCTTACAGTGATGAGAAAATGGAGGCTGGGAAAGCCTAAATAATTTGCTTGTGGAGGAACTGGGATTTGAACCCAAGTGTAGCTGATTCCCAAACCTATTTTTTCTCCATGACTGTCACTTACACTCATGAAGGAAACCCAAAACACTCTTAGTTTGTACCTGAGTCATCAAATATCATGTTTTTCTTGCCATTAGCCTTCCATGTTGTACACTAATCCTTCAAGTCCTTGTTTGTTATTCCTGAGTCGACCCCAGACTCAGCACCCCAATGCCATCCTGTGCATACAAAGGGCTTTGTATTGATGATATTGATATGGCAACTGGGTGGCTCAGTTGGTTAATCCAGCTCTTGATTTCAGCCCAGGTCATGATCTCATGGTTCATGGGATCAAGCCCTGCATCAGGCTCTATACTGACAGCACGGAGCCTGCTTGGGATTCTGTCTCTCCCTTTCTCTGCCCCTCCCCTGCTCTCTCTTACTCTTTCTCGCTCTTGCTTGCTCTTTTTCTCTCTCTCAAAAAGAAACCAAAAAATAAAATAAAAAATAAAAAGATATTGACAAATACATGTTTTGGACGGCCAAGAGAAAATCCTTAACTTCCAGCAGGTTGGTAAGGCAACAGTAATCAGGGCACACAGTTATATGATTTCCTTAACTTCAGGGACTGAGATTAGTGCAAGAATTGATGTGCCAAGGAGGATGTTCGATTATATTCTTATTAACCTAGGAACATAGAAACACACAGGATAGGAAAACGGCAAGATTTATCATAAAACTTTGATTTTAAAGTTTGGCACTAATCCAAAAAGCTTTGGTGAAAATACTAAAAAACTTGTCATTTGGAGAAAATTCTTTCTCTAGAGAGATCATTTCTCCCTTTCTTTTTGATCTTCTATTCATACATATATATATATAATTTATATATATGTAAATTTTATATAAATAAATATAAATAATACATATAAATATAAATAATACATATATACTATATATGTAAATTCATATATGTAAATTTATATATAATTTTAAAAAGAGTGAAATAGTGATCAGTCCTGTGTTTCACTTCTTTTTTTAACGTGTATTTATTATTGAGAGAGAGACACACACAGAGTGTGAGTGGGGGGAGGTCAGAGAGAGAGAGGGAGATACAGAATCTGAAGCAGGTTCCAGGCTCTGAGCTGTCAGCACAGAGTCCGATGTAGGGCTCAAACTCACAAACTGAGATGACCTGAGCCCAAGTCAGCCAGGTGACTTAAGCAACTGAGCCACCCAGGCACCCCTGTGTTTCACTTCTTTAAATGATTTTTTTTCAAACTTCATTTTATTATTACCATTTGGAAGCCAAGAGGTATAATCTTTGGATATCGCTCTATTTTCTGGGTTCTGTCTGTAATCCATTTTAACCATCAAAAAGTCACATTTATTAAGACATTCTTATTTTTAATTATGGACAAAATTTCTTTATGCATTTTCTTAATGCATTTGAATATACCACCTTAAAATCACATAACTTTTACCTTATTATTTCCTGAATGCATTCGGAAATAGGAGTTTTTAAAATTTACTGATATTTGTTTCCAAATACGAATTACACATTTCAAATTATTCTTAAAATTTATGACTTACACATGTATATAAACACACTTACTGTAAGGATAGTGATTATTACACCAAATGCCCTATGGAATGTAAGTCCCTGCAGAGTCTGAACATTGTCTACCCAAAGTTACATTGCTTATCATTATTTTTATATAACTCATAAAGGTAGGAAACAATTCTCTTACATTCAAAAACTAAAAACTCACTTTTTGGAAAAAAAGTCAATAGTACGTTCCTTTATCAAATCCAGAGTTTGGAGGATATGATAACTGGAGCCCCAGAGTTCAAAGGTTACCTGCGTCTTTTCCCTTTGATTATTGTATTCAGTGCAGGTGAGTACATGTACTGTATTTCTCAGCCATTTTCCTCTACCCCACTTCTTGTCTCTTGAGCCCCAAATCTTAGCTAAACACACTAACATGATTTTGTCTTGTTTTCCATGAATATTTAAAATGAACTATTCTTCCCTTTGCCGAAGTATTTATGGAAACCACTTTTGATTTTTGAGTTAATTGAGTTTAAATCATATTTCATTACAAGAAAAGAGCCATGCAGTCCTCTTCCAGGACATCCTCAGTCCTTGGTAATCCTGCCTTTCATTCCATAGCAACTAACATAACATTAGTGAGAGTATGTGATGCTTGGCTCTATCCTTCACTTTCTATTTATTGTGGGCTCAAATAATATTGTGGCTTAAATGTTAAGATTTTCATATATAAAATAGGTCAGTGACTTACAAGTTATACTTTTTAAGTAATCAAAAACCAGTTGTAAGCAAAAAATAATAAATGATGATAAAAGGAATTCGCAAAATTCACCCAGGGAAACAATTTTCATGGCACTGCTCAATCCTCATGTAGGAACTTATTGAATCCTCACAAAGTAACAATGTGGACAATTTCTTAAACTGTAATTTTATTTTTTTAAAATGTTTTATTTATTTATTTATTTATTTATGTATTTATTTATAGGAGAGAAAGAGAGACAGTATCAGCAGGGGAGGGTCAGAGAGAGAGGGAGACACAGAATCTGAAGCAAGCTCCAGGCTCTGAGCTGGCAGTCAGCACAACGCGGGGCTCGAACCCACGAACCACGAGATCGTGACCTAAGCAAAAGTCGGACGCTTAACTGACTAAGCCACCCAGGCGCCCCTTATACTGTAATTTTAAAGAAGATGGCAATTAGCATTTATTTACCATTTGCTCTCAGTATAAGGCATTATGGTAGGAACTTTAAAATTGACTAGATTTCTATTCATTGATTTTCCCCCACCCACCGCATCCTCCGTTGTATACTGTGGATCATTTAATTTCTCCCACCACCACCAAATGGATGAGCATCCAAAGTAAAACTGTTGGAAGCCCAAGATATTGCCTCCTACCTCCACCATTTACAGTGCGTACTTTCTCTTCTTAGAGTCTCCAAGCCTCTGTTGCTGCAGTAAAGTGGGAATAAAAATATCTACCTCATAAGAACAATAAAAATTGTTGTGAGGAAAAAAATCACATTTTGTACATCCAGTGGTAGATACTTAAGATTTCAATTTCTTTCTCTTTTAGCAGAGGAGCTGAAGACCTGAAGTTTGGAGGATTAATTCTAATTCCACATAGAGAAGGGAGGCTCAGGGCCGGGGGTGGGGGGGTGGGGTGGGGACGGGGGTGGGCAGGTTGGGAAAGAGGATAGCAAAAGTGTCCTAAAAAAAAACAAAAAACAAAGCACAAAAACCTCTTAAGTATGTTCAAGCACTTAGTGAAGCTCCTGGTTAAGATAAGGACCCTGCGCCAGAAACTATAGGAGAAGCAATTTTTTTTGAAGTATTGTTGACACACAATGTTACATTAGTTGCAGGTTTACAGCGTGGTGATTCACAGCTCTGTATGTTCTGTCTGCTCACTACAATGTGGCTACCATCTGTCACCACACAACGCTACTACAGTACCGTGCACTGTATTCCCTATGTTGTACCTTTCATCCCCGTGACTTCTTTCTGTACTTCCCTTCATCCATTTTGCCCATCCTGTCTACCTCCCTTCCCTTCGGCAACTATCAGTTCTATGTATTTATGGGTCTGTTTCTGTATTTGTTTATTCATTTGTTTTGATGTTGTTTTTAGATTCCACATATAAGTGAAATCATCTGGTACTTGTCTTCCTCTGTCTGGCTTGTTTCACTTAGCATGATACCCTCTAGGTCTGTCTGTGTTGTCCCAGGTGGCAAGATCCCATTCTCTTCTATGGCTGAGTAATATTTCAGTGTATATCTGTGCTGCGTCTTCTTTACTGATTCATCTATCAGTGGGCAGTTGGGTTGTTTTCGTATCTTGGCTATCGTAGGTAATGCTGCAATAAATGCAGGGGTCTTTTCAAATCCATATTTTCATTTTCTTTGGGTAAATGCCCAGGAGTGGAATTGCTAGATCATATGGTATTTCTATTTTAAGTTTTCACGGAGCCTCCATATTCTTTTCCATAGTGGCTGCACCAATTTATATTCCTGCCAATAGTGCACAAAGGATCCCTTTTGGGAGAAGCAATTTTTCTCTATGTTAAGGATAGATTTTCTAGTTATCAAGATCAGCCATAAAGAGACTTGTCTAGAACCCAGTAAACATGTGACTTTGGATAGAACTGTCCTCAAAACCCCCCCAGAATGTGTGATTTTGTAAAACACAGTTTATCATATGGCTTAGACTCCAAAGACATGAAAAAGTATCAGGAAGAATTATATTTAAGAGATGAGGCAAAAAGTAAAAAAGAAGGAAATGTTTGAAGACCATTGGAATTTATCAACTACCAACTAAATAAACTAAGAGACTTCTTTCCACTGTTTGTGAGTGAATATGGCTAGAACATCTATGAGGATGTAGAATCCCTTCTCCGCTGAGAAGTCTCACGTGGAATTTAGAGGAAGCCACAGTTCATTGGCCAAGTAAGAATCAGTAACTCATATCACACATGGTGCTATGCCAAAATGAGGACCTAAGGCTTTTTTAGGGACAACTTGGTTGCAATCTACAGAAATCTGTTCAAACTAGATGCTCTGGTACGTGGTTAATTGTCAGAGCAACCTCTCAGATAGCCAAGGGCAAAGAGCAAAGGTTGTATGATACCCTGCCTCATCTTCTCTCCATACACCTGCTTTGTTCTCCCGCATCTCTCCAAGATCATGTTTCTCAGAACCACCTGGGTTCAATCACTCCATGTCTTCAGTGGCTCCAGTTTGTCATGGTTCCTTTGGATCCAGTTGAAAATGTTTAGCTGGCACATACAGTGAAGCATCCAGAGAAGCAACCCCATGTTGATAGTCAGCATCAAAGAGTCCCTGTGCTTTGTATTGTCTCAAGTATATTTTGTGTATGTATTTTAGATTCTCAAGAAAGACCCCATAACTGGCTATACTTAATCTGTAGATGGGTTCCCTTGGGATCATGTCTCAACGTTGCTCTGTCAATGTGGCCAGAGGGTAAAGGACACATGAATTAAGTCCACCTCTCCCTATGATCACTCTTTTAGCATAAATTGAAGACCAAAGGTATTTTTTTTTTAAAAGAAGTGAGGGGCATGATCTGTTCAGACAAGTCCAATGTCTTTCACAGAGCTTAATCTTGCAAACCTGCAGGTAGTATGATCTGCAGTTCACGGAGGAAAAAACTGAGGCTCCAAGATCTTAAAGATCTCCAGTGTCACACCTACTAAGTTGCAGAAATGACACTTGATCCCAGATCTAGCTCTCTGACCCCAAACCATGTTCTTCCCATCTTGGCCTGCAAAGATGGAGGCAATTCGCTTGAAGTCATGAGAACTCTTAAAGAAGCAAAATAGCTTCTCCACTGCCAAGTAGTGTAATCATTATCTTGGAAATAAGAGATTTCTCAGAAAAGTTATTAATAAAAAATAAATGCCTATGAATGCTATTAGAAATGAGTAATTGGTGAGAGGTGAGGAAGCTGCTCCAGAGCTGATAATAGGTAGAAGGCAGCTTACATTCAGGGACAATGGACAATATCCCAAAGCAAAAGAGAGACTGGTTGATTGTGCTGGCCTCATAGTTTTGCCCTAAATCATTCCTGCTGGCAGGACCTGTATGCTACTGTGACTTTGCCACATCTCCTCTTTTTTTGTACAAAAAGGGCACCTCAGACTATGGTTCCATCCTTAGAGAAACACTGGAAAAAATAATATGGAAGGAAAGTATTCAGAAAATCCTTGCAAATGACAAAGATCATGAAACTAGCGGGGCACCTGGGTGGCTTAGTCGGTTAAGCGTCCAACTTTTGCTTAGGTCATGATCTCGCGGTTCGTGGGTTTGAGCCCCACGTCAGGCTCTGTGCTGACTGCCGGCTCAGAGCCTGGAGCCTATTTCAGAGTCTGTATCTCCCTCTCTCTCTGACCCTCTCCTGCTCTCGCTGTCTCTCTCTCTCTCTCCTAGAAATTAAAAAAAAAAAAATCATGAAACTAGCTTTTGGAAGCTGGCACCTCTAATTTACAAAAACGGAAGATTTGGGTGCCTTTAAGTCTTTGCTCATTGCACTTACCTTTTCTGATGCTGCGAATTTCCTGAAATTTTGTCCATTGATCTACACAGCTATCTGACAGCTGCTTTGTGGATGGCATTTACTAGTATCATTCAGGGAACATTCAATAGTGTCTTATCTGCAGCTAATGCATTTTCACCTCCTATAGGCATGACATAACAGAATGAAAGTAAATTTAAATTTCCGTAAAAATGTAAGAAGAAGCTCTCTCTCTAGCTTCTATACAAGAGAACTTTGGCCCCCTCAGCTTCCCATGAAAAGAGAACTAAAGTACAATAAATTCAGATACCCAGTGATGATAAATAGAAAACCATTTCAGTATGTTTATAATAATGTATAAGACTGAGCCCTGCAACTGTAACAGTCATGGAGAATTCTAGAATAAAGGTACATGCTATTTGAAATAGAATTTTCTTCTATGTGGTACATTTTCAGGCCAGCATTCAACCTTCAAATTTTCTTTTCTTTTTTTAATTTTTTTGTATTTAGTTTATTTTGAGAGAGAGAGAGAGAGAGACAGAGAGCGAGCAGGGGAGGGGCAGAGAGAGAGGGAGACACAGAATCCAAACCAGGCTCAGGCTCTGAGCATAGAGTCTGATGCGGGGCTTGAACCTGCTGTGAGATCATGACCTGATCTGAAGTCTGACGCTTAACCGACTGAGCCACCCAGGTGCCCCAAGCTGGAAATTTTCTGATTAAATCCAATGCCTGCCTTGGGGGAGCCATCAACATAGGTGTCCTCTGATTGGAAGCTTTAGTTGACATGTTCTGCATTGTGGATATTTGCGATTGCAAACCTGCAAGCTTGCAGATACCTTTGAAAATATAATCATCAGTATACTTTCCCTAAGCACACCCAGGACTGAGATTGTCCACCAGTTACAGTACGCTCAGGAGGAATGCAGCCAAGTGCATCAGATAAATATGTGGAAAACTAAGTAAGTTACAGCAAATTTCAAATCATGGGTCACAGAGAAGTGGTTCTGTTTGTTAACTTCCATTATTAAAGCCCCAGACTGGGATGTGAGTTGAATTAGAAAGTGCTGTTATGCCTCTTTGAAGCAGATCTACTTGAAAAAGTTGTAGCTTTTATTCTGGGATGTTTTAAGATTTAAAAAACATAATTTTACCTTTGCTATCTTTCTGTCCCCTTTTCAAAGGCCTAATACTTCTTTTTGGGAAAGGCTCCTTTTCATTTTTTAGTGAGTCTCTCCACAGAATCACATGTAGTCTTGTAATTTTGCCAAAGAATAGGATTCATACATTAGTATCTCTGAATTGTATAGCCACCAGTCTTTACAGATAAATACCGATAGCTTCACAAATACAGGAGTTTGGGCTAGACCTGAAATATTTCACAAATGCTGCTCTGTCTCGCTTTACTCTTGGGGACACCTCACTCTGAAGATCACATAAACTCAGACTTCTGATTTATTCCTGTTTCTTGTCAAATTACAAATTGGGGGAGGAAATCATTGTAGGTTATCTTCTTGTCAATACCGTTATCAATCTCTTTACCAGCAACTTACGAATCTTTGGTTTTCCTGACACAGGGATGAGTTTTCTGTGTGGATTAGTAATCGTTGTTTGAGAGCATGCAGGTTGTGTGTTGATTTTTTAAAAAAATAGTTTATTGTCAAGTTGGTTTCCGTATAACACCCAGTGCTCATCCCCACAAGTGCCCTCCTCCATGCCCATCACCCCCCGTCCCCTCCCCCACACCCATCAGTCCTCAGTTTGTTCTTAACATTCAAGAGTCTCTCATGGTTTGCATCCCTTCCTCTCCCCCACCCCATTTCCCCCCTTCTTCTCCCCCACGGTCCTCCGTTAAGTTCCTCCTAAAGGTGGTTGGAGGTGTTTTGGTTTTTCCCAAGCACACCTTTTTATTTCCTAGTTACAAGCAGACTATCAGATGCCTCACTGAAACTGAGCCCTCACCTAACCTGACACTGTTTGCAGAGAAGTCAGACTGGCTTCATTTCTATGTTGTAAACAGTTTCTGAACTCAAGAAGGGCTATGTTCTCCCCCAAGCCCTAATTGTGTTTAAGGGAACTTCTAACCTGTATTGACGCTGAGGACTTTATCTCCACTGGGCTGGCTGAAAGGAGATAGTGTGCTTCTTCATCTATTGTAACATTAAATTATTTGCAAAATGTTGATGCCTCCCAATCCCCCACCATCTAAACCATATTCCATCAACACTTGTTCTGTGATACCACAGAAACGATAGAGAATCTGATATCAATATAATGATATAGTGACTCCTAATCTTTCTATAACTACTCTGTGTGAGCTTCACCTGTGATTCCTACAGCCTCCCCAAAACATTTACCTTTGTGTCGCTAGCAAAAAGGTTTGGTTTAATGGATCATTGCAGTAGGGTAGTGATTCATCATTTATTTGCCCTTAGGACTCTCAAAAACATACTGTTGCCATCAATACTGATCAAAGATTGGTTTTGTGTTTGAAGTATGCTTCTCATTTTCAGGTTCAATTTTGGGCTTGTGAGCAATTTCAATAATACCCTTTTCAGTAATGTGCAAAGTAGACTTCATTGAACACCCTTATAAGCAAACCTGCTCAAATCAATCAAGTTGCCGGTTAGCAAATTTAAATGTTGGAAAAACAGCACCATCTGCTGGAAAGGGGCAGGTAGGGAAACACTGGTAGCCAAAAACTGTAGATTCTAAAGGCCAAAATCCTTGACTAGCTTGAATCTGTGCATGTCTGTGTTCAAGTAACTAGCATTATAAAATGGCAATTGTGTTTTTTCAGTGATAATGAGGCTTCACGGTTGAATAGAAAGAGCACGGACTGAAAGTAGGCTTCTTGCCCTGACTCACCCTTCATCTTATTTTCTCCTCCCTCCCCCCCCACCCCCCATATGTATAACCTTAAGGAAATCACTTCTTTAAAATAAGAGAGTCTTGGGAGAGAGTTAGAGATGCAGAGTAAAGTAGGGGTTAGGAATCCAGGCTCTGAAGTCAGCATGGCTGGGTTCAAATTCCAGGACTTCTTGTTGTTGTTGGTGGTGGTGTTTTCTAATTCTTTCAATGTTTATTTATTTTTGAGAGAGAGCACAAGTGGGGGAGGGGCAGAGAGAGAGGGAGGCACAGAATCCAAAGCAGACTCCAGGCTCTGAACTGTCAGCACAGAGCCTGATGCAGGGCTTGAACTCACAAAATATGAGGTCATGACCCGAGCTGAAGTCAGATGTTCAACTGACTGAGCCACCCAGGTACCCGCAGGACTTCTGTTTAATGACTGTGTGGTCTTTGTCTGGCTCTAATCCTCTTCCCCATCCTCATCTATAAAATTGCTGGAGAGGTGGTAATCAAAACAAAGATGAATGAATGAATGAGTCATTGAGTGAATTAATGAATGGATTGAAGAGTTCCTTATGTGGGTCGTGGGGCATGAGGTAGGTATTGTACCTAAACTTCGAACCTTACATTAGTTAGCTGAGACAATGGTTGTTAGAGTGCTTTAATACCCTGTAAGTCACATTAGAGCTGTAAGATACAAGCCTTAGTGTTAGCATTTAGTGGAATTTTAACTGAGCAAGATTGGTAGAAGCAACATAGGCTTCATGAGTACTTTAATACACTGCCAGAGAGACTGTTAATTGAAAAAGTAATTTGGCAGTGAGAGGAAAAGCTTTAAAAACATTCATTTGGTTTGAGTCAGTAATTGTACTTCTAGGAATCCATCCAAAGAAAATCATTGGAGACATGGAAATAGGTTTATGGTTAAGAATGTTCATACCAACATAATTTACAATGTTGAAATACTGAAAAGACCGCGAACGGTCATCAGTATGAAATAAATTACATAGAATATTGTGGAGCATTAAATGTCATGTTTTGAAGAATCACGATATAAGGAGAGAGTCACAATATAATTATAATATAAAACTAATAGGGTATGAAAGTGGATGACCAGTGTGATTGTAAGTTTGGAAGGAAAAATAAATCAAGGAAGGAGAAAAGATCTTAATGGCCATGCAACAAAACACTAGCAGTGGTTATCTCTGTTAAAGCTGTCAGCACTGTTGACATTCTGAGCTATATAATTCTTGTGTGCATGTGGGTGTGGGGCTGGCACTGTCCTGTTCCCTGGAGGATTTTGAACACCATCCCTGACCCCCAGCTGTGACAACCAAAAATGTCTCCAGATGCTGTTAACTGTTCTCCGAGATGGGGTGGGGATCACCCTAAACCTCTGGTTTAGAGGAAGGAAGTAAAATAAAGTTTTTTTCTGTGATTCTACATTACTAAGCCCACCTTGGTCAATACACTGGTTATAGGTACCAAACATTAAGAGTGACTCACTAGCTGTCCAGGGTCTTGTCCAAGAAAGTTCTTGGGAAGTGCATTTGACATGTGGCAAGAAAGACTTCTAGGAGATACATTCCTATGTACACACTGAAAAAAAAGATTTTCTAATGTATGACCCTAAGACCTTAGGCATCTTTCCCTTTGTATCAATGACTTTACACTCATCTCTTGGCAGAAAAGACTCAGTTCTCATCACTGACAGGTGGTGATGACTTGCTTTTTTTTTCTTCTTTGTACTCTCTATCTGCCCTGTATTGTCCTACAATTAATGTGAATGAATGCTATCAGAAGAAAAAAAAACAACTGAATATGTTTTAAGATCCTTCTCCTACCCTCCCCCCCCCCACCTCCCATAGCAGGCTAGGAAGGAAATGCTATAACCCTGGCTACTATTGTCCTTATGTAATTCTGATCCATTTCATCTTCTCTTTGTACTTACTTCTTCCATCATCTTCACGTAGGACAGACCTGCCTCATTGCAATTGTAAATATGAACAAACATGTATTGAACAGGGTGAAATCTCATGGGAGTGAAAACTTAGTTGCGTTAAGTAGCATTTCCCTTCATGTTCTCTAGGCTTTGTTTCCTCAACTAGTTTACCCGTCTTGTCAAAGAAATTGACAAACCGAGCAATTTGTAGGCCCTGGTTAATTGTCCCTGGAGAGGCAACGTAGTTTCTGATGGGCCCAATAGCCTACTCCATGTAGAAAGCCAAAGTCAGGAAGGCCAAGCACAGATTGGTGGGCATGATCTCTGAGAAGCCAATCAATCTTATCTTATATTCTGATAAACCAATCATCATCTGATGAGCCTATAGCAGGTGAGCTCGTGTGGAACATGTTTACAGAGTCACTTCTGTCTCCTCAGGGCCCAAACATTGCATTCTTTTACAACATGCTGGTTACCTGCAAAATCTCCTTTTGAAAAAATAACCTCTTTGGGGATCCAACCTCAGTATATGGAGAGAAAATGAGCCTGAGACCACTTAGCTGCACAACAATAACTGAAATCAAATAAAATGGGCCGGCAGTTTCCTTTAATAATTTTTTTTGAAATGAAATTTCCTTACCCATAGAGCATCAGTGGGTGAGGATTTCGCCACAAGACAAGTTAAAAGAGTTAAGTTCTGAAAGCAATGATTTGGTTAAAAAAAAAAAAAAAAGGGTAATCAAAGGTAAGTATTATTTATCTTCAAATAACAGCAGGGAGAGTATCAGTAGAAGACCTGCAGAGACACCACAATGTAAAGATTAACTTTGTGCTATTTAAACTCCTTTTCTAAATAGCTTTATCGATGTATAATTCACATAACATTAATTCATTTGAAGAGTGCCATGGAATAATTTTAGGAAATTTACAGAACTGTGTCTTTTCCACACACCAGTTGAACTTCTTTTTGAGGCTTAACATTTGATTGTCCGAGTCTAACCTAATAGCATGATGCACGGGACGTGTGTGTGCGTGTGTGTGCGCGCCTGTGCGTGTGTGTGTGTGTGTTTGAAGACAGTCTTCAGAGAGGTGGTGTTTATTCAGAATTTAATTCTTTTGCTAAGAATTGACTACAAAGGAATGTAGTGAATGCAGAAGGAAAGATACTTAGGTTCTTCAGAGTCCTAGTTTAGAAAAATCTTTTTTTTCAATCTGCACATAGGTAGGTATGGAAAAATGTAGTCTTTGGCATATCAATTTCTGCTTAACATTATGTCGGTGAGAATCACCCATATTGGTGCTTGCAATAACAGTTTCTTTTTCGCTGCTACATAATGTTTCATTATGTGAGCATGCCACACATTAGCTTATTCCACAACGAATAGAAATTTAGGTTGTTTCCAGTTTGAGGCTATTATAAATAATGGTAGCATACACATTCATCTACACATCTTTTTATTAACACATTATGCACTCCTGTTGCTATCTGTATAGTAGTGGATTGGCTGGGTCTAGGGTATGCATATATTTAACACCAGTACATGAGTACATAAATTTGAAATTTAGTAAAAATTATAGCAATTTATGCCCCACCTGCGTCATCACCAGCATTTCCTATTGTTGGTCTTTTTACTTTGAGCCATTATGGTTGAAATGTGCCAGTATGTCATCGTGGTTTCAATTTTCATTTTCCTGATGACAAAGGAGGTTGAATACATTTTAATATGTTTATTGGCTGTTTGGATTACTTCAAAGGACCTCATCAAGTACTTTGCCAACTTCCCATTAGATTGTGTGTTGGATCCAAGTTATATGCCCTCCCCTAACAGTCCTCCTATCCCCCATCCTTGAACCCTTAGCTACTTGTTCAGTGGACAGTGCAAGTGACCCATGCTGCTGCTTCCTTTCCTACACTACTGGCTGTTTAGGGCTCCCCCAGTATAAGGGCTGGTCATTAACATGGTCTCCCTCATGCCCACCATGCTGGATCTGCAGCAGTTCTGGCTCCCAAGCCCAAGCTATCAGACTATGAAGGGTCTACTTCTCCTTTTACCTCCCCAGAGGCTACTTCTCCCTTTCACCTGGAAAGGCCAGGTGACTTAACCTAGAAATGTAAAAAAGTTCATTAATGCCTTATTGTGAAGTACTTTGACAATGAGAAACAGGAGCCAGAAGAAAACCAGTATACAAATTCTTCCCCTCCCCTCCTTCCCATATACTCTTCTGATTTAGGTATCTATGTCCTGTTTATATGTCCTGTCTGGAGACTGAGCAGTCAGGTAAGTTTTCTTCTAAAGCTATGAGTGGCTAGGTATTTGCTTTCCCTACTTCTCTGCCTCTCCTCCCTATTTTCTTCACTCTTGCTGCCCTAGAATTTTTCCCTTCCAAGAAACCAGTATTTCATTAGCTTTTCTCAGGAGTGGTTTTTTAGAGGGACGTGAACTATTGATTTGCATTTATTGACACAAATTCTTAATTGGTTATATGTATTGATTTATATGTGTGTGTGTGTGTATGTGTGTGTGTGTGTGTGTGTGTGTATAGTGTCTATGATATAAATTCTTCATTGGTTATATGTATCGCATGTACCTTCTATCATGTGACTTGCCTTTTAATTCTTACAGCAGATTGTCTCTTGGGCATATTTATTAGCTATAGAGATGACGAATGTTATTCATTGTACTTCTAATTTCCCGGTATTTTATAAAGTGTTGTTGTATCTATTTATGGCAGTAAATCTGTTGGTACAGTTGTATGTTCCTCCTCAGAGTAACTAAACACACTTTATTGGGAGAAAAATGGCATCCATATAGCTAAATAGAGGCCATTTCCCTCAGCTAGTTTTAAAGACAGTGAAAATTCTAACATAGGCACATTGGTGTCTTTTCCAAGATGTTAACATTTGCTACCGGTCTCTACATAAAAGGAAGAGGGACTTTTAATTCATTTTGCAAAGAGTTAAACAGCTTTCTTTGCTGCAATATTTATGCTGTTGAAAATGTTCATGTGTATTGGGTCTCTCTAGAAGGAGGTTACCGTGTGCTACAATCTTAGACATACTTAACTTCGGATGTCTTTTAAGCATCATCTTGTAGGAATAATGCTACAAAAGGCAAAGATTTAGAAACACTGCTCCAGAATGTGACCTACATTACATTTGTAGGCTTAGAAATTCTAGTGGAAGAAAATGGATAATTAATGAATGGCAGGAGCCATATCTATTTATTATTGATGCTCTTGAGATGGCTTTTCAGGATTACTGGCATCTCCCCTACTTGTCTTGAAACCTGCCAAAACAGTTGAGTTTTTGCTTACCTACTTCGTTAAACCACACTGCGTGAAGCAGATGTTAGGAGATTCGGGGATCATTAAAAGGAAAGTTTCCCCAGCCATAAGGAAATTCATGCTTTGGAATATAACCAAACATTTTAGAAAAGCTCCCTTCAGATTTTGTTAATATCAAAAGAAGCTGATATTCAGTGAAACGACTCCCCTTAAACTCCTCTCTTAAAATGTCTTTACATTAGCAAAATTTTATTTCAACACCTTTGAGAAGAAAGTATTCTAAATGATTACTCTGTCTTCTCAAACTCAGTACCCCAAATTCAATTTCTCCCTCTCTTGAAAGTGGCGTATTTTTGTGAGATTTTGTGCTGAAAGTCAGTGCTGTTCCAGGTCCATTGATACTTGTTGGCCATTTACCTCATCCCTAGATGGTCCCAAGGGACCATCCTTGTTCTGCTTTCTGAGGTTGTTTCTTATCTGTCTTTGACATTCTTTCTTCTTATCCCTCTTCTTCACACCCCTTCCTGGACTGCTTTTAATCTGTTGGGCCCTTGGGAACCATATTCATGCATCTGTCAGTACAGGTAGTGAATTAGAGAAGCGAGCCCAGAATGAACATCTACGTTGTACTTCTCTGATTAGAAAGAAGTTAACCTCTGGGACACCTGGGTTGCTCAGTTAGTTAAGCATCTGACTTTGGCTCAGGCCATGATCTCATGGTTTGTGAGTTCGAGCCCTGTATTGGGTTCTCAGCTGACATCTCAGAGCCTGGGGCCTGCTTCAGATTCTGAGTCTCTCTCTCTCTCTCCGCCCCTCCCCCTTCATGCTCTGTCTCTCTCTCAAAAATAAACATTAAAAAAAATTTGGAAAGAAGTAACTCCTCGGAAGCTTTCTTAGTTCTTTCTTACAAGGTATGTATTCAATCAACAAATAATTACTATGGCTTGGGGCTGTGTTTTGGATAGTCAGGTTTGCCAGAAAAGTGAGGAATCTTTATTTGCATTAATTAATCTTTATTTGTGTTTACTGATTTCAAACAATAGACAACAAATAAAATAAATGGCAATTTCAAATTCTACATAATTCTGTATCACGGAGAGAACATTTTCTCCTTTCCATTCTTGAGTACACACAATGATGCTTAATTAAACAACCTTTAAATAAACTCATTTATTACATGCCTCTTCTATATGAGAACCCTGCTACTTGCAAGGAATACAACCAGAACTGTGGCAAATTAGATCCTTGTACCTAATGTCTAGTAGTCCTCACCAATAAAGTAACATTCTACAGTAAAATTTAACTTAAATCACTCTTTACTGTTTTATATTCAGCATTTTACTTTTTCACTTTTTAGTGATAAATCAAGTCTACAGAATTTCTTTCAGTTCCCTTGTCAAGAAAAAAATACTTGGATTCCTAATTGTGATCCCTTTCTTTCTATCCAAGTCCTTAACAAAATCCCAAGAATACTTTAAACAGAGTACTTTAAGAGAAATTATCTTTTGAGTGAGGGGGTGGACAGAAGCCACTATTCACACTTTAAGAGATCCAGAGTGTTAATGTAGTGATGCCAACGTGGCATTTCCATACAATGAAGCTAATCCCCACAACCAAACATGTCAGTCATTTGTCTGTGTATTAATGCCCAGCTCTCATTTAAATAGCCAGGAAAACTCAGATCTTTAAGTGCAAAGCCCAGCTGATGAGTCAACTTTGTTCAGGCCTCCGACACATTGTTTGTGCTTCATGACCTGGAAGAAAGACCCATTATATCTGAAAATGTTAACGTTTCAACACAGGAAAGGACAGTAAGGTACAAACCAACACAGAGTCATCTTGCCTTTGTCCTGGATTTGGTTTCTGAATTTTTTCCTGGGAAAGAGCTCTGGCTGTAATTTTCCCCAGGTCATCTACATGGATAACATCTTCACATCCCCCATCCACTTTGCCTTCTCTTTGACATTTACTGCAGAACACATCATGCCTTGTATTATGGAATTGTATGTGTTTGGGGACAACCTTTACACCAGACTGTAAGCTGGAGGGGACAGGGTTATATTGCTCTATTTATGGCACAACTGTGAGCTCTTTCAAAGGATTCTTTGACTTATTTGAATGAGACTCAAGCCAACAACTTTCTTTACCCTGAAGCATTATTATGTGCAAGTCAGAGGTCATTCATTCATTCACTGAGGATGTATTAGGCATAAGGCACTGTGGCATTCTTCAGGGATTCCCACCACCTAGCATGGTGCCTAGGGCTGAGTATGTCCATGAAAATTGAATCAAGTGAATGGCCTGTGTTTAGTTCATTGTAGCTTTTCTGGAAGAAGAAAAAAGCAATTGACATGATTCTTATTCAAATGATAGGTGAAAGATGGGGAGGAAAACCAAGGTGGCCCTGAGTTGGCTCATACAGATGGAAAGAATTTATGCCTCTTGTATAACATCTGAAATCCGTGTCCCTCTCTTATCTTCCTCCAGATTAAAATACATGCCCTTCAGAGTAACAAAATAAATCTTAATTGGTTCCCATTCAGTCACCAGCATTTATTAAATGTGTATAATGAGTGTCACACACAAAAGAGAGGAGGCATCCAGATTGAGTGTGATAAGGTCAGGCATAACCAAGGCTTTGCCGAGTACAGGAGTGAAGAGATTTGCCTGAACCAGAGCTACAGCCATGACCAACCTTGAAAGATTATGCTTGTTTGCAACTCAGACTGTCCCGATGCTGCCTTTGCTGTGTATCATTTGCTTGCAGGTGTGGTGAATTTGGATCTTTACCGGCTAGCCATGCAGGAGAGAATCAGGCTTGGTAAAGGAGAATTACTTACCATAATTGCAGCTCTGTGATAGTCACTGTTGACCCTGTTCTATGTGACAACATCCCCTACCACCAAAGAACAAGAATGTTAGCACATGAAGCTTGCTTTGTGTGGCTACAGGCCAATGTCATCCTGATTGTAGTACAATATGTGACATTTAATAGATGCATAATGATGATGATGGACATTATCGGCTGGTGGAAAGTGTACACAACACTTTTACATATGTGTTCTCATGCACTCTCCTATCAGAAACCATCCTCAGGGGACATTAATTATTAATAATTTGGAAATTAATAACTTGGAGACAAAACTCATCTTGTCTCTATTCTTTTGTGTCATCAAGTAACGTCAAAACTTTAATGCTTCAAATGCTCTAAATTGTCAAAATCTAGTGATCATTCATAGCTGCCTATATTTCTGCTCTTCCCATTGCAAATAACTATTTTTTTTCTATTTTGAATGCTTACATTTTGCAATTAATGAATTTATTTCTGGATATAAAATGAAATTCCTGATTATATTTCTTTCCACAGTATATATCGAATTCCATAAAATGTCTTACCACCACAGACAGGTTGCTAACCAAAGTCACATTTTACCTACTTTGTTAAGAAAAAACAAAGTTGAACATTACATCTTGATAATGTATTCACACAAAATAAGCTGTCAGATTAGAAATGCACCTCTAGAATGGCTTGCCTTTCATGTTACTTGGCAATATTTGGAGCTACCTTGTGGGGATTTTCTCTCCAAGAACTGACTCTACATTATTTGGAAATGCTTATGGGGTCATTAATGTACCGTCTCTTCTGAGCTCAGCGATGAAGGATGTTTCCCTTGGTTTTAATTTGTGTGGATCACAGCCACACCCATAGCAATCCTGTAGGTCATTATCCTATGCACTTCTCACTACTTCCTGGTTACATTTTGGGTCCTTTTTTTTTTCTTTCTTTCTTTCTTTCTCTTTTTTCATACCCTTTTCGTTTTAGGCTCTCGTGTACATTCTGGAACAAGGCAATATATAAAAAGCACCAAAACAAAGCACAGTGTTAGATAAACTAGTCAGTAATTTCTATTGAAAACAAATGGGGATGGGATGGAAATAGCCCTCTGCATCCCCTACAAATATCAGAGAACACAGTTTTGAAATCTCTGTCTAAACCTCAAAAACTTAAGTGTTCTTAGTGTCTCTGGCCCAGAAGGAAAATACTGCGTGACTCATTAAAGTATTGTGACTATGTGCCTCTGAGACCAGACATAGAGTCTTCCTCTAGGCTGACATTTGTCACCTCATTTTCAGTTCTATGAGTCTGGACCTTCCATGATTTAGGTCAGAATCAGAAGGCCTGCCTTACCATCTGGTTGTGTCTGAACTCTGGCTACAAGAATAATGAGAAGAGTGTATGTGTAAAAGTGTATGTATAAAAGTGAACCATCCACTGAGAATGAGAAAAGACTAGAAATTCTTGTTAAAAGATATTTGTGGATACTTCCCAGTTTTGTGCTATAAGTTATAGACTATGACTTTTGAGGTAAAGTACTTAATTATTTGATTCTCTTTAAATTTTCATAAAATATTTGTATAATGCTCTGGTCAATTTATTTTTCTTGTGTTATTCCTTGTTTGTGTTCTTAAATTCCAAAATCTGTTATAGTTTTTTTTTCTTTCTTTATGCTTTCTTAACCTCTGCAAGAAGGTTTTAAATTATGACCCATGCCTGTACCTCATTCACTTGATTTCCCAAGAGATATATTTCTGGACCTCTAATATGTGTGATTGTACCTTTGTCATTAAAGTTATAATTCCTATGTAGGAACTTGATTTTTCTGTTCTTGATGACTTTATTTTTAAGAGCCCTTTCAACGCTGAGATTCTCTGAAATGTCCCTTTGATTCAAGAAAGAAACACATAATGAGAGTTTATACAGTGTCTGTTCTTATATTCTTTATAGATACTTTTAAGCAATTATAGCCTCAATAGTATAAAAACCAGTGTCTTCAAATATACATTTATCCAGTGATTGGTTGATTGACCCATTTATTCACTGATTTATTCATTCTTCAAACATTAAACAACTTTCTGTGCAAGCACAAGGCTAAGAACTATTTCTATAATAATAAAGCAGAGAGGGTTCCTAACCTGGAGGAGTTCACAGTCTAGTTGAGATAAACACACGATTAAGCAGATGTCACAAAGTATAATCATTACTATGGTCTGGGCATCTTCGGGGTGCACTGGGGCCCAAAAGAAGTAGTTAGTTCTCCTTCAGATGTAGGCATAGGAAAGCTTTATAGATGACCTAATGATTCAGTTGAGTTTTCAAAACAGCAGATCCCTAAGGGTCAGGGGAAGGGATGATGGTTTGGGTGGAGGGTATAGTACCAAAAAAAGAAAAATCCAAAGGACGTAAACCAGTATAACAAGCTTAGGGTCTCAGATGCAGTTTTTTGACTCAAGTGTGAGGTGTGAAGTGGAGACATAGTAAGAAATGAGTGAGGAAAGAGACATTAAAGAACTCTGAATGCAATGATAAGAAGTTTGGACACAAACGTTTAGCCAGTGATGATCTATTTGAAGACGACGACCAGATTTGCCCGAGAGACCATGTTTTAACACATGAACTCTAATAACCATAGGATTACCTGCAGGAACAGCAAGTCATCTTTTAAAACCACAACAAAATGTGGTTGCAAATTTACAATGAATGACAGTAGTTTGGGTTATCTTCTAAAATGAAGTCTCTCTTTCCCTCTTTCAACTTTGGTCTGCTCTATTGCTGTTCTGTCTGGTTCGACAGATATCATCTCTCAGCCTTTTCTAGAGACTTCCATGCCCAGCTCCTTACCCTCTTCAACATCACATTTCAAGTTCTTTGGCTGCTTCTTGCAGGCACTGGCCTTGACTTGAGTTCCTTTCACTGGCTGTTTCCTACAGAGGGATACTTCTGTTGTCCAAGCTCCACATTGCTAACCAACTCACCAGTTAGGCACACATTTCCCCAAGCCACTTATATCACCTTTATTGCCAGGAAGGGTTTCATGCCACAAGACTTCTTCAGTCCAAATTCTGTCCCAAGCTTCTGTTCTCCGTCTGCTTTCAAATGGGTAGAAGTAGAGAAAAACTCAGAAAACCCTTCAAAAACATTTACTTTTTTTTTAGTGTTTACTTTATTTTTGAGATTGAGAGACAGAGCATGAGCAGGGGAGGGGCAGAGAGAGAGGGAAACACAGAATCCGAAGCAGGCTCCAGGCTCTGTCTAAACTGTCAGCACAGAGCCCAACATGGGGCTTGAACTCACAAACCGCGAGATCATGACCTGAGCTCAAGTCGGATGCTTAACTGACTGAGCCACCAGGTGCCATGAAACATTTTCCTTTAGACTTACTGAGAGTTGCTGAGTGACAATTTACATTCCTGCAATGCCAAAATAAAGACTGTTTTAGACTGTTTTAACAGGTCACTCAGCACGTAGCACTTATCACGGATCTCATTTAAGCAGGTATATCGCCAGAACTAGCAAAGCTCCAGAAATTGAAGTTAACACTTTATCTTGAACTGTTAATTATCTATGGTTTATTCACAACTGCCCAGATAGCTTGAGCCTTGCTATAATTTACCAGTCTGACCCTCCTTGACCTTCACAAGAGATGCTGCTAATGGCCAGTGAGCTGGTGCATAGCAGCACAGAGAATTGTCTTCTAGTCATCAGCATAATTCAGAAGCCATTGTTTGTTGAATTTTACAAACCATTAATACTCTGCTTCTTCCTTTCCCTAAATATAATCAGCACCTTCTCATAAATGGAGACATTCTACCTACAGATTTTACAATGTTTTCTAGAAGATTGTCTCTGGGAAAACAATTTTCTCTTCACAATTCAGCCTAGACTTGTTCAAACTTTTTGGAGCAACCGTCCAGTGTAATTAAAGATCTCTACAAGGAATTGTTGGAAAATCGGGCTCTAGCATCAACCCTGATATTTACTATCCCTTGTGTACCTTGGTTTTCTCTCCTGTCTAAAAGATTAGTCAGAAAGTCTACTTAGCTCTAAAATGTTCTGTGGTGCGAGGTGGTTCTTTACACTACTGTGTCACATAAAAATCTATTGTGAACTAGAGAAATTCGTTTTAATAAGATATAAATCTCTTGGTTTAGGCATTAGTCCCTTTAAATCTCATTATTGTTATTTGTCAGAAGTAGTCTTTTTAGAGTTTTTTTTTTTTTTTTTTTTTTTTGAGTGTCTACATGACTGGGGGAGAGGCAGAGAGAGAGAATCCCAAGCAGGCTCCACTCGGACAGTGCAGAGCCCGATGCAGGGCTTGAACTCACAAACCATGAGATCATGACCTAAGCCAAAATCAGTAATTGCATGCTTAACTGACTGAGCTACCTGGGTGTCCCCAAAGATGAATTTTTCATTAAAATCTGCCTAATCCACTCCAAGAGTGATCTACAATGAACTCTTAGGCTTTTATTAATAAATATTAAAATATCTTACTGCACAGTGAATGTCAGTTGTGATGAAGCAGCTGTATTTTTGTGCGTCTTTTGTTATTGAAAGTACTCATTGTCTCTAAATGTTCACAAAGTGATTACTGCTTTTTTGTATCATAATTCATGCACATTCACTTTTGAATTCTTTTGTCTCCCAGCATCTGTTTTTTTTATTTTCTGTGACTGTATCTCATAAAAGAAATCCAAGATATGATGGTTATCTGCTTAATGTAATCAATATGTGTAGCTGAAGTAGAAAATTCATCCAGACCTCAATATATTTTGAAGGGTTTTAGCTTTTCGGTGATCAATTTAGCTAAATAAAGTGTAAGATTAAATCACCATTTTCCACTAGACTGTAGAGCCATAATCTGTAGCCTAGGGTTATCTAATACTTATGCTGTCTCTTGTCAAATTTTCTCTCTCTTCCAGATGTGTTCCTTAAGATATTACCCCCCTTTGGTTTTGAGGGTGTTTGAGGGTTAGTCACTGGTCTCTTTTTGTAAATTATAAATAGCATTTAATTTTCTGAGGTCCTTCTATACCTGTACAATATATTCTCAGTGTGGTTTTCTTCAAAATGGCTTCTGGCACAGTGAAGTCATGGAAAATTGTGTTTTAAAATATACTACAAAGTAGAAAATTATCTCAAGGAATTCTCTTTACTCATAAATACTGGGAATATTTTGTAATCTATTCACCTTATCATAAATACTAGGATTTATTGCAGGTCCCCTTTATTGATCACTTGGTTATATTAGATAATCCTAATTAGAACTATCAGAAGAAGGAAAAGAAAAATTAGGATTCCATCCAGATATCAATGACATAGCTCCAGTTACCATGCTTCTCTAGATTTTTAGTGGCCTGTAGGCTATTTTATCGATAGATATGCCTCATTGGAGTGGGACAGGTGGTCTTGCCCCATTGTAGAAAATGTTAATGAGTTAACAAATCTTCTGAAAAGTTAATAGGCATTAAACAGAAGAACAAATCCAAAGTGGTGTGCCCTTGAGAATTCCATACAGAACATAAAATGCATCAGCGGATCCCATAGCGCAGATCCGCATGTGTTTGGAGCAGCCTAAGTTATTGTCCTGCTTCTAGTAAAGTTCATACAGCACTCGACACTTTGCAGAGTGCCTTCATGGATAACATCTCCTCTGATGTTCAGTATTCACAGTAGACTCTTGTCATCTTTTCAGTAGAGGCTCTGAAAAGATAAGGACCTTCCAGGCCTTCTAAGCTTCCGTGCCCCAGCAAAGCTAACACTCATACTGGATGTTGTCTGACATGTAAACTTGTGCTCTTTTACCCACATCACAGACCTACCAGCAGTGCCTAAGTAATTCAGTCGGTCCTGTGAGAACCAGTGTAGCACTAAGATGTAAGCTGCTTAGAAATACAGACCCTTGAGAAAGTCTTTCGTAAGAAGTAGCATTGTCACGATACTACCAGCATTTATGTAGCAAACTGTCAGGTGTTATGTAAGTATTAGTAATACTACGACAGTTTCACATGGCAGCCTAAGCAGAGATTGGGACCCTAGAGAAACCCTGTGCCTTTGTTTCTATTCTTTACAGAATTCTCTAGTGCATATAACCTTGTATTTTATTCTCATCTTCAATCCTCTTGATCAGTATTGTACAAATACAATATTTGTACTTGTATTTGTATTTGTGTTGAAACAGTGCCTAGTACCTGGTAGGTGCTCAAGTAACATTGTTGATGGAGAGTGATAAAAGTATCCCTGACCTTTGTGCCAAAGGCATAGACCTTGACTTACGAGATACAAACACTGAATATAGCACACCAGAGTGATGCACTCCCAGAAAGGCCATGTGACATGCCATGGTCCCTCTTGCCCCGGTATCAGTTCACCCCGTAGCCCAGGGCAAACCTCGGCTGGGTCCTGAGTTTGCCTGTGCTCCTAGATGGCAGGGCCACTGGACATCCCCATTGAAAATGCTCCTTCTTGTTGGTTTACATAAAAGTTCCCAAAGTGTTTTCCCAGACATTGCATTTGAGCTCCAGAACAACTCTGAAAGGGAGAATCCAAGGTCCCTGCACCTACCTGGGCTCCTTGATTTCTGAAGTCCTTTGCTATTCTGGTGTTGTAATTCTGAAGACCATACTCTTTCCTTACTTGTGAATTAGGGACAAGAATATATCTGTAATGAAATTACCTCCCAACTCTTAAGCAAAGCAAAGCAAATTTTTTTCCTCCAGTGGTTGTCTTCATATCTCTTTAATTTGGTCTTAGATCATATTCCTGATGGTTTATAATAAAAGCACCCAGAACCTCCACACTTGTGTGTGTGTGTGTGTGTGTATGAATTTTATGACTCTATATCATAATTAGATGACTGTGTACCTGAAAACATAGATGTATATCTGCTGCATTTGTACAAAATACTATATTAAGAAAACTTGTAGCTTAATAAGAAACACATTAAAAAAGAGCTTATATTAGTGTTGAAATTTGGTGGGATGGCTGGCTTTAGACACCTTTTCATTCTGTCTACTGTATATGCTCTCCTTTAACTATTCCAAACAAGATTTTCAAGTTTCTGGACATCCATGACCCAATTTGCTTTCAAGTATAGTACGATTTCCTGTATGTGGAGTAATGCCTTAAGCATATTATAACTCCTGCTATTTTCCAGTAGAAAAACAAATTGTGCTTACCTCGTCATATTTTCAACTTCTTTAAAAATAACTGAGAGGCTTAAAATGCTTTGCATAAGACTTATTTCGTGTCCTAGGCCTTCTTTGGGAGAAAAGAGAAAGAATCTTTTGATATAAACTTTTTTTGCTGTAATCCTTTTCTAATATTAATCTTATTCACTCTGTGTCCCTCTTTAATTACCATTACCCCTTTAATCTGACCACGTGTGGGATTGGGGGAGGGAGGTGTTTGCTACCACAATAACATGACTCTAGGTACATAAATTTCAGTTTTCTTTTTCCAAAATGGAAGAGTACAGAGCCCTAACCATTCCAAATCTAAGAGGTGTACTTTCAATCCCAAAGTTATAGAGATACAACTGAAAAATCAGTGGTCATCATGGGGCATCTTGGTATTTATGTTATATTTGTCTTTGTACTCATATCATTATAACTTGTATGTTTTAATGTTTATTTTTGAGAGAGAGAAAGAGATTTTTGAGAGAGAGAGAAAGAGAAAGACAGAGTACGAGCAGGGGAGGGTCAGAGAGAGAGGGAGACACAGAATCTGAAACAGGATCCAGGCTCTGAGCTGTCAGCCCAGAGCCCAGCGCAGGGCTCAGACTCACAGACCACTAGATCATGACCTAAACTGAAGTCAGACACTTAACCAACAGAGCCACCCAGGCACCCCCATTATAAGTTGCATTTTTAGGGCACTTTATCATTTGTGAAAGAGCATGTATAGTACCCATTCATACTAGGTATTCATTTGAACCTTGTAAAAGCCCTAAGAAGCAAACAGGGCTTCCTTTTATGGATGAGGAAACTTGCCCTTGGAGTGTTCCTGTTGCTGCCCAAGGTTCCTTGTGATGAAGTCAGCTCTGATTCCAGCCCCGTCATGGTCCATGTGACTTCATGAAACGAACCACTTCATGGTTATGCAGTCTTTCCAGTTTGGAGGATTTATGGGGAGCAGTTTCATTAGCAAGTGTGTAACTGTTGTCACAGATAGTATCTGCGCCTAGATATTATAATAGCAGTCCAGTGCAGCAGACTGTCCTTTGGGGAAACAGATCATCAATGTGGCCTCTTTTTCTAAGTATGTTGTAAATAGACGGTACTTTGTGCTTGTTTAAAATGCCTTCTCAGAAGCTCCATGGGTGGCTCAGTAAGTTGAGCGTCTGGCTTCTGGTCAAGTCATGATCTCATGGTTCATGAGTTCAAACCCCATATTGGGCTTTGTGCTGATAGCATGGAGCCTGCTTCGAATTCTGTCTCCCTCTCTCTGTGTCCCTCCCCGGAGTAGTGCTCACTTGGCGTGCGCTCTCTCGCACGCACTGTTTTCTCTCAAAAATAAATAAACATTGAAAAAATGTTAATGCCTTCTCATGTTGCAGTGTGTTTCCAATCTTGTAAGTAGTTACAGTAGATGGTATATTTTCTCAATTTCATTTATAGGCATATTTGGTCATGTAATTAAGTAACGTTCCTAGACACATGAAGGTAAGTAACAAAGAGAACAAGGACCCTATAGTATTTTTTTAATTGTTCAAGTTATTTCCTATTCCACCTGTGGCATACATGTGATTGAAATAATAATTACCAGTATTACCCACTTCATGCTCATATTGATTAAGAATTAGAATTGCCTCTTTAATTGAAAATCTGTAAACTGCATACAAACATAGATTCCTTTAGAACCGCTTTTAACCATCCTTGAATATGATAGTTTTTCATAGTTCCTTGCAGATTTGATCCCCCTCTTTATTTTCTTGAGGACTGACATATAGGTGTAAAACTTGACTCTAAAGTAGAAAGAACAAGGTATTGGAGATTTTTTTTAATTCCAAACACATAAAACATGAAAGTAGCCAAAATTGAGTCAAACCACAGTATTTCTTTCAAGATAATTCTTCAAAGATGAAAAAGTGGCATAATTTCCGTAAATCAGCTAAAACTACCCCCCAGAAAATAATCAAATTCCAGAAACTGGCTTAAATTTTAATCTCAAAACTCCAGGTCTAATCCCATTAATGTAAAGGAAGGAAGTATTCATCTAGGGGAATTATCCTATTTCTAGATATTTCTACCAATTTGTAGATACCTAATTTAGTGTCACTCTAATAGGGGCTTCCTTGAAAGACACTGCACTTTTGGTAACGTATACTACCCTATTGACTAAAAAAGTAAATCTTTAGAGTGCCTGGTGTTCAGTGCCCAATTCTTGATTTTGGCTCAGGTCACGATTTTATGGTTCATGGGGTCAAACCCTACGGAATTCTCTCTCCCTCTCTTTCTGCCTCTCTTGCTCCTGTGCTCTCTCTCAAAACAAACAAATAAGTTTAAAAAAGAAAACAGTAAATCCTCTAGACCCATGAAAAATTAATTCCTAAATATAGTTTTTCAAACTTTTTTTTAGTGATCTCTGTCTTTCATGTTAAAGGCTTTCCTCAATTCTTAGAAATATTTGGCTATATTATAGCTTAAAATGAAGCACTAAAATGCAAACTTGAAATTCTTTGTGCTAAGATGGAACTTACTGCCTGGTTACTTGGTCAGTGGGTACCTAATATTTTGTTGGGACAGCCCCCAAAGCCAAGACCATTAGGTCCCTGTTTGGTGCTCTGTAGTATTTCCAAAGAAAAGTCCTGCAATGTCGTACCTGAAGATGTGTGCAGGGTGGGGTGGGAGTGGGCAAGGGTTGTAGAGAAGATATTCAGTCACATTGCTCATGTTGCAGCAGCTGAGAGAGGTAAGGAACCTGGGGGCTCTCACTGGCCCTTTTGTAGACTTTCATTTGATATTTTTGTTTCTGGTCTAGTGCCTCGTGCCTTCTTTCAGCCATGCCTTAGGACCCAATTCACTGAAAGTCAACTTTTCAAAAGAATAAACCTCTGTTTTTCTGCCTGGGTGGAAGAGAGCCATTTTCCTGGCTGTGTCGAGTAGAAGGGGAAATTCAGCTGCTTGTTTTAAAGACGTTAAACCAATTGTTTCATATGGGTATGACTCTACAACCCAACTACTCCTTAGCCTTCAAAAATACCTGCTGCCTTCCTAAGCCTCCCTGAGATTCAGCTGAGCGAAACAGTATGGTTCTTGTTGGCTTAGGCTCTACTCCCCAGTCACTGATCTGGGCACAGCCCCCAGTCTGCTCTACTAGTTAGCACTCATCCACTTAAAGCTTTCAAAATGCTGTTGGCATCCACCATGAATTGCCACCTTCTTCTCCCTGCTCTTGTCCTGGTGGGATATGCCTTTGTTTCGTTTTTATTGTTCCTTTACTGTCATTTTAGGAGAATATTTGAGAGAACCAGGGAAAAAACATATAGTCAGTCTTCCATGTTTAATCAGGAGTGCTCTGAATGAGCACTCTAAAATGTACATTATCACCTTATTCCAATTGGACATCATCACCTTCCATTCCAAATTATACACCATTGCCTCTTAGATAAAGTTCAGCCTGAAGGGAACCATGTCTCCTCCCTATTCTCTATGTCCAAGAGTCATGTCAGTGCCTCTGCAGAGCCAAAGTAGCTGAATGGAAATGGTTAGTGAATATCCAGGACAAGGATATTGTATAGACATCCCTCCCAATTATCATAGACATTTTTCAAATGGCATAAATTATACATTAACAATGGAAATAAGACAGGAGACAAAGCTGAAAGCAAAGTATGTATCAATCAATGGCAAAATAAATTCAAAAACAAAATCCCCTAACAGATAAAAGATAAACTTTTGAGAAAAGCCTTGGAGTGTATATACTATTGGATTGTTTCCAATTTTATAATTAAAATAAAATTCTGGATAATTAAAATGCAGAAAATCTTACGTCCAAGATTGGACAGGGCACACACACACACACACACACACACACACACACATACGCACACCCCAAAAATAAAAACAAAAGCAAAAAATACTGTTAATTCCTATTAACCCAATAAACCTTAAAAAGTGAATACATTGTCATAAAAATTCAAATTTTCAGGCAATGACTGTATGTTACGTGGTTATAACAGTTGAGAGGAAAGACTGAAGCTAAATTCCCTTTAGTCATAAAAGCCTCATCATTATAGTGACTTAGAGATAGCCAAATCTAGTTAACACGCCTTCTTGGTTCTATGGACCATACTATAATCTGTGCCAAATGCAATTAAAGAATGGTTCAAATGGCAATCTGTAGAGCTTTGAAGATATCCGTGGGAAATAGGCTGCCTGGCTGTTCATTACTGTTGTAATAGATTCGAAGTGACATTGGTTTAAAAAAAAAAAAAGCAACTCATCATTCTGGTCCAATTGACCAATTAGGGCTTTCACACTTGTCATACTGCACTTGCACAATTGTTGACATTATTTTTCATCATATGATGGTTATGGGAAAGATACATGGTGCCTGATAGACTCTTGTAATATCTCTGCCTCGAACCAAATTTAAGTCTTCATGCACACAAGAGTCTAAATATGTGTATTTAGATACATAGGTGTAATGGATACGGTGTATAAGTGTACGGTGATAAGAAATAAATGAGTTGATACTTAAAAAGCAGATGTTGAAACACAGATAACAAGAAAATATGAGGTTTGAAGGAGCTGACCCACTCCTCAGTGACATAAATCGTATGAGAATCATAACTACTGAAATAGGAAACTTATAGTTCACTAGCAGAAATATTTTCTTGTCATTTCAGATATCCGTGGAAAATCTCTTTGGAAATCATTCATAAAAAGAAGGCATTAATATTGACATAAATACTACAGCATCAAATTATACCGATTAGGTTTGCATCAAATGTCCATTGCAAAATACTCTTTAAAAAAGGAACAGGAAGCACTTTTATACTTCTTTTCCTTATATTTTTTCCCACTGTTTTATTTGCACTTTAGATGAGGAACAGTTATAGTCAGGAATCATTTTGTCATTGAACAGTTAACTCTTCAAAGATCTTTTCAGATTTTAGTATGTATGTTGGTGGTATAGTGGTGAGCATAGCTGCCTTCCAAAGATCTTTCCAGATTTTAAATTCTCTTCCCCTTTCCTTTTGTAACTTCAGCACTGAAGGTGAGCAGAAGACTATGCATGTGACACAATTTTCACTTAATAAGACCTGGACCAACCTAAACTAAGTCACCTGAATTCATGTTCTCAGCCCTCTCTCTTTCTAAGCAGGAGCCCAACCACCTAGATGGAGATGATGTGTTTAAAGAAATCCAAATGACAGAAGTTAGGCAGTCTACATTGGTAAACTCTAGGCAGAATTATAGATTTCCATGAAGAAGGAAGGTCCTCTTTGTTTTGGTTTTATTTCCTCCAGATTATCAGTTAAGTATTGACACATTATAAAGAAAACAAAAGTTCTCAAAAGACCTCCTCAGTGGTATCCACTTCCCCCTTAAACCTCTGTCTCTATCTCCCTCTGAATTCCAAGGTAGTTAAGATGGTAGAAATAAGTCCTTGAGACCTGAGGCTGAGATTGGTTAGGGTCAACTGGATGCATTTGTTATGCAACACCAAGTAAAGGCACTAGGCAATGGGAGGGAAAAGTAGACAAGTTAATTGCTGTGAATTACTGCAATTGTTAAGCCAATAATAGAGGAATTCCTAAAACCTAGAACTCCTTGGAGTTCTCTTTGTAACAATTCCATCAAAGGTGCTAACGCAGTTGCTACCTGAATCAGTGCTTTTCAAAGATGACTTGAGGTATAATTTATATCTATTAAAGGAAAGGAGAAACACTAAAGTGAAAATAGCTCATGGGCTGGTTTGGGAGAGGGGTGGTTTTACTTAATATAGGCTGCTTGTGAGTAGTTTGGTTACTTGTTCTTACTGGTGTTAACTCTAGTTAAAGGATTTAACGCAACTTAAGTGTTCCAAAATGTTGAAGGCTCTGAGTATAATGCTAAAGGTCTATGGCACACACATTTATTTCTATCACTCTTGGTGAGTCCATTACAATATATGGATTTAAAAAAATGTTTATTTTCTGGTGACCTTTAAATGTCAAATTTTTACTTATTCGCACAGAAGTTGTGCAAGACCAACGTGTTCTTTCCCTATGCTATGTGTCAGGGACCTGGGCAGAAATAAGATCTGGTCTTTGCAATCTAAGGGAAAGAGATGGACAAAACTTGGATTGCAGGACAAGTTTGAAGAAATTCTAGGCAGAGGCAAAAGTAAACATGTGATACACAAGGAAGGAGTTGAGATAATTAGAAAAATCCAGAAAGAAAACTTTGGAGAAGATTAATTCTGAGCTAAGCTTTGAAGGAGTCAGTTTCTCTGGGAAAGCAAGCAGAAAACAAAAGATACTGATGGTTTGAGAAAAAGGAAAAGCAAACGTATGGAGGGCTGAATGGGCTAATTTGGTGAAGAGTGGGGGTCATCGAGGAGTTTAACAGTAGACAAGGCTGGATATGTGGTTTGGAGATAAATTATGTTGGTACTCAAACGCCGTGATACAACATTTGTACAACAGAGGACACCAACCCATTCTTCTCTAAGGTTTGCAACCAAGGTCAATTTCACCCCATAGGGACATTTTGCAATGACTGGAGACAGCTGTGGTTGTTATAGTTGGAACTGAGGATGCTACTGGTTTCTAGTGAGTAGAGGCCATGAATGTTGCTAAATGCCCAACAAGGAAAGGATGGCCACCCACAACAAAGAATTATTCAGCCCCAAATGCTAATAGTACTGGGGTTGAGAAATTCTGGCTTAGGAAGATATTTCTGTGGCACTGGTTGGGGAGTAGAAGAAGGAGTGGGGGCTGTGGGCAGAGAGGCGTTGAGAAAATTACAGTCACAGGGTTGGGGTGAGATGACAAGACTGAACTAAAGCATCAGCCATGTGTTTGGAACATTGCGAGTAATCATAAGCAGCCAACTTTGAGAAACTCCAATCTGAACCAGTGACCAAGAGGAAACATTAACAGTTGCATCTCAAAGAGTAGTTGACAGAATTGTCTGTGGTTTAAAATTTGAAATGCTGGACACCCGACAGATGCAGAACCTGTGAGGCAGGAACCATCAGCACATTTTCCATGACTCCTGGAATAATCTTCAGTTGGAGTTCTACCTCATATCCTTGACTTGTAAACTTGTTTTCTAATACATCATAATACTTATAATGATCCCCAGGATTGTCCTGATTTTTTTTTAATCACTTAAATTAGAAGACTATTTGGCTCCCAGTTCTGCGAAGTAAGGACACAAACACATTGAAGATGTTCAGAAACACAAAAGCATAGCTGCGTCTTTTGTATAAAGGAACTCTTTGGGGGCATTTATATAAAATGTCACATCTCTCCAGCAGTAAGGCACACCTTTGCCTCATTTCACATACACACTTTGTCCCATGCTGGGGCCTTCACTAGTCCTGCCTCTCACATGCCTGGTCAGCACATTCTCAGATGAATGGTTAATTCAGTTCCGCATGCTTTCACCAGGTCACTGCATCCCAGGGAGAAGTCAGACGTTTATCTTGTTGGCTTCTGGGGTATCCTATACTTTTCTACCAAGAACATATGCCAACATGTTATCAGACTTCTCTCTGGGTGGGAGTTAGGGCTGGAAATAATATGTAGTTTCTTTTTCTTGTACAACTATTTCCCAAAAGGCCCTCACTGATTCAGCACAACTTTTGTACTATGGAAAGAATATACAAAACGGGTTGTCAAACGCAATTTGATGAGTTTGCATTTGGGCACTATCCCTGCAAGAGATCATCATAAACCACACCCTAATACAGAATGACACCCCAGGAAGCCCTTCATTATCAACAGTGACAAAAGATGGAGACCAAAAGAGGATGAATGTCACTATAAAGATGTGTTCCTGTATTTCCTGAGATCCCTAAAATAAGCTTTTCAGTATAGCCCAGGAAACAGCTTTTTCAACTGTTGAAAGTCAAGTTCCTTTAGATGAGTCCCATTAAGTGAAGTGTTGGGACATCTAAGACCCATGGATGTCAGAGCTAACAGTGTAATTCTAAATGCAAAATAACAAGTAAGATTCTGCCCCTGGTATAAACAGAATGTATCAGCCTCTCTGTCCTTATCCTACAAATTAGCCCCTTTCCAGAGATGTAAATAATATTAGAAGCTAGCCAACTCTGCCTTCTCCATGAAGGGGTGAGTGTGATATGATTGGAGTGCACTTCGTGTGAGGGGTATCTAGGTCAGAATAGTTGTCTACAATAGTTGCCTTTAATACTGGCTTTGCTGGTGGTGTGACCTTGAGCAAGTCATATTCCCTCTCCGGTTGTCAGTTTCTTCCACCATGGGGCTCACAGAGATCAAATGAGATGCTGCACTTGACAGCTAGATCTGGGACCTATGAAGCAATAAGGTTTTTGATGTCTTTTGGTGCGTAGGTGAGGTTGCCTTTTTGGAACTTTCTCAACCTCAAGACTTATCTGCAATTAGTTCTTCATGGTCCGTGGCTCATTTTTTCTAAGTTTCTAAGTTGAAATTTCCAAGAAAAGGAATATTATTGATCCGCTTCTCTTTGGGGGCTATCCCATAAGTCAATGGTAGTGGCCCACCTATCAGATTTTTGCTGTGGAGTCAGGCACCACCACTGGTCCACTGGTCTGTTTCAGTTGTGACCACTGGGGCTGGGTGAGGAGGTGGTATCATAATAAAAATGGCCACAGATGGACAAAAAGGCACTGACTGAGAGCTTTAAGTACCCTGATTTGAGTACTTGACTATAACTCCTGGTTTTAGCACTCTTACATATGTACCTTCTTGAAGTTCATCACTATTCTATTCTGTGGTATAGGAAACATACACGTCTGATGATGGGTTGTCTTAGGAAATGGGTCCATGGTTTAAAAAGTACCCAGTCTAGGAAAAAGTCACTACTCACTCACACGAAGGAGCAAAATCAGGTTTCATTCTATTTTGTTTTCTGTACTATCATAAAGTCACTTGGAACAGTTTCCACAACCTGCAGCCAAGCATCCTTGCTAAGTCACATGGTAGAATCTTTAAGAGAGAACTTTGTAATAATTCATTATAGCCCTCATATGATCAACCATATCAAGTGGGAAATAGAGAAGTGGGATTGAGTTTAAAATTAATCTTAAGAAAGTGCTATCTCCCAGAATACTCAAAATTGCTTGCCAAGTTTGATGTGTGGGGTGTCATTCTGAAAAAAACAAACTCCCTGAAAAGCCAGGGGAGAATAAACCAGCATCAATTCTCAAAGACTCAGTCTCCACTCCTGTGGTCTTGCTGATGTTCTAATATACAGGGATAGAAGAGAAAGAAAGAAACAAGAAAAAGAAACAAGATTAACTTTAGAAATTCATTTCCAGCCATTTCAAACAGCTTTGGCATTTCCTGTTAAGAAACATTATTTATGTCCACTCCTCCAGCATAGCATTTTTCACTGCCTGGCTTGTGACCCTGTTAGAAATATGGTAGACCTAGCAATCCAGGCAAATGAGGCCTGTCTCTCCCTCCATGCATGCCGCCAAATCAACTAAAGTAGGACTGGGTCATGTTAAGTCACCAACTTAATTTGTCTAGCCAACTGATTCGAGCTAAATGCTCTGTGTGGCCAAGAATCTATCAGATAATAAATCATTTCCCTCATTGATACAATCTCTTGCCTATGTTGATTCAGTCTTTTGGCTAGAACAGCAACTTTATATTCCCACTAAGACCAACTTCCCAGAATGTGAAAACTTGGTGATAATGTTATTCACAGGCATACTTTATTATTATTTAAGATAATTCATTAATTTGGTAGGCAAGCAGACTGAGGTTAGCCTCAAGAGATCAAATGCTGTACAAGTCGCTGAGGAATCATTTGGGAGATGGCCGCTGCCCTCCAGGTTCTTAAAATCTGGACAAGGCAATGGACAAAAATTTAGGGAACAGAAAAGTTGTGACTAAGAAAGAAGACAGCCTGCTCTGAAGTGAATATTTGCATTCATGGCTCACATTTCATGACAACATTTTTAATTGCTCTTGAAGTGAAGTAATTTGCGGGTGATAGATCTGGGTGTCGCTTGAGAGAAACCGCACAGAACCCGGAAGGCCGTGCTCCAGCGGAAACTGCAGAAATGCAGAAATGGTCAAAAGCACCATTGTGATGTCGCCTTCTATTAGCCCAACTGAGGAGATGTAATTATTCTGCTAAGTCTTTGTTTGTTATTTGAGAGCAACAAATTAAAGCCCACTAATCTACCTTGCTGTATGGTACTTATCAAACCTAAGAGGCTTCAATTATCACCAGCTTAATAAACTTACTAATCTGCATTAAATGAAATCCTTTGCAAAGTCACATTGAAACAATGCTTAAGTCGTAAGCAGCCTGCCTGGTGTCTACAGCCTGCTGTGGCTGAGCCCCAGAATGTACTGTGTAATCAAATTCCATGTTAACTTAAACTCACAAAACTCGTAATAGTTGGTCACGTGTGTGTGTGTGTGCTTTTTTTTTTTAAGTCACATTAATTTATACAGTGCCTTTTTAATCCAAAGAAAATTGAGACTTAGGTATAAGTCAGACAAGAATGTAATTTAAAACTGCTTAGGGGCTCCTGGGTGGCTTAGTCGGTTAAGCGTCCGACTTTCGCTTAGGTCATGATCTCGCGGTTCGTGGGTTCGAGCCCCGCGTCGGGCTCTGTGCTGACTGCCAGCTCAGAGCCTGGATCCTGTTTCAGTCTGTGACTCCCTCTCTCTCTGACCCTCCCCTGCTCACGCTGTCTCTCTCTCTCTCCTAGAAATAAATAAAACATTAAAAAAATTAAAAAAAATTAAAAAAATAAACTGCTTAAATTTTGCCACTGGTACAAAAAAAGCTTAAAAGAATATTTTATTTTGCAAACGACAAGCGAGCACGGTAGAGAAAAAGTCCTCATATGATATGCAAAGTATCCAGGTTGTCATCATGTTATTGATCCAGACCACAGTCCCTTGGGGGATAACAAGAGATGGGCAGTATGCTTAGGTTTGCCAAAGGAGAAACTGAGGCAGTGGAATGGCTTGCAGCCAAGGATAATTGGAAACACAAACAGGCTATCGCTTCATCTCTCTGTCTTTTTCCCCCCTAAGCATTCTAGGAAAGAGAGGACTATAAGCAAAATCTCTAACTGAATGGTTTAGCCTTCATGTAGATATTCTCCAAATGATTTGTATCGATGCCTAGCACCAAGGCTCACGTTGATAGTAACAGTGTCTGAGAAATGCATCAATTAGATCTTAAATGTTAAATGATGAGCAGAGGAGTACAAATGTGGGGAAATCTGTGAATCTAAGAACGCAAAGAAAGGGAGTCCTAGAATTAAGCTGAACAGAGCACTTCAAGATTTTGTCCTCAATCATTTGAACTAATTAATCATATAAGCCTGTCCAGGGCACACAGAACTCCACGCATATGCAGATACCAACTAACATCCAGCTATTTTAGATTCTCTTGACACCGTTTCATTTAATATAGAAAATACTGAACTTCCTATTTGAATACAAGAGAGGGCTAGCAAGGACCATCACTTAAAGTTTATCTGAGAAACAAAAGTTCTGATCTTCTCTGTTATTTTGAATTACACGATGAAAATTATTTTTGGATCATCTACATCAGTCTCTGTTTTCTATGACTTGAAAATTTTTGAGCCAAACCGTGGTGTAACATGGTCTAAATTCAGTGGGAAAACATAATCAATGGGCAATTATACTACTTAACAAACGATTGAATTTAAATACTGGCATCTAACATTAAGAAAAGACTTTTTGTACCTTCAAAATAACATTGCAATAAAAATATTTCCTAAGATTTTTTTCCCCTTAGACTCCAAAAATATGGTGTCCAGGCATTCAAGAATGCTATGGACCCATTGTTCTTCAAATATGTTAGTAAGCTATAATACCATCCAAAAGGAAGGGTGGAGATTTAATACATTTTTATATGTTTCTCTCTTTTCAGTGCTTTTCAGAATGTTTTCTGTAATGTAGAACTGGTGAAAGCAGAGCTTGGAATGTGTCTACCAGATCCCAACAACAACATTAAAAAAAACCCCACATGCGTGTGTATGTGTGTGCACATGCATGCTGTGCGTGAACATGTGACCCAGTAAGTCACTGAGTCATTTCAGTGGCAATACCTTAAGACTGACAGGTTCAGTTTGCCCAGTATTTTAAGATTTGACAGTTGCACAGGTGCAGAGCATGTTGGGAAAATAGAGGAATAAAGTGTTCCATTGATGAACATCTCAAAGAATGCTCCATCCACAGTTGCATGATCTATTTTCTTGATAACTGTATAATATTATCCACTATTTTAACAAATGTTTCTTAAGGTTCTGTTAGGGACCAGGCACTGGGGTAAGGGAAGAGAGTAAAAAGGTAAATAGATCTGGTCCCTGCCCTAAACGGGCATGAGGATATAGAATAACTAACTGTGTATCATCAGTAAGGATAGAAAGTGGTAACAGGCAGGGAAAGAAAAGTACGTACTTGAAAGCTCAAGGGAGGAGACATTTTCCATCGTGGAGATGGAAAGAAGAGAATAAAGGAAAATTAAAGCTAACTCTTAAGAAGTAGAAAGCATGGGAACAGGTAATTAAATTGAAACCACCTCCCTGAAATCATGGAAATCATGAAGGACAAATTCAATTCATTCAAAGAAACACAACAAAAATCACTTACGTGCCTACTCTGCTAAGAGCACCAGTTCTCTTCCAGACTGAGCTCAGGTCCCTCTTCTGGCCAAAACTGGGGGTGCCTTAGGGTCCATGAGCTGATGCCACCCACAATCTGTATGTGAATAATGAGAGAAGGGCGAAAATTGAGAAGAAACATTTAGAACTTTCTACAGCAATGCGCCACTGCCACAAAGTCCACGTGCATCACCATTTTATGGCATTTTATAAAATGATCAGTTTGGGGCGCCCGGGTGGCGTAGTCGGTTAAGCGTCCGACTTTCGCTCAGGTCATGATCTCGCGGTTCGTGGGTTCGAGCCCGCGTCGGGCTCTGTGCTGACTGCCAGCTCGGAGCCTGGAGCCTGTTTCGGAGTCTGTGACTCCCTCTCTCTCTGACCCTCCCCTGTTCATGCTGTCTCTCTCTCTCTCTCCTAGAAATAAATCAATAAAACATTTTTTAAAAAATAAAATGATCAGTTTTCAGTGGATTGAATACTTATTTTAAGTGATCCTTCCCCACAAATCATCTGAAAAGCATTGCTCTGGTGGGGTGCCTGGGTGGCTTAGTCGGTTAAGCGTCCGACTTTCGCTTAGGTCATGATCTCACGGTTCGTGGGTTCGAGCCCCGCGTCGGGCTCTGTGCTGACTGCCAGCTCAGAGCCTGGAGCCTGTTTCACTCTGTGACTCCCTCTCTCTGACCCTCCCCCGTTCACCCTATCTCTCTCTCGCCTAGAAATAAATAAAATATTAAAAAAATTAAAAAAAAAAAAAGCATTGCTCTGGAACACA
Organism: Proteles cristata cristata; assembly: GCA_017311185.1. Taxonomy (NCBI): domain Eukaryota; kingdom Metazoa; phylum Chordata; class Mammalia; order Carnivora; family Hyaenidae; genus Proteles; species Proteles cristata. Next base: position 741,975 of record JAESUZ010005265.1, on the reverse strand, counting down.
GTATGAACTGGAAAGCAGATGAAGGTTCTTCAAAACTTTTGCTCTTCCTCTGCAACATAAAAATAATTTGCACGTGATTTAGCATTCAACAAGTATTCTTGAATGCTGATGTGAATTATTTAAAAAGTAAGTGAATGCGGCTCTGATGGCTGGTGTTCAAATTTTTCCTGTAATGGTCAGAGTCAGGCTCCAGGTGGCATCAACTTTAATAAAATATAATTAGCTCCACAACTAAGCTTTTGTTCACATTTTGTTCTTTTTAATTTTATTCTTTTAATGTTTATTTATTTTTGAGAGAGTGTATGAGCAGTGGAGGGGCAGAGAGAGGGAGACAGAGGTTCAGAAGCAGACTCTGCACCACCAGCAGAGAGCCCAATGCTGGGCTCAAACCCATGAACCATGAGATCATGACCGGAGCTGAAGTTGGACTCTCAACCGACTGAGCCACCCAGGCACCCCTACGTTTATATTCTTAATGGTTATTTAAAGACTTCTGCATTAGAACTGTAAGCACAGAGAACAGTTTTCTCTACCTGGTTCTCTTATGAAATATTGGATTTGTACATTTATGAAATGCATACCCTCTCTTATAATAATTCACTTTCAAATAACAAATTCTGGGATCCCAAATGGAGCACAATGCATACGTGTGCATTTATATGCATCCCATAGTTTATTATTACTTTTCATTTAATGTGACTTCAGGTGGAGTCAGTATTTAGCAATCATGTCCACATCATTATGACATGTGGTACTCAAAACAAAAAGGAAAAGGAAAAAGAAATACTTGTTTTAATAAAAGAAACTCCGTGTGTGTGTGTGTGTGTGTGTGTGTGTGTGTGCGTGTGCGTGTGTGTATGTGTGAAAGTCAACTGGTACTACAGTCAATTAGATACCTTTACCTGCAGTGACAGTTTTAATAAATGGTCACATACAGTATTTTAACACAGGAGGTAGCATCCCAGAGTCAGAAATTTCATATATCTGTATATGTGTGTGTGTGTGTTTATTTTATGACTTACCTTTACAGTTATATCATGAGCTAGAAAAAAGTGGTTCACAAGAAAGAAGTTACTTTTTTACTAAATATTGGGAAAGGACCTAAGATCTCTTGCAAACTTAGAGTTTGGAGGTGAAGTTGGTAGGTGAATCAGGTTCTTCATCTCTGCTCCACAATTTCCTGGTGATTATTGACCTGACTTTACTTATGAAATACTTATTATACTTATCCCTTGTGTGCCAATAGGAATCTTAGATCACATTATTTAGTTAAATAAATCTGTAAAGAATTGCTACTTATAAAAATTGACTTTTGAAACATCAAACTGTCCACAACCCCCTTTACCCAGGTGATGAATATTATCTGTTCATGTTTCCTCAGAAAGTAGTGTTTGAATTAAAGACCAATGACATTTTTACTCCTGCCTTTTTATTTGGAGCAGTCACGGATTTGAAAGGAGGTTGATGTGGCTGGAAGGAGTGAGTGGGGATGAGAGAACCATGCAAGACTAAAGACCAGTTGGGGCGCCTGGGTGGCTTAGTCGGTTAAGCGCCCGACTTTTGCTTAGGTCATGATCTCGTGGTTCGTGGGTTCGAGCCCCGCGTCGGGCTCTGTGCTGACTGCCAGCTCAGAGCCTGGAGCCTGTTTCCGTCTGTGACTCCCTCTGTCTCTGACCCTCCCCTGCTCACGCTGTCTCTCTCTCTCTCTCTCTGTCCTAGAAATAAATAAAAATATTAAAAAAAAAAAAAAAAGACTAAAGACCAGTTGAGGACCTAGATTTTCTTTTAGAAGTAGTGACAAGCCACTGAATGATTTTGGGGACCAGGGAATGACATGAGCCAATTCATTATTTTAAACGGCCATTGCTAAAACTGTTACACATGATACCGTGATGATGGAGTCATGATGCTATGCTTATGGCAAAAACCCAGAGAACTATACAAAACAAAGCATGACCCCTGATATAAAACTGTGGATTTTGTTAATGAAAATGTATCAATATCAGTTCATAAATTGGAACAGATGTAGCACACTGGTACAAGATATTAAATAAGTTGGAAATCATGGAGGATGGGGAATAAATGAGAATTCTGTACTTCTGTTCAATTTCTCCTCAAACCTAAAATACTCTAAGAAATTCTCTTAATTAAGAGGGAAAAAGAGATTTATGCTAGATGGACAATGAAGGGGACAAATTAGGAAGCCAACACAGTGTATTCTTAAAAATATCTTTATTAGCATAGCTTCTTTCAAAAGAATTTGCTATCAGACATTCATTCCGGTATCAAATACTCAAAGATCAGAATTCTCGCCATTAGAGTAAGGTGAGGTGCTGAGAAAATAGAGGAGAAAAAAATCACACTGCCATCCAGTGGAACACACATTGGAGATTAAATCTATATTTCTGTAGTGGTCATTTTTTATACCTACTTTTGAATTTGTGTTCATTTCTATGTACACCAAATTTAAATTAATGTATTTAGAGAAAGCTAATATATGTATTTATATCTTCCAGGTCCTAAAATCTTCCATAGAGATTTCATATTATACAAAGATAAGAATAAATAAAAAAGCTACAAGCTTTGGTAGTGAGTATGTAAGGGAAGACATGGACAGTGCCTAATAAACTTGAAGCACCTTAAAACTTTAGTGCCACCTAAGCAAAGGCTGAATTTATGATGGTTTTATTTTCTACCTAACAATCTAGTAAGTTGACAGAGAAAGATGGCTATCAGACAGAAATATACTCATGCTGCATTAACTTAACACCTAATAATTTTTTTATTTCCAGAGAGTAATAGGAATAGTTTTACATTGATATTGCTGGATCTGTTTGCTTATAACTTACTTCTGATGCTTAAAATGAGATTGATTCGATCTCAGTCTCTCCAGTTAAATAATGCTTGATTGTTAGGTTTTAAAAAAAGTACCAATCATGGGCAGTCTCTGCATTTTCTGACGTGATTTGACTTATCATTTGGTTGTGGATGAGGCAAGAGAATTGGTCTTGAAAACTCTCTCAATGGCAGAACCAGAAATGTCAAGTATTAATTAACTGTAATAATGTCTTAATAATACTTGGAATCTTACTGAGACAGAATAAGATTCTTGTGTGTGTCGAATTGCTAAACCGGGGCATTCTTAAGAGCAATTGGCATCTAGTGAGAATTCTTTAAGGGATTATTTATTAATTCAAATCTCCTTTCGTACTTGGTCTCGGTAGGCACAAAACCTTGTGCCCTGCTACATTTTTGTTATCAAAAGAATAATGGTTCCCGAATTTGTAAAAATTAAAACTACAAAAACCCTCATCTTCAAAATGCCTCTATATGTACTCCATACACACTAACGAGGGACTAACGGCAAAATTGTCATGTTCTGATTCCCCGAGTCTCCAGCTCTAAGAACTGAGATTGACCTAAGACATCACCAAGATGAAGTCACTTCCCCAAGACCACACGCACAGTCACCAACAAGCCATGGCTGGGATGCGTATTTTGGGACTCCTGGTCAGTCATGCTTCCACCAGGCTCCGCCTTACGACAGCTTTGAATGGATAAAGACAGTCAGGGTTTCAGAAAGAAAATCCCACAGCCAGATTTAGGTCTTTCCCTTGTGAGGATAAAGCGTTTGACCTGAGAAATAACTCATTGATGAAGGTAAATCAGTATCTCAGACAAATCAAAGTGCTTTTAAGTAGTTGGGACCAATGATAAGAAAACTAAAAATAACTTTAAATGTATATATACAAATATTTATAAATAAATATATGTAAATATTATAGAATTAGAAATGGATTTAATAATTTATTTTAAAATATATTTAAAAACACAATATGTAAAATTAAAACCAAATGTAATGTAAAAATATGAATACAATGTAAAACAGTAATATGTAATATATATGTAATATAGAATATATCAGGTCGTATAAATATAAATATAGAAATATGAACATATATTTGTATACATATTTTAATGTTTATTTATTTTGGGAGAGAGAAAGTGTGAGTAGGGGAGAGGGGCAGTATGAGAGGAACAGAGAGAGAGAGAGAGAGAGAATCTTAACCAGGCTCCAAACACAGCACAGAGCCTGATGCAGGGATTGATTGATTCCACAACCATGGGATCATGACCTTAGCAGAAATCAAGAGTAGGACACACAACTGACTGAACGACCCAGGTGCACCTATCTGTATATATATTAAATTTCATGTATCTATGTATTTATGTCTATATCATATATACATACATATGTATTTGTATATACATATATATGTATATATGTACATATATATATACATATATATATACACATACAGAGAGAGGGAGGAAGGGAAGAAGAGAGGGTGAGGTCACTGGCTTCCCTAGCAGTGAATCCTGATGTGGGAATTCTACTACAGATACAAATACAGCTGCATATCCATCCTCACCCTCTTCTCAAAGTTTTTGGTCCTCCCAGGGCAGAAGAGGTTCACAAAATAGAAATTAGTCTCTGAATCTATGATATTATTTGTTACATAAATTCCACATTTCTACATAACACAAAATGCTTCCGTTTCACAACTCAGCCTATTTCTTTGGCTCCTGACAAAGTCAGGACAGTTCAGGAATGAGTAGTAAGGTAAACAGAATCAAGGGCGTACAGAAGGACCTCACCTCGCCCCCATCATCATTTACTTGATGTATTTCCCATGCGGGCAGCCCCCATGAATACAGAACCCACCCCACCCCCCGGCCACAAGTTGTGCACCCACACTATAACACAGATACTTCTTTCCAACGAATGACTCGTGATTTTAAACAACGTAGCTCTTGTGGAGTGTGTCATTCTCCTAGTTTTCTTGATCATGATTTTTTCTTTCATTTTCTCCTTCTCTGAGTGAAGTTTCCCCTGTCACTATCTCTTAAAGATGTACAACAGTTTTACAGGTTCGGCACTACTGTAGTTCAGTTTTTCCATCTATGGAGGCATTCAGGTCGCTGAGAGTATGTGTATGGCTTGTAATTGTTTATGTTACCAGGTATGAACACAGCTATTACTTTCAAACAGATCCTTGACTATAAATGGGATACTTTTTGAAATAGAGACCTACATCCTCATTCAAATTTTCAGCAGTCTGTTAGGCTTGATACACACATAGCAGTATGTATACTTTTTTTAAGATCAGGATGATAACAATCCACTTATTACACTACAGAGGAGAAAAGGATCGTTCAGCACCCCCTAAAATCAGTCACAAAGTATGAAGATGCTGGGTTCACTGTACCCCAGTGGGAGCACAAGGAATTTGAGTCTCAGGCTAAGCCAGTGGCTGATGTATAACTTTGGCACAATACTTAACCTCTGTAAGCCCCAGCTTTTTATTTGGGTAATGAAATTTTATAATACCTGCCTTAGAGAGTTCCTGGGAATATTTCATGAAACATTATTTGTGAAAGCATTCTGTGAACTGTAGAATTCTTTATAAATATGATGTATTATTGCCAAACAGTGATTAGCTGCTTTATGATGAGGAAACAATTTTCCAAAGAAACATGGAAATATATTTTAAGTGGCTTATGAAAATGCCCATGAGATTAACAGTCTTACATATATTCATATTAACTTCTACGTAAAAATTTTGAATGTGTTTATAATTTACACAGCATGACCTATTGATAAAAAATGTTTCATTTATAATTGTAAAGCATAACTTATTGAATTGTTTCCCAATCTGGTGATAAAAATATAATTTAACTTTATGTTAAGGTGTCTATGATCTAAGTGGTAGAGGCTATGAAGTGAATTTTAATATAAATAATTTCAGGCCACAAAGAATTCTCCCCCAATGATGACTTTTTATTTTTATTTTTTTTATTTTTTTTAAAATGTTTTATTTATTTCTACGAGAGAGAGAGAGAGAGAGAGACAGACAGACAGACAGACAGCGTGAGCAGGGGAGGGTCAGAGAGACAGGGAGTCACAGACTGAAACAGGCTCCAGGCTCTGAGCTGGCAGTCAGCACAGAGCCCGACGCGGGGCTCGAACCCACGAACCGCGAGATCATGACCTAAGCGAAAGTCGGTGCTTAACCGACTAAGCCACGCAGGCGTCCCACGATGACTTTTTAAAAATGAGAAATTGGGGTCCAGTTGGTTAAGCGTCTGACTTTAACTCAGGTCATGATCTCATGGTTTGTGAGTTCGAGCCCTGCATTGGGCTCTGTGCTGACAGCTCAGAGCCTGGAGCCTGCTTTGGATTCTGTGTGTGTCTCTCTCTCTCTGCCCCTCCCCTGCTCGCACTCTGTCTCTCTCTCTCTGTCTCAAAGATAAATAAACATTAAAATAAATTTTAAATGAGGAATTGATATTCCCATAGAAACCAGGTTCAGAAATAGAATGAAGAGACCTGTTGTAGGTGAGGCAGTACCATAACAGACCTGGAGTACTGAGTATTTACAGTGGACTTTGACAATGAACCATTATCAGTTTGGACACGAACATCAGTAATTATAATACTGTATGCCTTTTCACCTAATGGAAGTGGGGCAAGGTACAGAAGTGCAATAGTAGTTGTGGTGATTCATCGTGTCTGGCAGCAGGCAGCCGAGCCTGTTAGAGAACATGGTATTTTATACGGAGTCTGGAAGGACGAAGAGGCATTGACTCAGGATAGAAGCCAGAACTTAGCGTTGCCAGGCAAATGGGGCGGCATATTGAGAGGCTGGGCAGTGTGGAATAAATAACATGGTGCATTAGGGGAACAATCAATCATTTAGTTTACTGGGGCACAATGTGGTCAAAGATTTGGAGGAAAATGGAGGGATTTCCGTAAAGAAAGCTCCAAAGCTGTTTCCTAAAGGTTTTAATTTCTGACCTGATATGATCAGGCTGGGGATGGGGAGCCATGAAAGGGGCTGACCGAGGGGTGTTCTCATCACTTGCTTTAGCGAGAATGTGCTGGTGGCAGCATGCTTTAGAGGAAGTTGACTTTGTGATGTTTCTCTGGCATTATTTTTACTTTATAGGTCAACTGCAACTGTAAATATTAGAGACCACAGTATATTTATTGTCAAGCATTAGAATAAACACAAGGAACATTTATGAAGGATTGGTCCTGTGTTTCCCAAACTCCAGTCAATTTTGTGATACGGCACGAATTTTCTCTGATCTACAAATGATTTTTATTCTAATTTCTTAAATACTTTTAATGGACTCATTTTTTTTCTCAGCTCCAAAAGGGAAAATGCATGTTCCCAGGAAATAGCATTTGTTAAGGTACAGGTTTAGCCATTGTATATATATGTTATATAGTAACATAAACCCTGCTATTAAAAGTTCCCATCGAGGGGTGCCTGGTTGGTCTAGTCAGTTAAGTGTCCAACTTCAGCTCAGGTCATGATCTTGTGGTTTATGACTTCAAGCCCAGCTTTGGGCTCTGTGCTGACAGCTCGAACCTGAAGACTACCTCGAATTCTGTGTCCCCCTTTCTCTGCCTCTCCCCCACTCACACTGTGTCTCTCTCTCAAAAATAAAAAAAAAAATTAAAAAAGTTTTTTTAACCGCCACCAAGGTCTCATCCTAAAATCTCCCTTTAGGAAACACAGGTCCATCTACTTCTATCATCTTATAGGTGAGGAACTGATGGGCAAGTACGTCGAATGATATGCCTAAATCCCCTATGTATGTCTACAAGGCCCCAAACCTAGTTCTAGGTGCTGAGTCAACAGAAATCACAGCACAGAATCACTGTCCTCAAGAACTCACATTCTAGTGGGGGACACAGACACAAGACAATCACGTAAGGACATGGTGTACTGCCAGGCGACGTGAAGCGCTGTGTGAAATACAGGGGAAAGTAAGGGAATAGAGAAGGACACAGTGTGCCTGTAGATAGCTGGGCAGGTAAAGGGTCCCAGTAGTCCCCTCTGTGTTCTGAGGATGGCGCTGTCCAGGTAGAAGAAACAAGAGGGAAGGCACCTGGGTGAGAACTTACCTAACACAGCTGAGGAAGACGCAGACCCCCACTCCCTCCCCTGCAGCCCCATCACACAGACCCCTTTTCCTCTACCAGGGGTTGACCGGCACAAGTCAATCCCAGCCTGCTACCTGTTGTAGTGGAACACAGCCACGCTCGCTGGTCGACGTCACAACTATGGCGGCTCTGCTGTTACAATGGTGAAGTTATATGGTACCACGGAGAGCCTAAATTACTAACCATCTGACCCCTTACAGAAAATGTTGGCTCCCACCATACATTATGCTCTTTTTGTCACTGTTGTCAGACGTGGGCATCACAGGGGACAATGCTTTGGACATCTTTATAGCAGTGAAATAGGCATTTTTATTTTCATGTCAAAATCCAGTTGCTGCTTGTAGGAAATCTGATTTCCATTTTTAGAATTGGTTCAGGTACCAGTGGAAAGTTTTTAGTATATTCTATTTGAGCATGATTTTTTTCTTTAATGAGGAATTAGAATAAGGTACTCTGCCTCTACATAAAGAACTACCACGGTTAGCATTACCCTTGTGGTTTCCTCTTGTTGGTATTCAAATTATATTCTCCGTAAACTACTTCTGAAATAGGCTAGAAATATACCCTGTCAGGAGTTGCATTGTTGGGTGATGCGCAAGAGAGTCTAAAAAGATCCACATGGACAGTGTGGCCCAGAGCTACAGTCTCTGTGGAACTAATTACCTTCTCAAATCAAAGGGTCCTGAAGATCATCTGCAGCCTCTTGTGAAAGCATCTCGGTGCCGACTTTACCTGGGGCTTCCCTTTCTCTTAAACAAAAGCGCTTGTGGTTTTGGAGATAATGTTTTTGTCTTTGGTATAAAGTTCTTGGAAGAGGCCACGTGTTCTGGTCCCTATCAAACATTTCCCTCTATAAAGGAAAAGTAAGTAAAAAGAAAAATAAGTAAGACTAGAGAGAATAGAGGTAAGAAAACCAAGGGCAGTGTTTAAAAGGCTCAGTATGAATGTGAGGGAATTCAAGATTTAAAGTGAGTCAGATGAAGGTTTGAAGTAGCATCTAATGATGAAGGGGGTTGAAAGAGGAATTTTTAAAATATTTCTTATATTGGAGGGATTGTCTAGTAACCAATTTAATCACCCAGATAGTCTACAGCTTACCAGATCCTTGTCTCTCAGGTGTCTGCCTGCCCACCAACCCTCCTCCTCCTCTACTCACTCCATTTCTCTCCCTCCCATTTCATGTTTTTCTCCTTTTCTTCTCCGATTCCTTCCTTTCCCCACCTCCTTTAAACTCTAGAAGACTCACCCGGCACCTTATAGAAATATTCTTTCCAACTAGTGCCCACTAAGCCCTCTGTATTTTCTTTCTTTTTTGATGTTTACTTATTTTTGAGAGAGAGAGGGATAGAGTCAGAGCATGACTGAGGAGAGACAGAAAGAAAGGGAGACAGAAGTGGAAGCAGGCTCTGAGCTGTCAGCACAGAGCCCTATGCAGGGCTTGAACTCATGAACCATAAGATCATGATTTGAGTCAAAGTTAGATGCTTACTTGACTAAACTACCCAGGCGCCCCTCTATATTTTTTAAAGTAATCTCTACAATCAAAATGCAGCTGAAACTCAAGACCCCCAAGATCAAGAGTCATCCACTCTACCGAGTGAGCCAGCCAATAACCCTCTCTTTTGACTGAATTCTTCCTAAGTCACTTCCTGAACGACTCTTCCTAGTGAATTCCTGTTATCTTAAGCTTAACAGTTGAAATTTTAAAAAATCTGGAAATCTTCCATCCACAAAGAATATAGTTTTATGACTACAAACATATCGTTAGAGGAAAACACTTTGGAAAATCTAGAAAACCAAAAGGAAGCAAATAAAAATTAGTCACAGTTTCCCTTTTAGTGTATTTCCTACCTATCATATCTGTCTGTATTTAAAATTTATAATTATTCCTCACTTCCTATTTTATGCCTTCTTGTCTCATACAAGAATGTGAATATATGTATTTCTCTATGGAATTAGTCTTCTGAAACTAGATTATGATCATCATCAGACAGCATGAGCCATAGTTTAATTAACCTCCCATTGCTGAACTTTTTTTCCAGTTTTTCTGTATTATAAATAAAGATGCAGTGAACATCTCTGTGTGCTTACATCTCTGGTGATTCCCTGGGAACAAAACTCATGGGAGTGTTACCAGTGTGTTAAAGGAGGAGGTGCACGGGGCGCCTGGGTGGCTTAGTCGGTTAAGCGTCCGACTTTCGCTTAGGTCATGATCTCGCGCTTCGTGGGTTCGAGCCCGGCGTCGGGCTCTGTGCTGACTGCCGGCTCGGAGCCTGGAGCCTGTTTCAGTCTGTGACTCCCTCTCTCTCTGCCCCTCCCCTGCTCACGCTGTCTCTCTTTCTCTCCTAGAAATATATATATATATATATAAAGGAGGAGATACACATTATTAAGGCTGTCCCTCCACACTCTTCTGTAGCCCACTCCTGAAGACAAGCGAAGGGACTTCTCCATCACACCTTTAACGCTAAAGCTGTCTGATGTTTCGCTTGCACGTCTTGCTCACTGTACTTCTTCCTCAGTTGAAGGTCATTAGGTAGTTTATTGATTTTTGTGTTTGGGGGAAACTTGGTAAGTGAGAGACCAGAGTTTGAAGGAGATCAATTCTAGAGACAGCAGAGAGGTGAGGAGAAGCCTCAGTATTCCTTCCAACTTCAGAACAAGTCATCCAGTTCACACTGTGACTTCCAGTGAATGTTCTTTTAACACATACGAGGTCTTTTCAGGGAAATAAAAGATCAAAGTGGCACTGCCCTCACAGATTTACAGTCCATATTGTTGACCATAAATACCAACTCTCTGCTCTGACCTGTTGTTGTTTTTTAATGTTTATTTATTACTTTTGAGAGAGAGAGAGAGAGCACGTGCAAAAGAGGGCATGCAAGAACTGGGAGGGAGCAGAGAGAGGGAGAGAATCGCAAGCTGACTCTGCACTGTCAGTGCAGATCCTGACTCAGGACCCGATACCAGGTGCCCCTCTGTTCTGACTTCCCTCTGTGGGAAGAAATAAGTCCTTTGGGGATGAAATGTTTATATACTTACTTACTTAAAAATATTTTTGCCTCGTTGGAATTGGAGCTCTTTTCTCTCCCAGTTTGTTCACGTATCTAGTTAAGAACTCTTGGATGATGTTTGAAAGAGACTTTGTTGGGGCACCTGAGTGGCTCAGTTGGTTAAGCATCTGACTTTGGCTCAGGTCATGATCTCGCGGTTTGTGGGTTCGAGCCCTGCATCGGGCTCTGTGCTGACAGCTCAGAGCCTGGAGCCTGCTTCAGATTCTGTGTCTCCCTCTCTCTCTGACCCTCCCCTTCTCTCTCTCTAATTTCTGAGAGAGAGAGAGAGAGAGAGAGAGAGAGACCTTGTAGTGTGAGCCAGAAGCTCCCAGTTGGGCCACTCCCGGTAAACCCCATCCTGCCTTCAGTCTGCATCTGTGTGCTGGAAGGGTCCCAGCTCATCTCTTTTTCACAGGGAAACAGCAGAGTGTAGGTTTCCGGTCACACATTTGTGATCATAAGGGAGGGGCCAAGGATGAGAAGTGTGATCAGACAAGTCTTATCATTTTATTGACATTTTAGAAGCTGTGGAAAGACACTGAGAAAGTCTAACTTCATTCTACTTGGGCTCCCATTCAGGGAGCAAACTATTCCTTTGAAACATTCAGAGTTCGTAGCAGTTCCTCTTTAAAGAAATGCTATCATTCCATTCTTTGGGGAGGAATGAACAATGCCCCTGTGTGTTTGAACCACTCAGAGCATTAACACACTGTTTCTTTAGAAGGATTTGCTTTCCCAAGTTGAACTTTTCAGAACTCAGAACACCTTATCACACTTTCAGAAAGCTTCTCTCTGAAAATGGAAAAAGCCAAGGGGGGAGAGCCTGTCAGGACCTGTGCCAGTTAAATCCGATCTCTCTGGGGGTTTGTTTTTCTTCTGGCGTCAGATTAGATGTTCAAATCAAGCCGTATTTGAGGGCTGCAAGGGAATGTCCATGGGATTCTTAGTGAGGCTAATCCCAAAGCGGCACATTCCAAGGGGCTAATCTGCCCAAGTTCATTGCTTACTTGAAACGTCTCTTGGGGGAAGAGCTGGGCAAGTGGCTTTTTTTCTAGTGGGCGGTCAGAAGAGCATTATTAACGGGATGACCAGCCCCAGACGCAGCAAAATGAAAGCAACAGGCTCTGCTCCTGAGACTCTCTCTGCCGCCACCCAAGAGTCAGTGCTCAGGTAAAATGATTTCGGCTCGTTTTCTTCTTGTTCAGCCTCCCAGGAGTGAATGGGGGTGGGGGTGCTGCAGAAAGACCACAAGAATGTCCAGGGAGATGCTAAAGGAAAGCAAAAGTCAAAAATGAACCTAGGCACTCAGTACCTTTGGGTCTTTGGGGCTTTGTTCTGATCAGGACAGAGTGTACATTTGAAACGGGAGAGTCTCAGAAAAAAGGAACATAGTGACCTTTCACTTGTAATTTGTTCCTCTAAAGTTAGTGGATTTATTTATTTATTTTTTTCTAATCTTGTGATTACTGGTCTGGATTGTTGCCGTTTTGTTAAGTTCTTCTGCTAAAGGGTGGATTGCCGTAGCACTTTCCAAGACCTTCTGGAAACACATTTGGTACATTCTCGATGTATGTGCTCGTAAAACATTCCTGCCTAGAGAAGTTCTTGATTCTGGAGCTGGTGGGGAGTCAGGAGTAAGAGCATCAGAGTAATTCGGGGGAATTAATGTTTGTAGCAGAGCCTTTGTGAAAAATACTTAATCTTTTTTTTTCTTTTGAAAGCAATATTTACAGCTTTTGTTTGTTTCTATCATTTTTATCCCTTATTGACTGTACATTTTACTTTCAACGTTTGTACTTTATTCTTCGGGGGTAATCATTATACTTTGTTGAAAATGTGAAGGTCCTCATTTTTGTTTTCAATTCCATTTCCTTTAATTATTAGCCTTTGGAATCACTTCCCTATTACACATCACACATGACTGGTAATGCAGAAAGACAAGAAAGAAAATAGTCCTTCACAAGCTCAGTCATGGCGATGTGACCATTCTACCTTCAGAAAAGAATGTACACAGTGGTTTTCTAAGGTCTGGTAGAAGCCATCTTTTCTAAGAGTACATGAGGCTTCTGAGGGATATTTAAAAAGAAAAGACTTTTGGACATACTGTCCATTGAAGTTTTGCATTAGGAGAGAATTAAAGGGTCAGTGAGAAATGTGGCATGTCAAAACTATTTCATGCTTTCTAACAACAAGGATAGCCATTCTGAGCTGACTAACTCAGATCCTGAAGCCAAGTATGAAACTCACACAGAGAAGTTCAAAGCTTTGGGACAAAAGAAAAGAGAATTCGTTTAGGGAACAAGTTAAACCATGATTATACTCAAATTTGCCCTCTCCAAAAAAATAACTTTAAAAATCTAAGATCTACCCACACTGAAGACCTGAATAAAAGCACAATAGAGCAAAGCCCACAGTAGAGCAATTATGCAGATACTTTGTAGAATTCCGAATTCATGTGTTTTACATGCACTTGTTCTATTATGTATTATATCTTTCTTCTCAAAAAGGAGAATCCAATTCAATTATGAATGTTGGAGAGATTTTTTTTATATTACATTTCTTCCCCCCACCCCCCCTTTTTCCATGCCTTTACAAGGGAAACGGTTAATCTGCTAGTAATAAACCGGGAACTGATCTTTGTTCCTTTTGCTAAAGAGTGAGGTGGGTTTTTCACCGTTGAAAAAGTTATTAAGGTGCTAAATTGCAACGAGGCAAGTAACTTTATTTTTAGGAACTAACTAGCATTGGCAACTCTCTCTATAGTAATTCTGAGTAGAACGTTCAGGGCCATCCAAGTTGAAACTGGGATCCATGAGTGAGAGAAATAATCAAAGTGTCCTTGAAAAGTCTAATTCATCTGTCATGCTTCCCCCCTTCTCAAGTTGGGAATCCTGCTGTAATTACATTTGTTTGTTAGAGGACTATTTGTTATAATGATCTTCCTTCTTTTACTTCTTGCTCCTATTACGCGGTCTTCCTAATCTCCTACCCCAGTCCTTATCCTAAGGAGAGTGTTTATTACTGTACATGTGAGGACAGAAAGAGGGAAAAGTCCAAGTATGAGCTGGTTCTAAGGCATGCTTCTAGGAGTCCAACACTGTCCAAATACCAGGGCACTCCCAGACATGCCCAGATGGCACTGCCCAGATCAAGGATATTTAGTACCAATACTGTGTAATTTGGAAAGACAGTTCAGCAGCTTGGGTAAGAGGAGTATGAACTCTGGAGCCAGACTGTCCAAGTTCAAACTCTGGCTTTAAACTGCACTTGGGACAACTCTCTGCCTCAGTTTCTTCAATGGTAAAATGCGTAAAATAGTAGTACGTCCCTCATGGGATTCTTATGAGGATCTGTGGAGCTAATTCACATATAGCACAATTCCAGGTTCATGGTGAGCCCTTCGTAACGTTAGGCATCGAGTGCCTACTGAGTTCCAGGTGCTCCCCCTGAATCATGTGCTTTGGTAAATACAACAATGCTCTGAAATAGCTATAATTAACCTTCATGTTATAGAAAAGACTCAAAATGCTCTTATCTGAACTTGCACCAGAAGTTTTAGTACCAGAACCAACCCAGTAGTCCCTTTTCTTGAAGGGAAACATGGTACCCAAATAATAATATAACGACTCAGAGTGTTAGCTATTATTATTGTGCCCATTTTATAGATAAGAAAAACCGTGGACCACAAAAATTATGTGACTTTGTCCATGCTGTAGAATCCCACGCATGCCACTTTTTCTAACAGCAAACCTCACCTTGTATCCATGATACTGCCCTTGATTCTTTCTCTCAGAGAGTATTGATTAGCACTCCCCCCAAATTTGCAGAAGCTTCCCCAAAAGGTCCTTCTGAATTCTAGCCAAAGTGGTCCATAAAGAAGAAAAGAAAGTACACTCTCCCTTTTCTGTTCCCCGAGGTGTAGAGAACATTGGTTTCAAATGTCCGGTGAGGAATATTTTTACCGTCTGTTTGCCAAGAGATGTTATCAGTGAAAGTATTCAGTGTCTAGGAAAAATCACAGCCTATGAGTAGTTTAACTTGCAGGCTTTTCACAAAGATAAAGCCTGGTTATCTACGCTCTTCAGCTCATTTCTGTTGCAAAGATGCAGCCACTAGCTATTCCTATATATTTGCGAAGAAAAATCTCTACGAACAGACACTGAGGCCTTTCTCCTGCCCAGCTGACAGAACTGCAAATGTTACCTTCGTGATGTGAGGGTGCAGAGGGCCACTGGACCCGGGGGTCTCTGAGACAGGACAGGTGCTTCACTTTGTGTAAACGGTGTGGAAACACTGAGAAATGATGCGACCCAATTGTGACCATGATTGGAACAGGATGCAGCTCTTTGTACCCACAGGCATCCCCCATGTTGCCACTTTCACAATGGGCTTTGTCATACGAAGTAACCATGGCCTTCAGTGCCGCATGTTTACATAGACTCCATCATGAGAGAGGAGGGAGGTGGGAGACTAAGGGTTGACAGCAAACCAGACCTTTACACAGTTTATACAGATGCCTGGGTCCTTGGCAGAGTCAGTATCAATTATGACCAACACATGGTGGCTTGTAACAGTCAGCACTGGTCACTGAGCCGAGTAAATTGCTAAGTTGCACTGATACTGTGTTAGAGAAAAGATGATGCCATGTAAAATAACATTACAGGATGTGCTAACTTCTGTCTTAAATGCTTAGAGAAGGAATCTTGTAAATACCTTAATAGATCTCCTCTACTATTTCCAGTGCTGGTAAAGAGCTGCAGGATGGATACTGTGGGAACAAAGATGGTACAGTTTTCTAGAACTTCCTTTATACTCTGGGAACCCAATCTCAGTGGCCGGACTTGTGGGCGGACAGTCCCAACAATGCCCATTCTAAGAAGCTGTATTTCCTGTACTTAAAGACATATGAAAATAAAAAGAAAAGAAAAAGTGCTATCTTTCTTCCTGCCAAAGGCATTACCTGTGAAATTTCCGACTGTGATAAAGACATTTATCTTCCTTATGTTTCCATTTCCTTTTCCCCATTCTGTATTTAAGCACTGCTCATTTGGATTTTAGGGAAAACATCATGATGGATTAGGGCTCTTAAGATATATAATTCTCTTGCCATTTCTCTTTGTTTCTATAAGGAAAATCTAAGGGAAGTGTTAGCCGTGAGAACCTCATACTTATTTACACATATTTCTTCCCATCACTGAATATTTGTTATGTACGGGAATATAAGCAAACTGCTCTGTGTTATTCATTATCTCCATAAATAGCATTGTTCTTCTGTTCTTCAAAAAAACATTAAGAATCTGTATAGGATTCCATCACTAACATTTTTTTTTATTATGGTTCTTTTCTTTGAATCAATATTACAATGTTAACCTAATCAAAATGTTCTGGTGGTCATTGGTTTTGTTATAAACAGTGTTTATGTTTGAAGAAACTACAATTTCAATTCAATTTATGAGATACTAGTCTATTATGTGATTCTGAAATTTTTGCTTCCTAATCAAAAATACTTGAAGGTTATATTCACCTTTCCTCTTTTTTTTTTTTTTTTTAGGCTCAGAAATCCTGGATAGAAAGAGCATTTTATAAAAGAGAATGTGTTCACATCATACCCAGCACCAAAGACCCCCATAGGTAATCTTTCTGTCTGTATAATAAAGTGAGAACACAGAATTGCAATTAAGGGAACAAAACTATGATAGTAATCACCACGCATTACAAGGGAGCCAAAGTCAAGTTAAAGATCATTTCTTAATCTCTGCTGGACATCTCTGAAGCAATCTTATATGTATACACCATATAATACATTGTGTCTGCAGTTAATTCTCTAAGAGCCTGTACAAAATAACAGGCACTTCATCGGGAAGGAAATAATCACTGTCTCTAAGTGGACTCAATACATTTTTAGTGAGGTTACTGGTTTTCCCTTTTAAGCATTTCATCAAAATGTTTCATTTGTAGCAATATTCCCTGCCATAATGAAAAGGTATTTTTAAATAAAAGACTCCTAGCAGATTACTAATTAGACTGCAGACCCTCAGATTCCTGTCCAAGTACATTTTTAATATTCTACCGACCTTACCTTTAGCTATCCTACTTACCTTCCTGATTTTGCCTTAAAGATTAACAGCATGTTAGGTAGGAACCATTTGGGATGAAATAACATATGAATGTCTGGAAATGCCTTTGAGAAGAGGTAATATAATCAAATTAAAATATAGACTAGAAAGTCCTATTGACTGGCTGTGTAACCTTGAGCAAATTCTCTAACCTTCAAAACTACACTATTTTTACTCACAAAAGGAATGACACATTATTAGTATTTAATAAATGATAATCCTATGTCAGCATTGTCATTAATAGTTATAATCGTGGTACAAGTAAAACATAAAGCATGTGTATCAGTATTATAACAGTGGTAGAAAAGTAGGAAGGATATTTTCATGACGTAAGGAGTGAATTTTGTTTTCAAAGATCTTGTAAATATTTTCATTGCTCCTTCAGGAAGGAACACTTAAGCTGTAGGTTTTTATTCTCAAAATTGGATATTTGACAGTGAATGTCAATTGGGGAAAGATGAGTTAGGTTGTGACTCATATATGAGTGAGAGTCCTTATTTAAATGTGCATGTTAAAATTCTTCCCTCAAAACTGCGCAGTGGCCTTGGTGCAAGATTTGATAGATAGGAGGAATGAGAAGTAGAAAAATCTATAGGGCTTTTGTTTGCAGGCTTCAATCCTAAACAATATGGCAGGTGTGGAAGGGATGGGTGGACAAGGCCAGCAGGCATGTTACAACTTCTACAGCTAACGGAAAACAAAAAGGGCCAGAAAAAAAAGATATATGTCAAGTAAATCTTGGGTTCACTATTTGCCTGATACAGCCACATTGTGGGATTCTGCCTGAGAATGGACGAGCTCACTATGGTTTGTAGATTTCTCTGGGAGGTCACCTCAGGTGGGTGTTCCAGGAATGGCTGACCCAAGGGGTTCACTTTGACCTCTTATGTTGTAGGTGTTGCTGTGGGCGTCTGATTGGCCAGCATGTGGGCCTCACTCCCAGCGTCTCTGTTCTTCAGAATGAGAAAAATCAAAGTCGCCTCTCCCGAAATGACATCCAGTCCGAGAAGTGGTCCATCAGCAAGCACACTCAACTCAGTCCCACGGATGCTTTTGGGACCATTGAGTTTCAAGGAGGCGGTCATTCCAACAAAGCCATGGTAATCAGAAAATCATTCACTTGCTTCTCAAGTTCCATCTCAGGTCCTGCAGAGGTTTGGTGAGGAGCTGGAGATTTCGTCTTTTGGCTTAATCCCACCTCTTCTGGGCTTGGCTGGGCCGTCAGCTCTCATGACCTTGCCCCTGTGCATTTCTGCTCTCCTCTGTAGAATAGGGGAAAGAAAACCTTCCTCGCAGGATTTTAAAAACAGTGCAATATCAGACAGTGATTATTGCTATTATTAATAGTAACAAGAAGCTTTCTATAGTGATCCACTGTTTATTACTTACTTTCTGGGTGTCATCCATTAGGCATGTTTTTCTATCTCTTTCAGTTAAAAAAAAAAAATCTTACCTTTAAGTCTCTGTTTTGTTCTCTTGGTAACTAGCATTTCTCTCAATTCAAGGTAGAAATGATCATCCCAGACTATTTCCTTCCCTGTTCTAAAGAGATCTTGCCGCCTAAAGTGAGTGCTTTTTGCTCTAAGCAGCTGTGTTCAATAATTTTCCCAGTAGAAAAACTCCATATGAAAGGCATTTTATTTGGAACAGAGGCTTTAGGAAACAATACAAATTTTACTTCTAAGAGTTGTTGCTCTTAAATTTCAGCTTTCATCATGAACCTCTCCCTACTTGGCTGGCAGATTTTGCCAGGAGAAAAGTGTACCATATGTTTTTGGAAATTCTAGAAGTGCTATAATTCAACAAGCTTGCTTCTAACAGAGAGTTGGTTGAGGGTGGCACATTGGAGGTGGCTGCTCTCAGGCTCACCATGAAGTTTTCCGAGTTTGGAGAGGAATTTGTGCTT
The DNA here is from genome assembly GCA_017311185.1 of Proteles cristata cristata. Classification (NCBI taxonomy): domain Eukaryota; kingdom Metazoa; phylum Chordata; class Mammalia; order Carnivora; family Hyaenidae; genus Proteles; species Proteles cristata. The sequence goes on along the minus strand of JAESUZ010005265.1, from coordinate 722,883 downwards.
AGAGAAGCATACTGCAAAATGCAAGGGAAGTCACTTCACACTAGTTCCAGTCTAAAAATGGGCAGGAGAGCCACCTCTCCGCCCTCTCTTCTCGCCTCCCTCCTCCCCCTTCCATCTTTCCCCACTCTTGCAAGATTTTCTTCCCCAAGAATGGCTGACTGCACTGTTCTCACAGTATTTCCTCAAGAAAATCAATTCTGAGCTATACGTTAGAGTAAAAACAATTTTGAGCAATGTATCGGGAAGAAGAGGAGGCTACGTGCAGCCTGGGGAAAAAGTAGGGGGTGGAGGCTTGGCCTCGGCCAATGTAGAACCAAGGGCAATGGAGATTCGTCAACTTCCTCATCTGCCCAAGGGATATTTCCACCTACACAAAGCCATGAAGGGTCCCCAACTCAGCATAATTCCCATTCACAGTACAGGATGGAACCTTATCCACCATGGTTCCTCTGGAACCATGCATTAATTAAAAGTCATGCAAGTTCATCCTATAAGAAAAGGGCTCCAAAAAAGAAAGGAAAGGAGAGGAGAGGGGAGGGGAGGGGAAGAAGGAGAAGGAGAAGGAGAAGGAGAAGGAGAGCAAAGGGATGGAAATGGATCCAGAAGGCCAGAGGTCATCACTGGAGATACAATACGATAATGTTGAGAATGAAGTGAGTAGCCACCCCCTCCACCACCGCTCCCCCCCACCCAAAAGGCCAAGTGCTGTAGATGGGGAAGTGGCTTAGCAGGCAATATCACCATAGGGTGGCGTCACCAGTGATATCATAGGGTGCTTGAATGGTGACCAGAGGCTTTGTGCCCCATGTCACACAGCTGATATATGTGGGAGTTTTTTAAGTTTATTTGTTTTGAGAGAGAGGGAGAATGTAGGGGAGGGGCAGAGATACAGGGAGAGAAAGAGAATCCCAAGCAGGCTCTTCACTATCAGCACAGAGCTTGACATGGGGCTTGAACTTATGAACTGTGAGATCATGACCTGTGCCAAAGTCAGATGCTTAGCTGACTGAGCCACCCAGGTGCCCCATAAGATAAGTGTGTATTATGATATTTCATGGCAGACTAAAAACTTGAAGAGGCACATCTTTCACTCTGCTCTTAAAGTGTGAACACATATGACATTGAACTTTGAGAGCCCCTCCCCAAGCCCCACATAGCTCTCTGAAACCCAGAACTATCTGTTGGCAATCTGGTTAGGCATGGTCAGCTACATGAGTTGTGGAGCCCAGTTAAAATGAAAATGTAGGCTCCCGACAGAGGCAGGCAAATCAATACCCCCTTCCCACGGCCAACAACCCCAACGCACAGTAGATAGGTGACAGTCCAAGGAATTCCTGTCCCATAGTGGGGTATGCTCAGTATCTGGTGTGGGTGATACTTGCCACCAAATCACCTGTGAAACACCATGGCACTGACGGCCTAAGGCAGGGAGAGCTACATCCTTGCTCTGTCCTGAAATGCTGCAGGGAATACACCCCACCCACTCCTCCCCTTGCCTGCACTCACGTCTCAGTCTGGGATGGAAGGCAATGATGGAACAAAACCCCGTTGCTGCCCCAAGCGACATTGTAGAGGGAAGGCTAGACTGGCCAGGACACCATAGGTGGGAGTGGGTGGCCAAGATCCCTTGTCCCAGGGAAGGAGCAGGAGGTGGGATGTGGGACAGTGGACCACATGTGAGCAGAGGCTCTGAGCCCTCTGCACGTGCTCCACTGCCCCATCAGACTACAAAACACAAACTCAGGGCTAACATTGTTAAGAATTCCAAGGAAGCAAGCACAGAGCACTACACCCTAAGCACTGTCTTTCTGAGCAGTATGACCGTGACACTGAGGCTAGGTCTCGCCTATCCTAGATGGTGTCACAACAGTCATTGTGAGGAAAAGCCTTTCTTTCAGAGTCTAATCAGCCAAATGAGAGCCAGTTTTCTTCCTTTTTTTTTTACAACCAAATATTTAACAAGTGGGAGTCCCCCACTATTCAGACACAATGAGCATTTTGTCCGCTTCGTATGAATACTTGCCCTTGAATTATTCTGCGTCTCTTGTCTAGACAAAGGGGTGGAGCCAACAGCCGGTCAGATGTCTTGTTTTATCAGGCAGGATGGTTGCTTTGTGCCAACTTGTGCCTTCTTTCCTGTTTCCCCTCCCCAACAAACCAGCATGCAGTTCAGACAAAAGGAAAAATCAGCAACTACTCTCTGTTAAAGAATGTTAGTCTTCATATGGGGAATGCATGGTTAAATACTCACCACGATTGAAATGAAACAGGTCAACTAACTTAACGTCTTTGGTCCCTGTTCCTGACAAGAATATTTGAAGGTTGAGATGATTTTGAAGATTAAAACCTCTAGAGAACAGATTAACTTTGACCTTTTTTATTAAAAAAAATAAAAAGATATACCATGAAATTTTTTTCTTCAAGACAGCCCAGGATGAGGCACTTGGGTCTTCAAAATGCCATTGTAGTCGGGACACACTGTGAGGCAGAATCTTCCAGCATCTGGTAGAAGTTTCAATTGGAGAGAAGGAATCCTTATCAACATGTTGTGGGCCATGTGGGAACCATATCTTCTCAGGAACATTATGTATGTGTGTTATCACATAAGCAGTACAGCATGATGTCAAGGAGCTCTGGTCACCAAAGATGTTTGAGGGGATCGATGCAGTGGCTCGCTGCTTGGAGGATCCCGGTAGCGTATGGGCTACTACCAATGCCCAATGGCCTAGAATCATGTCCAAGGGGTCTCTCTCATTGGTCGTGGATAGAACTTGAGCATCTGAAGTATTTGAAAAGCTAGCCTAGTTATTCTCTTCAGTGAGGCTTAAAAATTGCTAAATAATCTCTGTCATTCTACCAGTATTATAGATAAGGCAACTTGTGCCCAGAGAAGTTAAATTTGTTTCTGAGAGCTATTCACTTATTCAATGTCAAAGGTAATTCTCAAACCTGGGCTGCTCAGGATTCCCCTTCAGTTCTGTTTTTTCTCTGTCATGTATGCTGGGTAAAGACTGTAGGAGATGTTTTGAAGGAATCTAATAACTATTATATTTCTAGCTCTTTTATAGGGTGTTGAAAACTTTGTAGTCGGATTATAAAATTACTCTTATTTGATGAGGTTAGTTAAACTGAAAAGCTATGAGCAGGAGGAGGTCTTTGGAACAGTACATCCTAGGTTAATAGAAACATTTTCTGAGCCTTTCCCAGCACTTTGTGGTGTTCTGTCCTCAATTCCAAGGGTTGTCAATCCTGGGAAAGTACAATAGCAATGAATCCAGTACCTCTCTCCTTTTGCAGAGAAATTGTGACCCAGGAAGGAGGCACTCATAGCTGACAGCGAGTGAAGGATCCTTACTCTCTTTTTGGCACCAAGCCACATCCTACCAAATTGCATGCCCCTCCCTGGCAGTTCATTCAAATATCTCCTAAAAGTCAGAACGTGAGGACCAAGGAAGAAGATAGTGAGATAGTAAAACTCTGGGTTAGACATTGTCTTACTTGAGTGAGTGTCAGGCAGCTTTTTAAAACTAACTTAGAGGGGCGCCTGGGTGGCTTAGTCGGTTAAGCGTCCGACTTTCGCTTAGGTCATGATCTCGCGGTTCGTGGGTTCGAGCCCCGCGTCGGGCTCTGTGCTGACTGCCAGCTCAGAGCCTGGAGCCTGTTTCAGAGTCTGTGACTCCCTCTCTCTCTGACCCTCCCCTGCTCACGCTGTCTTTCTCTCTCCTAGAAATAAATAAAACATTAAAAAAAAAAAAAAAAAACTAACTTAGGGAGCAGTAGCAAGATGGCCCCAAAAGAGATATTGGGTTCTCTCAGAGACTACTTTATCTTGGGCTGTAAGTTATTTAGAAAAGATGACAGTGCTGGACTTGATTATACAGAATCTTATTTGCTACTTAATCATCTCGTCCAATTAATGCTGAGCCGTCTTGTGGAGCAGGTAAGTATCACCTAATTAAGGACTTGTATTTAAACCTCTCAAGTCTTTTGCATAATTATCTTCAGGTATTCCCTTGCTAGTTACTCTGCTTATTAGATCAGGTTGAGCCCCTTGTTATAATTTTTATATAATTTAGATAATTATTCCTATGCCTCCTTGTCACACTTAAAGCTCTAACTGTTGAGTGTGCCAGGATGAAAAACTTATTCTCTGAGCATTGGCATTAGGAGGGAGGGTGAGAGGGAGTGGGGGGGGGGAGGGTGTTTGCTGATGATGCCCCAGGGGGTGAGGACTCTGTCAACAGCAAGGCATCTACAATCTTATATCTTTAAATACTTTAGGATTAAATTTGATTTTCTTTAAATGTCTTTCTTTGCATTATGCAAATTTAACCTGGGAATCATCACTGATTGACACATACCAAATATGAAATTAAATGAATCCCAATTCACAAAGTAAAAGAGCTAATTCTAAAACCCATCTTGCCTCTAGAAAATTCCCATCTCCTTGCCTCTACAAAATTTTATTCTATATTATTCTGGCAGGAAATGCAGAGAGTATCCCCTTGAGACCTATCTATAGCTCAGTGAAGTTTTATATTTCTAAACCTTTAGCTTTGGCTTATCAGCCAGCACCAGTCACCTGGAAATACCTGGTATCTAACATTGAGAGATCACAAAAACAATACAGAATAAATTACAATGGCGTTTTCATTTCCAACATTTTGTGGGTCATCAAACTAGGAATACAGTAACCAGTGACTACACATTTGCTCTCCAAGTATTTTCTTTCTAGGGAACTTGTACATGCATGGAACCACCATCAGTATGAATCTCTTACTGCAAAACTAACAACTACAGACACTTCGAGAGCCGGTATCAGCAAAATTATCTTAGCAGTCTGATACAACACGGTCTCCTTGGACTCAGCGATAATTGAAAGTACTCGTTTAAAAATGTGGCTACAACGAATTAAAAAGATAATATGATGCTTATCTCATTTCTCAACAGAGAGGAAAAATGGGCCAAATTTCTCCTTACAGCCTGGAAAGAAAAACTTTAAAAATAAGCATTCAAGTAGAGTTAGCAAAGGTAATTCCATTACTCGGAACAAGCATTACTTACAAGTATCAATTGATAATTAAAGATGGCTTTGCGGTACTAGCGAGAGGATTTGTCATTTGCTCTTTCCAGGAGTATAGCCAGATTTAGCATTCTCAAGCTTTTACGTTTTCATTTAGAAAACTAGGCAAAGTTACGTGAGTGAAACCTTAGGGCTAAAGAGGTCCCTCATCCATTGTCGGAGCCAAATTGTTCCACCAACTCTCAAGTTCAGAATACCAAAGGAAAAGTATTATATTTTAATTAAACAGCTCCAGCCTTCTCTAAGTAGTAATAACTATTTCTCTCCCCACACACATACAACACATACCCCGTCTCTGCCCACCCTGGGAATTTTAAAGAAAGAACAATGCTGTCTACTTTGTGACATGTCTATGAGCTCCACTTTTAGTGTGGAGGGAGGAGCATAATAAAGTGGAGTCCTGTTCTGGTGCATGAATAGTTAACATTTCTAATGATGAAGCAGTAACAGTGGCTTTAGAAAAAACTGCCATGAAGTCACCTGCTAACCAAAAAGACCTTTAGAATCAAGAACAAAAACTCAAGTGTCAGTTACCATAGCCCTGTGCCTTTCCAACAAACGGAATCTGTAGTTTTTTTAAAAACAGTTTTAATAGTTTTCTTTTAACATTTTCTTTATTTCTGAGAGAGAGAGAGAGAGAGAGAGAGAGAGAGAGAACGTGAGCAGGGGAGGGTCAGAGAGAGAGGGAGACACAGAATCTGAAACAGGCTCCAGGCTCTGAGCTGTCAGCACAGAGCCCGATGCAGGGGTCAAACCCACGAACCATGAAATCATGACCTGAGCCAAAGTCAGACGCTTAACCGACTGAGCCACCCAGGTACCCCTGGGATCTGTAGTTTTTGATGATAGTCCCACACAATTTAATTTACAAGTTTGTGGTTTGTTATTCAAAACATGTATTTTTTATGAAAATCATGCTGTATGCATTTTTCTCCAATGCACCTAAGAACAGATCAAATAGTACAATTTCAACTAGAGCAAAACTATTTAATTCAGAGCTTTCTTGAGGTGCTGGCCTGGATGTCATCCGCTCATCACGCATCAGCCAGGCACGGGCACTAATGATAGAAAGGAAAAGAAGAAGATTATTCTGGGCATGGGCAACTGACTTGAGCTTAGCTTATCTCTAGAAATTGTAAAGTGAGGAACTAAGGGTGTGTGGGCGAAGGATGGGTGAGGTAGCCTAGAGAAGAGGTGGTATTTTTGCTCTCAAAGTACATTTTAGTTTTATATAGATAGATAAACAGCTGTCCCAGTCATTCCCCAGTTAACTCCGAGTGGAGAAACAAAGTGCTACTTTAACATATCCACTAAAGAGCTAGAGGCAAGTTATTTGGATCCCGTTGTATGCAGAAGTAATTTAAAAGGCGAGTGTTTATAACCTTTATTCAATTTACATGTATTGGTTTTTCTGCCCCACCAGGTGATTTTCCACAATTTAATCTTTATAGCGTCCTGTGAGGTGGTCAGGATCACCCCCATTTCACAAGAGAAAGTGCTCAGATTGGCCAAATGTCTTACAGCGCCAGTGCCCGTTGCTAGAGTGTGGTGCTGCCCATGATCTATAAATGGAAGCACATATCACTCACCACATCAGAGTAATGCCCAGGTGACCAGATTTAGTATACCCATCAGGAAGATTTCTTATTATTTGTAAGGTGATCCCTTAGCAATTAATGAGCTCACATGTGGACAGTTAAAATTGCTTATCTTGAAGACCAAAATAGCTCCTTATTTCAAATCACATTGACTGTTTATTAATTGCTCTGGGAACAACCATTTATGACCTTGAAGCTGCTGATTCAGCACATGAGTTAGTGTTATATTACAAGCACCTGGAGAATTCACTGACTAGCTTGCTTTTTATGGGTGTAAGAATACAGTTTAAAAATTGACATCTTCAGGGGTGCCTGGGTGGCCCAGTCGGTTAAGTGTTTGACTTCGGCTCAGGTCATGATCTCAGGGTCATGATCTCATGGGTTTGAGCCCCATGTCAGGCTCTGTGCTGACAGCTAGCTCAGAGCCTGGAGCCTGCTTCAGATCCTGTATCTCCCTCTCTCTCTCTGACCCACCCCTGCTCACGCTGTGTGTGTGTCTCTCTCTCAGAAATAAGTAAAAACATTAAAAAAAAAATTGACATCTTCAGATATTCATACAGTGTCCCTTTATCCCTTCATTTTAATTAACCTCTTATGTCCCAAACCACTTACTGAGTTACTAAACAATAACAATGACAAAAAGCAAATTAATTGATTCATTTAAATTCTTCCTTAAAAAAAAATCCTTAAAAAATACTTTCTCCAAGTACAAGGTAGTTCGAGATAATTTGGGTAGCCTGAAAATGGCTGCACTTTCCTATTTATTGTCACCTGAATAATTCCTCCAGCATTTCCTCCATTCTTCTCTGTGATGTTCATGCAAAATATTGAGTGTTCTTTCTTCCCTTTGTACCAATGATAAACACAAGACACCACTTAGAATCTTTCATCTGGGGAAGAGTTGAAATCCTTGCTTCTTATGTGGTCCCTGAGGAGCTAGTGAGAAACGCAAAACCTCAGACCCCACCCCGAACCTACTGAATCCCAGCCTGCATTTTTGACAAGGTCTCCAGGTGAATTGTGCACGTTAAATTGGAGAATCACAGCTCAACTGAGAGTTTTCCACCACAGCAGTAGCTTAAATAATGGATTACATGAGTGGTTGATTATTAGACAGCTAGCTCTCACGTCTCAGTCGTTCACCTTATGTGGGTCTCCCCATCTTTCCCTGTAAAGCAGAAAATTTGAACTGGATTATTTAGAGTTGCCATGGTGGCTAAGATATTTCTAAGTTCCCTTTGATTTCTAAGACTGACTATTTCATAGCCAATATGAAAGATCAAAAATCGCAGTCAGGTCAAACACAGTCCCTGCCCTCAAAGATCTTGCAACATGGGCAGATAAACTGGACACGTACAAGAAACAACTAGAAAAATAAAAGCCCAATTGGGTTAAGATGATAGTTATGCTGCATCCACATGAGCTTGCGTTCTCAGGAAAAGTAAGTAAAAGCCTTTAAAAGACGGGAATGATTTCTGTAGATGACAAAGAGGGGAACTGGGTTTTCTAGGATTTAGGGAACAACATTAGCCAAATGCAGAGAGAAGTGGAGAATACCTCTAGATGAGGTCAAGCTAAATTGTGGGGGACCACGACAGAATGAGTTTACACATAATGTAACAATTTGAACTGAGAAATAGTTTGATCAGAAGGAATTGGAGAAAGATCTCTGTCTGTTGGTGTCTTGTTGAGGATGTGTGGGTAGAGAAGTCATTTTGAGGCTGTTGCCATAATCCAATATGACACCCTAGTGAGGAGAATGTATCCCTAAAGTGGTAACTGAAGGAATAGAGGGAGAGGACTGGTTGAGAACATTCCTTTCAGAAATGGATTGTTAGAACTTTGAGACTGCTTGTAGGTGAAACAAAAGGAAACAGAAGATGGAAAGGGCATTTTTACTTTGAGGTCAAGAGCAAGGACTGTGGACTCAGCAGACCTGTGCTATGGACATTGTCATTACCGCTTATTATCACTTGTACCTGATGTGGATGATAACCAACCTCATCATTACTGGGAGGAGTCCATGAAATAATCTTTGTGCAGGAACATAGTAAGTACACAAGGTCTTGGTTTGGGGTTAAGGTTTTTCGTTTTCTTTTTTTTTTCTTTTTTTTCTTCTTCTCGGTAGAGTTAAGAAATGGAGAGCAGAGAGAAATATATGAAGAGGGCCCACCAGCAATGTGACCTTACACAGACGAAACACAGAGTGCCTCTGTTTCCCCATCTGTAAGGCAGAGTGGGGGACAAGGTGATTCAAGGTCATTCATTCCCTACTAGAGCACTTATCAGACTAATAAGAGCTCTGTGACCATGAGCAAACTTTCCTTAACTAGGCTAATTCAAAAGGAATTTTAACACATTCAGTAAATTTTTTGTCATTTTTCTGGGGTTATTTTTTAATTTTTTTTTAAAGCTATAAGAAGGTGAATAAGAGAACAGCAACTTAAAAAGCTATTTTTTTTTACCATCTCCCACACTAAACGTTTTTGGTTTGTCCAGTTGGGAAGCCTTGTGCATCCCAGTCCTAATTTATTTCACTAAATATCCCTTTCTGGAATTAGTCAAAATGACATAAATTCAATTCAGCAGAGCTGCCAAATTTTAACTACTCAAGTGGCAGAGATTCAGTGCACAGCGACAGAAAACATTTTATTCTTTCATCTTATAGAATTTATTATCTAGATTTTTTTTCTAGAGTCACTCAGTGAGCTAATAAATGTAATAATAAGAAGTAACATAGCCTTTAAGAAACACTGTGTTTGCTTCTACCACAACAATACCCACTCTTCAGCCCCATAGCCCCTCACATGGCACAAAAACACATGCATATTGTTTCTGAAAATTTCCGTTGGTAGATCTTAGAATGTTCTAACCCTTTGCACGAAAGTTTTGTAGAAAATATGCCAATCCTCATATTGTAAACTCTAGTTACATTCTGTTGGTATAATGTGCTTAGCTAAAATTGCCAACCTTTACTCTTTCTGTTCTGGAATTGATTTTTGCTACAGAGATTAAATCAATATAGAGCCAGTTATTAGATCCCAACGCCTCTTTGGGTTTCTGGTATTGGTATGTAGGGAACTTTAGCTCTTTGGTGTTTCTGGATGATGTAGTTTGTCAAGCTCCTTTCATTTTTTCAGGTACTTTGCCTCTCAAGTCAGCTAAATATTTTTAAAATAGGCTTTTAACAAAAGAATTGACATCATTTGAGGGTTTTTTTGGTAACAGTGGGGTCTCCTAGATTGAAAAGCATGGCAATAAATTGTCATCTCCTATATAACTTTATTTTCTTAGACATCTAAAAACATCTGCCTGCGCGATTGCGTGCAGGTCTGCTCTTTTTGTGGTTATGCTATGTCAACAGGAATAGTCAACAAATTTCCAAAGTTAATCAGTACCTTTCTTTTCTCTCCCACACGACACAGAGTTGAGGATGTTTAATGCTGATTACTTCCACCTCATTTATATACTGTAATGCCCACTGCTTTAGTCCTTGTCCTTCCCACCATCAATTAGGTATTATTATCATTTTATATTATACACGCAAAGTTTTTTTGGATTTACAGGGCATTCGCTAATTTTCTTGTTTGCTATTCTTGCTTGTATCCCAGATCGTCCATGGGGGATCATGTAACTTCTCCCTGCTATATATAGCTTAAAGCTTCCCTCAGTGAAGTCTGCCAGAAATGAATTCCTAGTTTCGGTAGCCTGAAAATGTCTATAATTTGCTCTCAACTTTGAAAGATATTTTTGCGGAATATAGAATTTTACACTGACAGATAACTTCTCTTGGCACATTGAAGACACTGGTTTGTGGCACCCATTTTTGCCGTTGAGGAGTAGACCTTCTGTCTTATAACGACTGTTCCCTTGTAGGTGATTTGTCTTATTTTCTAGTGGCTTTTGAAGGTTTTTTGTTTCTGTTTTTTCCCCTTCCTTTGGTGTTTCCTGTGAGGTGTCTCTGACTGGGGTTTGTTTTTATTTACCCTGCTTGGGATTCTTTGACGTTCCAGGATCTGAGAATGTATATCTTTCAACATTTCTGAAAATTTCCCAGCCATTATCTATTCAAGTGTTAGTTCTTCCCTGTCTCTTTTATTTCCATCTAGAATTCATATCCTCTCTTCTAAGGTTTTCAGTGTTCCTTCTGTTTTATATTCCTTTGTCTCTTAATTCTGGTTTATTTCTCGGGGTCTATCGTTAGTGTGTCTAATCTGTAGCTTAATTCTTCTGGTGTGTTTTTCATTTAATTTGTTGCATTTTAATTTCTAGAAGTTGTTTTTGATTCTTTTTCAAATGTAGTGGTCATTCCTTATAGTCTGTTGTTCCTCACTGATGCATTCAATAATCCCATTCATGTTTTAAATACAGTAAAGATAAATATTTTATATTCTCTGAATATTTCAATATCTTTGAGGATCTTATTCTGCTACCTGTTATTCCTTTTGGCTCTCATTCATACTGCTATTTCCTTGTAAAATATGTTATTTTATTTATTTATGTTACTCTGAAATGTTTATTTTCCCATGGGAACTATCTGAGCTCAGGACTGAGGATGCATTCCTCCACAGATGATTTGCATTTGCTTCTTCCTGCGATCTGGAACCACAGCCCAGCCAGAACCATTTCAAATTAAATACCCTGGGGGTGCATGGGTGGCTAAGTCAGCTAAGCGTCTGACTTTGGTTCGGGTCATGATCTCATGGTGTGTGGGTTTGAGCTCCGCATCGGGTTCTGTGCTGACAGCTCAGAGCCTGGAGCCTGCTTTGGATTCTGTGTCTCCCTCTTTCTCTGACCCTTTCCTGCTCACACTGCCTCTCTCTCTCTCTCAGAAATAAATAAAAAACATTTAACAAAAAAAACAAAACAAATTAAAAACCCTGGTGTTCAAGCCACACTGATACTGTCAATGTGGGTCAAAGTCTGTGTGAAAGAGGGCCTCCTTGACTTTTTAATTTTTAATGTTTATTTTATTGTTGAGAGAAAGAGACAGAGTGCAAGCAGGGGAGGGACAGAGAGAGAGGGAGACACAGAATCCAAAGCAGGCTCCAGGCTCTGAGCTGTCAGCACAGAGCCCAACGTGGGGCTTGAACTCATAAACCGTGAGATCATGACCTGAGCAAAAGTCAGGTGCTTAACTGACTAAGCCTCCCAGGGGGCCTTGAGGGCCCCCTTGTTTATAAATAATCAGGGGGGAATTCTTTCCCCATCCACTCAGAATGAAGGTAGAAGCAGGTACACTTCCTTCCTTCCTCTCTTTTTCTATACATCAGACTTACTTTTCTCTTCCTTACACTTGAGGGTGGAGCCCTTTGAAGTAGTACCCCAGCTTACAGGGGGTTCCCCATGAGACTCATCCATCCTGCATGATGCCAGTAAAACAGCTGTCATCTTGTAGAGTTTGGGAGGAACTCTCAAGTCCAAAGCCTGCTTTGGTCGTTCCTTGTCTCTGAGGTCCCAACTTCTACTCTGTTTTCGGAATCTGACTGTTTGCTCTTTAAGTGTCCACTCAGCAATGCATTTCAAAAGGCTTTCAAATATATTTTCACGGTGTATCAGTTGTTTCCAGCTAAAGATGGAAGTCCTTATATAATTAAACTGAGATCTAAATGAGCATATCTATGATTATATAGATGTTTATCCTTGTGTGTATCTACAGCATTTCCTTTATATATATATATATATATATATATATATATATATATATATATATATACTTAGTATAACTTATTTCCATTTGCATCTGCTAACACCTTGAAATCTGATATACACTTTCATTTTTAAGATTATTCTACAAGAATGATTGGCATGCTTTTTGTCACTTGTCTTCTTTAAAACATAGAGATATTTCGTATGCAGTTTTTGTTAATTAAATAAATATAGCCAGTTCTTATCTCGTTTTAAAATTCTTAGTACTTTATGTAGAACCGCAGAATTTTTCAAAACCTCTCAAAGTGATAGGGTCGCAGAAACATCTATACTTACGGTATAACCAGGCAAAGCTGGGCTCGCACTGCATTTTAGAAAATCAATCAGTGTTAAAGTTTGTAATAATTCACAATTTCAAGAACACCTTTAAAAATGGCAAATCCCAGGGCGCTTGGGTGGCTCGTCGGTTAAGCCTCGGATTTCGGCTCCGATCATGATCTCACGGTTCCTGGATTCGAGCCCCATGTCAGGCTCTGTGCTGACAGCTCAGAGCCTGGAGCCTGATTTCAGTTTCAGATTCTGTGTCTCCCTCTCTCTGTGACCTTCCCTAGCTCTCTCTCTCTATTCCAGAAATAAATTAAGCATTTTTTTAAAAATTAAAAAAAAAAATTTCTAATGGCGAATCCCTTCACCTAACAAAGACTCTTGTGGTAAACAGTTTGCCTCTTTTCAAAAACCGGATGTTTTAAGAGATGTTTTCTTCTCGTTCTACGCATGTCCTTGTGATCAGGAAGGATAAGCCCCGGCAGCCAGCCCTGCCCTGTCTCCCTAATTGGTGGTCCTTCTTGTTCTAGTACGTTCGAGTATCCTTTGACACAAAACCTGATCTCCTTCTACACCTGATGACCAAGGAATGGCAGCTGGAGCTTCCCAAGCTTCTCATCTCTGTGCACGGAGGCCTGCAGAACTTTGAACTCCAGCCAAAGCTCAAGCAAGTCTTCGGGAAAGGTCTCATCAAAGCGGCCATGACGACCGGAGCCTGGATATTCACTGGAGGGGTTAACACAGGTAATGGGAAGTCAGACAGAGACAGGCAACCTAAGGCCATGAGAATGTGGCAACTAAGATCATTTTCTCCTAAGGCTAAAGATGTTTATATTCCGCTCCCCCTCCCTCCCATCTCTCTTCCCTGTGCGTCCACATTCACTGGGTCTCCCTCCTCTCCCGGATTCTTCTGCCCTCCATGAACCCACACGATAGCCATTCAGTTAGTTCTCAGCCACAAAGAATTGCTTACACATGAGAAACAGGTTGGGCTGTTTAATACTTGACGCTACAGAATTTGTAAACATGACTAGTAGAATTTCATGAGATATTTTCAGTACCTCAAGTTGCCAACTGAGTATCCAGTGATTTTTTTAAAGAACAACTTTTGCTCTAAATTCGGAAGCTCTGTGTCTGATCTTTATGTGATTTTAAGTTTGATGCAAATAGCTCTGAATTTTGTTAAATCCCTGTTCATCTGGGATGTAAACAGTGACATTGATATCTGGAGTATTATGTGTTTATTATTTAAAACAGTTTACTAAGGGATGCTTGGGTGGCTCTGTCGGTTAAGCATCCGTCTTTGGCTCAGGTCAGGATCTCACAGTTCCTGAGTTCAAGCCCTGTGTCAGACAATGAATGTGCTGACAGCTCAGAGCCTGGAGCCTGCTTGGGATTCTGCGTCTCGCATTCTTTCTGCCCTTCCCTCACTCACACTCTGTCTCTCTAGCTCTCAAAAATAAATAAACATTAAAAAATGTTTTTAATAATTTATTAAATCAACTCTGCACCAGTAGAAGACACATCGCACTCTGAATTACAAGCAATTTTTTCTACCTGCCAAATGAATTTCTCTATATCGTGATACAGGTAGGCCGTCAAATCAGTGCTTCCACACCCACTTACAGTTGAGTGCCTACGTGCAGCACATTATTAATGTGCAGCCGATAACGGAATAGATGCCCATAAATTGCTCTGACATATTTCTCCAGCCTGAGTCAGAAGCGCCCTTGGAAATACACAAGTAATACTATAGCAAGTTCACTCAGACTTGTTTCAAGGCCGCAAGTGTGTGGTCTGTGCAGTGTGCACATACGTGGAGTTGTGAAACAGTCGGAACACAACCCCAAACCAATGACTTTTAAATTAAGACAGTTATCTCAATATTATTTACTCATTTGTTCGCAGTTTAGGTGATATTTGAACCAGATCTGCACTCAGCATTCTCCTCAACACCTAGAATTTGTGAAGATTCAGCACTGCCCACACAATGTTGCATTGCATTGTTACATGGAATCCTGACTCAGTCTGTAAACTGACATGATCTTACAATGCTCCGTCAGCTCTTTGCTGTTTGTTTTGTAGTAATCAAATATCTACAGAGCAATTAGCTTTGGGTGGCTGTTCAGGCTTTAGGCTCCTGCTTTCATTCAGTTTAGCTGGCTTCATTCACTTGTGATTATGCACTGTTTTGCTTTCCTGGCATAATCTGCACCTTATATACAGACCCACTCAAAGGTTTCCGAAGGTTCCAAAGAAACTTGTAACAGCCTTCTGTTTCTGGGAACTCAGAACACTGTTTATGACTTTTCTTCCTCTATGAAGTGCACCCACTATCAAAAGAAGACGTTACAGCATGAATTCTGTAAACCGAAGAATTCATCTCTGCCTCGCTCCAGGCTAGTATTCAATCCAATACCCAAAGCGATGTTCTAATGGTGGCATCTCAGATTAGGTAAGAGGTAATAGTAGAACTGTGGCTGAGGGAGGGCATACCAGGAAGTTAAACTTCTTGTCCCCGGATGGGCCCTGAAAGGAGTTTTGTGTGTAAATAGGGAAACAAAATGAACACTGATATTCACAGCTTGATTCTTGCATTTGTTTTTCTTTACCAGTACTCTCTTTTAGAAGATCCCTAGATAAACTAAGAAGTGAAATTGTATTCTAATCAACACTGCCAGCATATCGCAACATGGATTAGTGCCATTTACACAGTTTTAGTTTCTTTTTTCTTTCTTTCTTTTTTTTTTTTTTAAAGGAGGGCCTTTCTGTTTGATCTTCTGAATATTTCAGAATGGAGTGATTCACACAAATGTGTCCACTCAATGATTAAATTGCCTGGTGCATTTTGATAGTTCAGTGCAGTATTAGAACCCTTACTCTGTGCTAGCACGTGAGGCATACAAAGATGAAGTAAGATACTGACCGCCCCCCCACCCCTCTACCCCCTGCCCAACCTTCCCTGCAAGGAGTTTTACCCTTAGAAAAGATGGCCTCATCTGTGATTGTGAATCATGGAAGAATATATTAGGTGACATAGTGCATTGTTCAAGATATGCAAACTGCAATCCTGTTCAAAGGGAGAAAAAAATCAAATCCAATTCAGCTTTCATATACGAGATGGCACAAGGTGTGAATTTTTCCTTGAGGAATAGGTGCAATTTTGGTAAGTGGAAGTAACTTTTCTTAGAAAAGATATTTTATATCTTCTATAAAAAATGATTATTTGAGAGGGAGGTTAATAGATTAGAAATTACATCTTCTTTAAATGCAATTTATCTTTATTAACAGATAAGAGATAGGTTCCATCCCATTTTATAAACTGAATTCTTTCCTTTTAACTGTGGTGGGGAAGGCCACGGTGATGTGGAAGTTCATTTATGACAGGAGACAAAAACAATTTCAATGATGAAGCTAAAAAGCTGTATTTATATATTTTCAACATAAATATTCCACAGACTATGCCAAGGTTTTCTTTAGAAGTAGAGTCCCCACTTTATATATTGATAAATAAGAAGATGAAATCAAGGTTAACAAGATCTGAGCTAAGTAGCTACTCTATTTGAATGACCCTAACTAATACACAAACTCTGGTACAGACTTAATATAATATTATATGGGTGCTTTTTATAGAATATACTCATGGTACTGATCATTAGTCATACTAACATCCTTATGCTTATAGAACAAGAAAAAGACTCCCAGAGTTTAAATAATTATATTTGATATTTTCTTTCTTTATTTTTATTTTTGTCATTTTTTAATATTTATTTTAGAGAGAGAGAGACATAGTGCAAGCAGAAGAGGAGCAGAGAGAGGAGACACGGAATCCAAAGCAGGCTCCAGGCTCTGAGCTGTCAGCACACAGCCCACTGCAGGGCTCAAACCCACAAACTGTGAGATCATGAGCTGAAGTCAGACACTTAACCAACTGAGCCATCTAGGCATCCCTCTTTTTTTTATTCCATTTTTAGACACTGGATGCTTTTTAATTTTGTTCTTAGGAAAAAAAAGAATTTAAAGAGCAAGAAGAAATGCATTGCTAGAGTTCATATTATACATGTCCTGCAAATGTATCTGACATTAGAGCCGTGAATTTATGTTCTCTTCTGAGCACATGTAGTTTGGGTAGAAACGTGTCAAAATTTTATATTCATTGCGTATAACCTTGTGAGCCACATTTATCACAGTTTCCTTTAGAACAATGGAGAGTCATTGCTTTAAAAGACAAGAGTAATACTTCCCTTTGTCCTCGTAGGTGTCATTCGCCATGTTGGGGACGCCCTGAAGGACCATGCATCTAAGTCTCGAGGGAAGATATGTACCATAGGCATCGCCCCCTGGGGAATTGTGGAAAATCAAGAGGACCTCATTGGAAGAGATGTAAGTCCTAGAGGCTGCCCCTATCTGTGACTTCTCATAGAGGTGATAGCAAACAAGTAAAATAAAATAAGAATTCAAAATATGCATATTACAGTACTATCTTAGCTCCCACCTCCCAAAATGAAACTCATGTTAGGAATAGTTTACTGCAAGATCATGGATTTTCTAAAATCTATCAATGTGAACTCCAACATCAATTCTTATGACCGGAAAAGGTCCAAAGGTTTACTACCTAACCTCTTGGTTTGAATCAAACAAGGGTCTCTCCTCACCTGTCAAATCTTGCTAGCTCTATTGGTTAAGATGAAGTAACACCAGGTAATGTAGAGCATCATGAGTTCATTGACTGCAATATTAAATGGGGACCCTCTCACCCCAAGTCTCCAGCTTCTTTATTATCTGAGTGCCCTTCAGCTCAGGAAAGCCACAGAGGAAGATTCTTTCCTTTCAGGCTGTGGCTTCCCTAGTTGGTCTTGCATTTGCTGAATGCTTGTACAAGGAGTGGGCACTGTGTCATTCTTGATTTTCTACTTGGAAACTACTCAGAAACCCATGACCAAACTCTGCAGCGTGCCTCCTCTCTTTCCTTTTCTTAGGTCCAGAGCCACACACCGACTGATCAATCAAAGGGTTTGTCTTTGAGAGAACTTACCTTACTTTGTCTGAGTCATCATCTTTCTTCTGTTTCTTCTAGGGTCTTGTTTTTGTTTTGCTTTGCTTTGTTTACCACAAACAGATTATTCACAACCTCCTTAGAGGGCTTTCTCTGCTACTATCCCCCAGGCTTCCCCCCTATATATCACTTCTTAAAATTCCACTGATAGGAATTGTGCTTAAACTATAATTGTCATACTTTATTCACTGCCTTTTTCCCTGATAACTTTTACAGTTAATTATTGATCACTGAACCTCTACATCAGATCAGTACAGTCTTCTCTTCCCAATCAGGGCCTGCTACGGAATGTAACAAATGTGCTAAGTAGTTTTTTCCAAGTATCTGAACCAAAAAAAAAAAATCCTAGAAGTTCAGAATTAACAGGTCCTAAATTGCTTCTTGAATTGTACAGAAATACACTGAAACAGTCTTATTAAAAATTTTTTAATGTTTTTATTAATTTTGAGAGAGAGAGAGACAGAGCATGAGTGGGGGAGGGGCAGAGAGAGAGAAAGACACAGAATCTGAGGTAGGCTTCAGGCTCTGAGCTGTCAGCACAGAGCTTGATGCGGGGCTCGAACCCATGAACTGTGAGATCATGACCTGGACTGAAGTCGGACACTTAACCAACTAAGCCACCCAGGCACCCCTGAAACCATCTTATTTTAATATAACACATTATAAGCAATTTTTTCTTCCAAATTTTTATTTAAATTCAAGTTAGTTAACATTGTGTAATATTGGTTTCAGGAGTAGAATTTAGTGATTCATCACTTATATACAACACCTAGTATTCATCACAAGTGCCCTCTTTCATGCCCATTACCCATTTAGGCCATTCCCTCTACCCAGCAACCCTCAGTTTTTTCTTTATAGTTAAGAGCCTCTTAAGGTTTGCCTCCCTCTCTGTTTTTTTTCTTATTTTATTTTTCTGTCCCATCCTCTTTATTTTGTATCTGTTTTGTTTCTTAAATTTCACGTAAGAGTGAAATCAAAGATAGGCAATTTTTAATGCAATGCAAAATACTTTGAATAAAGAGATCAAACATTATGAAATGCAGTAAACAAATACTCTTTAAGTCCTTCAGAACCTTTAAGTGATAAAGGGTGTCCATAGCAATGCTACAAATTACATGTAGAAACACTAATTTATTGAAAACATAGGGTGAGAGATGAGATCCTCATTTATCAGTGTAATATTCTCTTAACTAAAATTTACTGGCTGTTTTACAACACACACACCTTGAGTATCTCAAGCAGCAATTTCCCAAGTGATAGGTAGGCAGAACTGATGAGAAAAACAAGCATTACTAATTTTTTTTCAGAGTATCTACAACTGGTCTTTGATGAAATATACTTGCGTGAAGGCTTGCCTTAGGTTCCAAGCTGGCTTTGAAGTTGATTGTGAACTAGAGCAAATCTATTTCTTAGAGAGTTAGAATATGCTGAGTGCCCTTGATACCAAAGGTATTTAATAGTGCATTTGGTGAACAAATGAATTAATTATTTAAAATGTGATGATCAGAAGTCGTTTTTAAATGTCCATTGCTTCATAATCTCTTATTGTAACCCTGAGTTACTATTATTCAGTTTGGGGGGAGGGGAAGGAAACCATTTTGGAACTTTCTTATTCAGATGAACTATGTATTAACAGAGCTGATTAGTTCTTTATTTAAGATAGAGTAACCAAATTATTACCTCAGTTGCCTAATCATTTAGCCACTGCCTTTTTGTGTCATTTTGGGTGTTTTGTAAATTCTGTATGAGTGCAGAAAGATAGTACTTACGTTGCATTTACTTTCCTTTCTTGGCTGGAGAAATGACCCCTGATTCATCTTCCTCCAATTTGAGTTTCTTTCCTCTGATTTCACCTCTTCTTGTGCGCCTCCTTTGTACTTACTCTCTTTCTCCCAGTATTTCTTCCCAGTATTATGCCATAGGAACTTACGCAAGCCTAAGCCAGTGAGGGTGAGTTGCATTGTCTGACTTCCCAGTGAAAGAATAGTCTTGATCACACAGGATAGAAGGAGCCACTCATGTTCAGTAAAATGTGCACATTCATTCTCCCTGCTCACAGGGGCCTAATAGAGGCACACCATGGCTCACAAAAATCCAAGTGAACCCTGCAGAGAGACCGTCAAGAAAAGAATTGACATTGACAGATTATAAAGAACACCGGAAAAACAGTGTGTTTTAGTTTCTTACTAGATCTTTGACCAAAATCTATTGAATTCCAACCATTCTGGTACATTCCCACCCTCCCCCTCAAAACTGGGGAGTTGGAATATGCATAGGCTTTCTCAGGCTCTTGTACAGTAATAGAATTTGTTGTTCACATTGTAAATTACTTGGACCAGAAATGCCACTCTTGGTGTACCGGATTGATGACACAGTTTGAGGGAAATTTGTATATGTGTTTACTCTTCTAATGTTATGATTCAAAAGGAATATGGTGCCAGGTTGTCCTAAAAGGAAGTATTTGAATAAAATATTAGTTAGTGGTCACTTGTGAAACGTCCCCACAAAATCCCCACAAAGTAGAAGTGTTGTCTGATAAACTTCTAAAGTAGTTATAAGAATTTCCGTAGCTTAGCTTAGTTTAGTGCCTCCGAGTCTTTTCCTTCCCTCTTATCTAACAAAACTCATATGTAATAAACATCCAGAAAATAAACCTTTTAGTATCAGAAACCAGTTATCAGAGGGAAAAAAACTAACATAGTATTAAAAATCTGTACCACTTCAGAATTCTATGAAAAATGCATTTATTAAAAAAAAAGATTTGTATTTTTGGTCTAGTCTATGTGTGGATTTCAGAATAAGGTTGAAGTGGCACAAAATAATTATCAAGGGAAATCTAGGAAACTTACATGAAATAAAAGTATGAAGATAAAAGAAAGGCTTTATTTCTTATGCCAAATATTTTATTGCAGTAGATTTATTTCCAAAAAGATAGAAAATATAGATCTTTTTATTTCTGTGGGGCTGGTTCTCAGATGAGCACTTTCAGAAGCTGAACATTCACGTAGTTCTATAGTTATTCTATCGATAGAAGTGGTAGACGCAGCAGTTACTATTCATCTCAGCATTGATTACATCTTTGGAATGGCACTATAAAGGCAAAGACTATTCCTAAACATAAAAAAGAAAGATTAACTTGCCCTTGGGTCTGCTTCTAGTTGTTCTGAAACATCTACCTCCCTCCACGTCTAATCTCTTAGCTACATTTTAGGTTAGACTTTAAAGATACAGGGTATTAGCTTCAGATTCTCACAGCTCAACTTAGAGCCTCACATGTAGTGGGTGCTCAGACCATATTAATGAAGACAGATTGGGCATGATGAAATTCAGGCTACAAGGAAAATAAACATTGTAGAAAAAAATACAGTAATAAATCTTACCTAGTTCACAGCCGTACCACAATTCCATCTCCGTATTATGTCCCCAGGCTTGATTATGCTTTAGTAACTATAATGAGAGCATTTTTTAACCATGCATCTAAATATAAAACTATTTTCTTATGTAGCAGTTAAGGTGGGAGGTGAATGGTAAAGCTTCTGCATGTTGGATATGGGAGCAGAGAAGAATGGAATGAGAATAAGCCTTTCTGTAACCCTTTAAGACATGCATGATCCACCCAACTGAGGAATGAACTAGCCTTGATTCTTTAAATTTAAATATCTTCTACTCTGTTTAACCAAACCTCCCATTAATAGATCAAAAGAACAGAATTTGGTGAACAATAATGCTGTGAATATTGGAGATGGTAATAATTTTTAGTCTCCCATTAAATGTGAGAGTGAATATTTTTTCAGCTGTTAAGTTTTACTACTCTGTGACTTCTCCATATGATTCCTACTGCCCCATTCTTCTCTTACAACCCATAATCTACTCTTGAGTCAAACCAAGCTCAAGACTCCCCTCCACCAAGATGTCTTCCATGACTAACTTCACCCATAATGTCATATCAATGATTATAATTCTCCTACAGCTCTCCTTTTCCCCAATTTTGGTAAAAATTCCTCAAAAATAGAGATTGAATTGTTTTCTTTGTTTCTTGTCAACCACTAATAAGATATTTGGTGTGAATGTGAGGCATTGACATGTGACTTAAACTCTGTAATAGTTGATTTCTTCATGGCAAAGTGGAATCTAAAAATACTCGCTCTATATTTATGCAATTTGTGTTAGCATAATCGTAATAGTAGTCTTTACAATTTATTGGGCTCCTGTTTGAACTCTCTGTGATTGCTTAGGTTAGCCTTATGAGGTATGTATCATTATGTAAGAAAACTAAGAGTTAGAACCAAGATCCACTGTCTCCAAAGCCCATGCTCTTTTTTTGTAAATACATATTTATTTATTTTTGAGAAAGCATAAGTGGAGGGACAGAGAGAAGAAGACAGAGGATCCGAGGTAGGCTCTGTGTTGACAGGCTGACAGTAATGACGCCCAGTGTGGGGCTCAAACTCACAAACTGTAAGATCATGTCCTGAACTAAAGTGGGACACTCAACCAGCTGAGCCACCCAGGTGCCCCACCAAAGCCCATACTCTTAACTAATAGTATGCCAAGTAATCTATAAGAAAATATTTAATGATGTTTTTATTATTAGTTGAGACACTGGCAAATATCTTAACATTTGTAAATTGGACTCAAAAATAGGCTACAAGAATGACCAGAACCATTTTCTTCGTCCTTAGAGAATCTCGATCTGAACAGATGATGAAAGTATCCCCAGTGTAAAGTCAAAAAAGAATTTCCGTTGAATTATGATTTTTACATGACACATTTTAGCCTTAGATTTCCTTACTTTAGAAAACAGTCTGACCAAAATTGTTTCAGGTAATTGAACAGTTTGTGAATCATTTGTAATTTATCTTTTCCCAAATCTAGATTAACAAAATCCATGCCAAATTAAAAATCCAGCCATGATCACAAGAAAAAGCACTTTTCATTTTAACTTGAGGATGAAATTGTATTTGGGAAGATTTCCAACATATCATCTTATGCGGTTATTAGATTTTCATGACTTTCAGTGATATCCTCTATTTCCCCCTAAAGATAGATTTATTCTCAGAATTTTATAACCTTTAACAGTTCTTCTATTTAATTGCGAAGTGTTGTTTTGATGCCATCTCTAGATTTCAAGCCAAAAAAATGAAGTTTAATAGTGCATTTGTCATCTATTTCTAAGACAAGCCAAATATGATTTCAAATTGTGAGCTCAGAAAACTTCTCAGTAGTGGTTCTTGCATGGAATTTATTGGCCATCCATGACTAGGTTATGTAAGATGTATCCAGAGGATTCGAGAGAAGAAGCTCCGAGACAAGAAGGCTCACCCAAGTGTGTTACAGTCATCAGGAGCTAATGCTAACTAACTATGGACCACCTTCTGATTCTGGGCTACATTCAATGACATAGGGAGTGAAGTTTCAGTGATGACAATGTTGAGTTTGTAACTGGATATGTTGATTTCAGAGTTGCTTTGAGATATCTATGTGAAAATGTCCAGCAAGACAGTAGTGTATGAGGTGGAGTCTCAGGAGCAAAATCTGGCTATACACTCAGACTCAAATGAGTCTGCATCTAGATGAAAATTAAAGCCATTGTGGTGGATGGGATCACCAAGGAAGTGTATGTAGAGTGAGGGAAAGAAGGGCCTACACCTGGATCCTGATGGCATCCAATATGTAATGGTTGGGCAGAGGAAAAACAGCCTGAGACGGAGACCAAAAGAAGGGCTGAGAAGTAGAAGCAAAACCAGAGAGTGTTATGGAAGCCAAGGTAAGAGTGTGCTCCAGGAAGATAGAGTGAAGGTCAATGGTCAATGCCAGGTACATTTGGGAGATTGAGGAGGATGAGGACTTGGAAATGTTCGTACAGTTCATCAAAACAGACGTGACTGGTATCACCAGTCAAAACTGTTTCCGAAGAACAGTGAAGAGGCAGTTCTCAAGTCGCTGGGTTGAGGAGGGAGAAGGGAAGTAGAGGCAGCCAATGGAAACTAACCTTTTCAAAGTTTAGCTATGATGAGAAGTGACATGAGTAGCTGAAGGGAGCCATAATTTGTGGGGTTTTTCTTTGAGAAGGGAGGGACTTGAGTCTGTTTATGTGTTGATGATAGGGGAGAAAATAAAGATAGAATAGAATTGAGGAAATATGTCCTAGAGTGGTCTGAGGTGATGGGGTCCAGAGCTAAAGGGGAGAGGAGCCATCTGCACCCTTGTAACTGAAGCAGAAGAGGAAAGAGTATATATGCAAAGGGTTGGTGGTAGGATATTGAATCAGCCTGGAGGTTTAGCATTTATCCCTGAAATAACAACAGTAATTTAGCTCACTTTTTTGGAGGTTAAAAATGTCAGCACCCATCACAGTTAGCCATTTAATTCTCATAATGACGTCGTCCCTCCATGTTACTGATAGTAAAACTAAACACAAAATGATTACGTAACTTGCCCAATATTACATGACTCGTAAGTCCCATAGTTGCAATTTCACCCTTGGCCATCCAGTTCCCAAGACCACAACCATTCCTATAATGCAGTATGACTTCTCCATGATCATACCAATAATTTATTTGAGTTCATATATGTGTTTTAGATCTCATTTAATCTTCGCAGTACCCCCCACTGAGGTGGTTATATTCATCATTAATCTCCATTTACATATGGAGACTCTGAGACACAGACGGTAACAACCCATGTAGGGTCACCCAACTAGCAGTTGTGTAGGTGCGGGAGTCAGACTGTCTTCCCGGTGAGGAAAAATGGTCTGAGGAGTCAGACAGGTGCATTGAGACAGTAGACGATGGCAGCCACAGCCCCAGAGCTGACTGGAGCCCTGGGAAGATGCAGGGAGGCTCTAGAGGTCATGAGATTATGATGCACCAGTGAGTCCATAATAGAGAGAAGAGAATACATTTTGAAGTCTCAGTATAGCAATAATACACTATTGTGTTGTCTACTGCTTTGTAACAAAGTATCCCAAAACTTTATGGCTTAAAGCAACACTTCTTGTCTCATGGTTTCTATGAGTCACAGCTTATCTGTGTGGTTCTGGTGTGGGCTTCCCTTAAGGTCACAGTCAAGATATCAGTTGGGGCTACATCATCTAAAGGATCGAATGGGGATACGGTACCTTATTCCAAGATGATTCACTCACGTGGCTGTTAGTATGAGTTCCTCACCATGTGGACCTCTCCAGAAGGCAGCTTTATTATGGCAGCTGGCTTCCCCCAGAGTAAATGATCCAAGAGAGCTAAAAGGAACCCTTTTATGACCTAGTTTCATAAGTCACACACCATCACTTCTGTTTCATTCTATTTTTTAGAACTGAGTCACTGAATCCACTGCAGACTGGAAGGGAAGATTTTCAGAGAATTTTTTAACATATTTTAAAATCACCCCACTGACACATGGTGACTTCTCAAGCAAGTAACCCCTTTTAGAACTCAAGGGCCTTTTCCCATTGCTAGTAGGCCTTTCTTGTGGACTGTCCTGGGCTCCCCTCAGGACAGGGCAAAGGGAGGTGAGCCCATTCAAATGGGAAGCCTGTAATGAGGACATTGTAACCCTCTGCAAGCCCAGGAGTTGAGGCACATGTGTTCAAAATGCTGCAGAACGATGTAACTACTCATCCCATGGATTTTAGTAGGAAATATACAACTTGAGGATGGATCCCTGGGTTTGCTGGTTTCTTCTTTGGATTTCCAGGCTGGAGGCAACATCTGGGTTCCATACGACCCTCCTTTAGCCCTAGACTTACAGCTGAGCTGGCTGAATAGGAAATAACAGTCCCAGTGTCCCTGTGAGCATAGACCTCACTATGATTTGAGGACACACAGTGCCTTCCTTTATTTGTTTTTCATCTCACCCTCCCAGCTCCCATGTTCCTTAATCTCTGACACAGAGGCTGCTGCCCATGTCACAGCAATATCCCCTCTTCCCTCCCAGAGACTCATGCCCGAAGCTAAGAGAACCTTGCCCCACCCCTTTGCTTTACTTTCTCCAAAGCACAGACCACATCTTGTTGCCTGCTAGTGCCTCCCCTGACCCCTGCATCCTATACAGTTCTAGATGACCCACCTGGAAATCATCTGATCAGCTGTCAGAAGGATTTTAGTGCTCAGCTGAGCCACTGTTAGAAATGTCCAGCAGCGGGGCGCCTGGGTGGCTTAGTCGGTTAAGCGTCCGACTTTCGCTTAGGTCATGATCTCGCGGTTCGTGGGTTCGAGCCCCGCGTCGGGCTCTGTGCTGACTGCCAGCTCAGAGCCTGGACCCTGCTTCAAATTCTGTGTCTCCCTCTCTCTCTGACCCTCCCCTGCTCGCGCTGTCTCTCTCTCTCTCTCTCAGAAATAAATAAAACATTAAAAAAAAAAAAAGAAATGTCCAGCAGCAAAACCAACCATAATATCCTTTATAAATTTAAAATCTGGCTGGGTCTTCCATCTTCCCTCTAAATGTCTCCTGGCCTGCACAGGAATTTAAGATCTACATGCTGTGTGGATTCCAAGGAAAGAGTGTTAGCAAGGCACATTTGGGCTGGAATTTACTTCTCTGAGCATCTATAGTTTTGCCTATAACATAAGCATGTAATGGATTAATCTATGGGAAAGTTTGTATCCCAGTACCTGACACATAATAAGCCATCAGTGCATGTTAATTTTCTTCCTGCCTAATTTGAAACCATAGTGCTATTAGGAGGGAAAGGATGATTCAATTGTGCCACATATCCGATAGCCTGCTACTTGCCAGGGGCATGTGGATACATACATTTCCAGGTCATAAGTTTAGGGATTGCCCAAATCCTATGATTGATGACTCAAAAATCCAATTTAGCTCAATTTAATTCTGTTCAGGAAAGAGTTGCAGACAAACACACTGCCCTTGCATCAAAGAAAGGACCACCAAAGATAAGAGACCCCAGGACCCACTTTTGTGTCATTTTTCTGTACTAACTTGGAAGAAGCAAATGTACTTTTCAACACAGGCTGTCCAGACTCCATCTTACAGGTAGAAAACCTTCAGAAATTACAGCCAAACCCACTACTTTATAGATGAGAAACTACCATCCAAAAGGTTTCTTTCAATACATATAATTTGAACACTTGGTGAGAGATATTACGTAGATGCAAGATTATATGTTTCCTCAAGCCAGCCCAATATTCATCATGTACATTTCCTCAAGATATTCTTAATGAGTGAACAAATGAAGGAATGAATGAGTTGAAAGAGTCACAAATTAGTAATTGGGTCCCAAATTAGTAACTGAAAGGAACTAGAATCTCCATCTCCTGACTTCCCAGTAAGTACCCCTGAGTAAGACCAGAACACACTTGAAAATAGTTAGGAAAATGTAAGCTGGTATCTTAGATCAGCTCCAAAATAATGCATTTAAGCCCGTCCCTGGATAAGAAATGCAGCATACTGACACCAGCCCATAAGGAATGTTCAGATTTTCCATGGTGTCTCTGGAGCAATCCCCTCCTGGCATTGATAATGACCTACAAGTTCATGACATAAAGGGCCTTCACCTTCATTAACTTCTTAGACAGCTTCCACTTCATTGCCTCTCTTTTAGAATCAAGGTATACAGAGGCCTTGGAATGAGAATTTTACCAATCAGCCAGCACAGAGTGGTGTGTAGTGTATTAAAGAGTAAAGAATTCTCTCATCTCCCCAAGAGGGACAAGAAAGAGGGGTAAAATTTCATCACCTAGGAGTATCCTGGCCCATGATACCCAAAGAGTGCAAAGTATCTAAAATCCACTTCTAAGCAAATTTCCCTTCTCGGTAAACATAGTCCTGTATTTACCAATCATACAAGATCCCTCGATATGTAGGCTTTTCTGATGTCATTCAGCCTTTCTCCTCCCAGATTCCTCGTCTGAAATACAAACAGAGAAAATTGTTTCAGTGAATGTCTTCTTCATTCTCTCAAAGATGGTACATAACCTGGACCATCTTATATTCTTAGGAGAAGTGGTCCATTATGTACAGGCACTAGGGCTTGATTCTCTCAGAAATCACTGGCTGAGAAACAAGGTAGAGCGATCTCATATACCTGCAAGTCCTGAACATGTCACACTTGTTCTTGCTATGCACTCTCTTGCACACAACACAACACACACACACACACACACACACACTTAATTTCCAAAAAAAAGTCCTTTTCTATGAGCCTTTAACAATAAAAGTGGGTGCATTACCTCCATAATATTGTTAGAGGGAAGAATCCATCTGTATTCATGTGGCACAAAGACATTATTATTTTCCTATTTGAGAAACATAACAGGAAGATCAGCAAATCTTTTGGAGATATGCAAATTGTAACTCAAACAAGAATAGCCTGCTGGTATGTTTGTTATGAAGAATATTAAGTGGATTTTGTAGGCAAGTTAGACCAAGATGCACTCCTCTCTTGAAGTACTTGGGAAGTTATTTCCAACTTTGCAGTTAATCCACAAATAATTCCAGAGCGTCATCCTCTTAAGCAGCCTGAGAGTGGTGACAAAGTAAAAAACACTTTGTGTGTTTTGCCAACTGATTGCTAATTTTTTTCTCAACTTAAATTGATTGATTTAAATCCCTTGTGTAAAACAAAAGTCAGTGTGATTTGTCTGTCATTTTGGTCACTAGCTTGCAATTGGAAAATCAGTTTACAGTTGGTAAAATAAAGTGGAGCTTAAGAAGGAATTCACATTTATATACTGCCTGCCAGGAACTAGGCAAGGTGCCAGGTACTCTGCACCTAAAATCTCATCTAACCCATGTGAGGTAAGTGGGTTTATCATTTCCCTTTAACAGATTAAAAATGTGTGCCTCCGATTCACACAGCCACTTCGCAGAACTAAGGGGATTCAAACAGATCTCCATGGCTCATATGTTCAGGATTCTCCAGGGTTCAGCAGATCTCCCTCCAGTGATGACAGGAACATAAATTAGGGCATTTAGTTATTTTTCAGATGTATATCCCCTATTATGCAGCAGAAAAAATCTCTACCAAGATATGAGCACCTCTAACTTTCCTCCATATAAGATCAAATGAAATGGAGAGCACTTAGACCAAGAAGTTAAACTTCGTGAGTGATGCTGTGAATCCAACCCTCTAGCCATGACTGACTCAAATGGATAGTGTTCCCAATGAGTTGGTACACCATGTTTCACAAGTAAAAAAGGTCGAAACTCAGAAAACTGAAGCACCACTCTCCTTAGAATCCTGTTGTGAAGGAAACAGACATACAGAGTATAGTTAGATGATTTGATGATGTTCTGTTATTCTCAGATTGTGGTAAGTGTGTCAGTTGGCCCAGAATTATTTTTGCTACTTTATTCAATCGAAAACTTGATGTTCACTGATACTCTTTAATTAATTCCCAGGAATTAGAAAATGTATTCTCATGTCTCACCTGGAACAAGTGTTTGGGATTCACTATCATGTGTAGTTTAACCTCTAGAAAATCCACTGTCCCCTGCCTCTTAAAGAAATTCTTTGGGCCTTCCTCCTCTGTGGCATGGAGCCTTGGAGACCTGCTCTCAGAAAATAGAGAACAGTAACGAAAGAATTTTCTTTTATCCAAAGGCACAATGCAGAGGCACTTTAAGAATAGGAGAAAGTCCATCTGCTAAGCCTCTTTCAACAAAGCATTAATATTTATTAACTTGCACTCTGCTATAGAATGAATGTTTTATGATCAAAAATGAGTAACAACAAAATGAGAATTTCAACCACAAGTGACCCACTCTTCCAGTGAGAAAGAACTCAGGATGGAGTCAGCACACCACTCTCTCTATATTTGGGGGGACTCTTGTTCACTCATCTAGACAAAGGAGTAATTGAATACTGTTCCATTACAGGGAAAAAATCCCATCCATTACTGGAAAGAATAATCAAAACGTTATGAGCTTCCTTTATCATTAAGAGTCAATTAAAATGAAGCTATGAATTAATATTGTATTAATGTTACATTAACAAATAAGACATATATTAAAAGGAATGAAGGACATTTCAGAAGCTTAAAATTACACATTTTAAATTTAGATTAGACCAATTCCCAAACAATTCAGAAAAGAGGGTCTTTTTTTTTCTAATTTTGAACAAAAGCATGCCTGTCTCAAGTTTTCCTGTTCATTCATTCACTATTTATCAAGTAGATTCTGTTTGCCAGGCACATAGAAATGGATTTTGAAATCAGCATCAAGGTCTAAAAAATGCCTTTTATAAGATCTTTACTATTGAAGACTGCCCTTACTAAATCACTCTGTAATTTCTTTAACAAACTACTCAATCTTACTACAGCTTTTCATGGTGAGTTATTGCATACTAAAGGTGAACAAGAGCATCTCAACTCTGTAATTAAT
Source organism: Proteles cristata cristata (assembly GCA_017311185.1). Classification (NCBI taxonomy): domain Eukaryota; kingdom Metazoa; phylum Chordata; class Mammalia; order Carnivora; family Hyaenidae; genus Proteles; species Proteles cristata. The sequence continues at coordinate 692,831 of JAESUZ010005265.1, read as the reverse complement.
GTACACAGTACACAAAGGCAGGAAATAAAAACCCTGTAGCATTTATTTCCATCCTGTCAATTCTGATGATTTAGTACAGGGATAACTGTACTGGGTCTGTGTAACAATGAGCTCATTCAGTGTTCCATTTCATAATCTTGAGTGAAGTCTCTACCTAAATACTTTAGGAGATTTCCAGAACATCATCTTGTTTCCATTGTGTTTCAACAGTGTGGGGAAGGGGGGTTAGAACAGATTTTAGATTCAGATCTGGATGTAAATTCTGGTTTTGTGTGTAATATACTCTTGAAGAACCTATTTTACCTCCATTTCTATTTCTCATCTACAAGATCAGCATCAGCATCGCACAAGATTGTTACCAGGACTATAGATAATGTAGGTAAAGCAATTAGATACAGCAGCTAAAACTCACAATAGGTGATCCTTTTCTTTTTATATCAAAAATCTGAAAGACCACACTAAGAATGACTCTGATTTAGGGAGTATAATTCATCACGAAATTAAAATAACGCAACCACACACACACAAAAAGACAGAGATGAACAATTTGATTCATATTCATCTCACGAGACAGGTATTTGACATTCAACATTTCCACTTAAATAAGGTATCTAATAAGACCAGTGTTTATTTTTGAATTAACAGACCTTCAGATTACTGAATGGGCTTGACAGAAAAGATCACCCTGACTGACCCCTCCCACCCCAGATTCCAGAACTGTGATTGCTCTGCTGTGCCTATTAAGAGTACAGACATCCTGTAGGGACCCTGGATGGCTCAGTTGGTTAAGCGTCCAACTCCTTATTTCAGCTCAGGTCATGATCTCATGATCTGTGAGTTTGAGCCCTGAGTTGGGCTCTGCACTGACAACGCAGAGCCTGCTTGGGATTCTCTCCTCTCTCTGCCCCTTCCCTTCTCTCTCTCTTTTCTCTCTCTCTCCCAAAATAAATAAATAAATAAATAAACATAAAAAAGAGTATGGACATTGTGGAAAAGATAAAAAAACCAAAATAACTAATGTTAAAATTATCTGTTCATCAGCTAATAACATCAAAATAACATTTGCTTCTACCCACCATGGTATTAGAGAATATAAACTCTATTTTCACTGTACCGAAGAATTGATTTTTCCTTTTCTCCCTGTTTCTTGTCTGTCTGGTTCGCCTTTTCATATTTTGCCCTTTTGTTCTCTGACTTCCGCCTCTTCCTTTTGAAACCCTGCAGGTTGTGCGGCCATATCAGACCATGTCCAACCCCATGAGCAAGCTCACTGTGCTCAACAGCATGCATTCCCACTTCATTCTGGCTGATAACGGCACCACCGGCAAGTACGGCGCTGAGGTGAAGCTGAGGAGACAACTGGAAAAGCACATTTCCCTCCAGAAGATAAACACAAGTAAGTAGCTACCGTTCCCACTGTCACGCCTCGTAGGAAGCCTGGTGAGAGTGACTCAAAGTATACCACGTGGCAATAGTATAAATGCTTGGGCAAGTTTCAAGCGCGTATCACTATGTGTCTGCTGGGCCAGTGGTTAGATCCCGAGGAAGTCATCTGGAAGAGAGGACTGTGTGCATAAGATACGTGGCCACAGGACAAGTGGACATTTGTCAACCCCCTCTGGGGTGTATGCATGCCGATGCACTTTCCTTTCCAGTGTTGTCCTACATCCTTTACACAGTACTTTAAGGAGGGGAGGCACCCTAGAGAAATTGTTTCTATTTATTAAGCTATTTTTGGTGGCTAAAATATACTATATATATGTGTATATATATATATATATACACACACACACACACATGCACATATACATATATACACACATACTATATATATATATACATACATACACACAGGTTTTGGCTTTAGCATAGATCTGCCTGTGTGAAGGCATTTCAAGGGAACTGATGTTCTTCAAACAAAAGTATCTTGTATAACCATCTTCATAAACTTTCATTTGGTATCTTAATTTTATGTATGTATTTATTCATTTTTAAAAGTATATGCAGTTAGATATACATGCATATTTATGTGCACCCCATAATACGTACCTAGTGGTTACACTAAAATTATCTCTTCAATACTCTTCAATGCTGTTTATTGTGCCCACAATTAGCTATGAAAAGGTATCATTGTGAAAACAGTAGTGCTCCCCAAATCAGGAAGGGGCTGGCATTTAAAAGTAACAGAGCTATGAAAATAATCTTCTGGTTCTCCTCACAAAATAAAGTTCAATTTGTTTCCACAAAGTAACACTTGAGGAGGATTCCAGGCAGTCTCAAGCTTAAGGGTCATTGTAGGTTCCATCAGGGAAATTTGGATCTAATTGATTAAACTTTCAGAGCCTGCAGTTCCAAATAGCAAAAGATTGTCTTTGGCTGAATACGTTCCCAAAAGCTCAATGTGATGTGATTCAGCTTCTCCAAATGGATATTCTCCTCTCTGTTCTTTTCTCTGCATCCCGCTCACGATGGGTTGTCTTCGCCAGAACCTTCACTCCCAGTCCTGGGATGTCCATCGTCTCTCTTTCTTATACTTCTCTTTTCTGGCTCCACCTTTTAGGTGCTATGCCTGTTTAAGCAGCCAGCTTTCACATTTTTATCTTTGACACAGAGGAGTCTGGCATTGTACATTTTGGGGTAGGCCAGAAGTCCAAACTGTATGAGGAAACGGTCTTCTATCTAAGAATCCCCAACTGTCTTTTTGGAAAGAGAAAACAGGATTCTCCCAAGATCAACATCTTTTGGAAAAAAAAAATAGAGAAGTCTTAAATCAAGCCAGAAACCCATGGAGATCAAATGTAACAAAGCAGTATAACCAGTAGGTAGTTGGTTTTGTAATACTGAAACTGAGCTGTATTATGATAGTTGATTGGAAGGGCAGATGTTGTCTCATTTGTGGTATCTATTTAGATTTTCATAGGCTAAAGCAGTACCTTTTATACACCATCAGGTTAAGCATCTAAATGGGAGTGGCCCTAAGATGCAGGAGCATGAGAGACAAAGAACAAATTGAGAGTCAGGTTCAGCGCTCAGTTATGAGGCAACATCTGTCCAGACACACAAAGCATGTCATTGTGCGGGGACCCGGTGGCAGCCAGGCCAGTTAGTCAGTAGTTAGGAGGAGAGCTAAGTATATACTCAGCTAAGGTGGTGCCAGGGGAAGTTAAAGCCCAGCCAAGTCTCTGTTTGCCAAGCTCTGCACCTTACAGGCTGCCCAAGGAAAGGATGCCTTTTTCTCTAATTGGTCATCCTAGACGGTCATCCACCATTTGCTAGTTTATGTGCCCAGAAGGTCACCTTTCTTGAAAGCTCACAGAGATGCTGTGTGTGTGGATGGCTCTGCAGGGGAGGCCCAGAGAGGCCCCTGTGGGTGCCCTGGCCTCAATGAGGAGCAAAGCCCAGCGGCATGGAGTCAAAGAGCAGGCCAAGGCTGGTCATGATGTCAGGCGTGCTGGAAGAACCAGGACCCCGTGCACATGCCTCATGCCATTCTGAGAGACAGGGGACCCTTCTAGATCACCAAGGAGGTGACGGCACACAGAAACATTAACAAGTGGGGGCCCAATCAATGATCTAGGGTAAACAAGGAGGAGAGAGGAGTGCACCCAGGTACCAAGCTGAGGACAAGTTCAGAGAAGCAGGCTAGAGACTCCTGAACTGCTTCGAGTCCACAAACAGGATTAGGTCTGCGGTAGGGGATGAGACCCCAAGGTGGGTTAAGTGACAGTAAGCTGGAGCAAGGTGGGGGGGTGCAGGGACAGCCATATTGTCACTGGAATTATCATAATTTATAAACATAATTTTCCTCCTTCCCTCCTTTGGGAACTGTATTTGAGGATTCGTAGAAACCCACAGGCTCTCATTCAATGAAAATAATTAAATGGAAAGAGAAAGTTCAAGACACCCAGGGGAGATCTCTGAGGTCACAGGAAATAAAAAGGCTCTGGGTCAGCAATTTGCCTGCGAGCTGGAGTGAAAGATGCCGTGAGTTAGCTTTACAGCAGCTCTTTCCCTAAACTTAATCGTGAGAGGGTGATCGACTTGTCCCAGCTGCCTAAGACTTAGATTTATCATTGAAGTCCCATGTCCCTGGGTCCCCATGTCCCAGACAAACCATGATTGCAGGTTGCCCTCCAGGTGAGTGACTCATGAATCTTTTTCTCTTTTTACTGTATTTACCCCACTAAGCACGAAGGAGCAGAAAGGTGTTTAGAGCTAAGGAGTGACTAATGCAGTCTATCCCCAGTCAGCACTTTAGAACAGCAACTCTAGGGATGCCTGGGTGGCTTAGTCGGTTAAGCGTCTGACTTTCACTTAGGTCATGATCTCGCGGTTCGTGGGTTCGAGCCCCACGTCGAGCTCTGTGCTGACTGCTGGCTCAGAGCCTGGAGCCTGTTTCAGAGTCTGCGTCTCCCTCTCTCTCTGACCCTCCTCTGCTCACACTGTCTCTCTCTCTCTCTCCTACAAATAAATAAAAATATTAAAAAAAAAAAAAGAATAGCAACTCTACTTTCTAATGTGGACACTTTTTTTTTCTTTATGTCATAATTAGAAGTAATGTAGTTCTTCCACCCCTATTAAAAATAAAATTTGGGGACACCTGGTTAGCTCAGTAGGTTAAGCATCCTACTTCAGCTCAGGTCGTGATCTCATGGTTCATGGGTTTGAGCTCTGTGCTGACAGCCTGGAGCCTGCTTCAGATTCTGTGTCTCCCTCTCTCTCTCTGCCCCTCCCCCACTCACGCTCTGTCTCTCTCTCTCTCTTAAAAATAAACATTAAAAAAATACTTTTAAGTAAAACTTTGTTCTGTAAGCTCATTTTAAAAATTTTCATTTACTTTTTTAATTTTCTTCTTCGAAAGTTAAAGAAGTCTAAAACACTACGGTGGAACTCCATTTTGGGCCCCAATATGGTCTCTTGAAAATTTGACACCAGACCACAATATTATGATTTGTCACCCATTACACCTTGGATCACACCAGGAATGTCTGAAAGCACTCAGCATTTTTCTTATCAAAATGCCATTCTTCCTCATCTCTTAGGGCTGACCTGCATACCATAACAAACTTTCAGCAAGTCTCTTTCTTACTTAAATGGCATCATCTTCTGAAGGTATTTTCCTTAAATATTAAGTGAATCCTGCTCAGGAGACCTTTAAACCCTTTCTCATCGAAATGCCAATTATTGATGATAATGTATTACAAGCACCAGTGTCTTAGATTTTTCTCTCTACTCTAACAACCGTTACCTCATCTCTCTCCCACCCTCCACTCACTTCTGCTGTGAGCAGTCCTTTCTGAAGTACTGTCACTCTTACTTAAGGGCTTTGTTTTTAAAGGAGAATCCTTTTGGACATGAGCAGTTACCTGCTTTGGAACACACTTCCATCAGCAACTTCTTACACTTCACATTTACCATGCAAAGCCTCCAACACTTAGTTCCACGCCTGCCTTTTAGGATGCAGGTATTTCTTGGGCTCCTGTTATATACCAGTCATGGCTAAGGTCAAGGAAAGCAACTGTCAACAGTTTGTTGAGGTTAAGTCAAGAGGAGCAAACAGAGCAATAAGTAAATAAATAAATATATGACATCTGGTAGTAAAAAGAACTGTTAGAGAGAGCAGAGGAAGGTATAGGACTGTGGACCAGTATATACCTGTTTGCACACATGCGTATGTGCGTATTGGGGGGATGATGGAGATTAGGTGGTCAGGAAGGGCCTCTATGAGGAGGTGACATATAAGCAGAGACCTGAACGAAGTCAGGGAGCCCACTGTAAGGAGAACATTCTGGGAAGAGCTAAAGTAGGACAATGGTCCAGGGAGTTTAATAAAGAGCAACACATTTATAAAGAGTTGGGTTTTATTCTAACAGAGTTTCATTCTGGCAAATTGCAGAATTTCTTTTACGGCTTTAGACATCACTCTGCTGTTGTGTGCAGAGGTCAGACTGAGGTAGGGACACAGTTAAAGGCAGGAAGATGTTTGGGAAGGCTGTTGCAATATTGTAGGTGGGAGATGACCATAGTTTGAAATAGAACAGTAGTGACAGAGGTGGTAAAAAGTGGTTGGATTCAAATGTATGCATATATATTTTCTTTTTTTTTTTAATATTTTTATTTATTTCTAGGAGAGAGAGAGAGAGAGACAGCATGAGCAGGGGAGGGTCAGAGAGAGAGGGAGACATAGACTCTGAAATAGGCTCCAGGCTCCGAGCTAGCAGTAAGCACAGAGCCCAACGCGGGGCTCGAACCCACGAACCGCGAGATCATGACCTAAGCGAAAGTCGGATGCTTAACCGACTAAGCCACCCAGGCGCCCCTGCATATATATTTTCTTAACTGATCTTTTTTTTACATGTAAAATATACATAACATAAAATTTACCATTTGGACCATTTTTAAGCATACAGTTCAATGGCATTAGGTGCATATCCACTGGTGTGTAACCATCACCACTATCCATCCCCATAACATTTTCATCCTTGCAAACTGAAATTCTGTACCCATCCAACACTAACTCCCCTTTACTACCCCCTTCCAGCCCCTAGTCACCACTCTTCCACTTTATATCTTTATAAATTTGCCTGTTTTATGTGTCTCCTATAAATCCTACAATATTGTTCCTAAGGATATATTGTAAAAGCAGAATTCAAGAGAACTTACTAATGAATTGAGCATTCAGGGTAAGGAGTAGACACATCAAGGAAGCTGCAGGGCCATTCTTAGCAACACTGGTGTATTCATAAAACACGGGGACTAGTGAGAACCCCAAAAGAGTAAGATTTTGCAGAAAAGAAAGGAAGTTGAGGACCAATCTCTAGGGAATTGAGACAGAGTCCCTAATTAGAGAAGGAGACGATGAGATTCAATGCACACATCAAGAGCTTGACCTTAAGACAAGGACAGTTTCTTCCTGCACAGCAGGAGGGAAGGCAGAGTATTATGTATGGGCACAGAGCTGGATAGGCTGGAACATTTTCTGCTGGGATGATCAGGTACTTTCTCTGTAGATAGCTTCTTTATCAAGAAAAGCATAGAGGAGGTGATTTGCAAAGAGTGTGGAAGGGGAGGAGGTGGTTGAGATTGGGGAGAGGAAAGAACTGTAGTTAATATACAGACAGGTTGAGTGACTGGACCAGGGAGATGTAGCTTTACTCTGTAGTAACGCAGTCCCACTCAGTATCTGAGGTTGTGAATTTCAAGAGGCATGAATCACCAGGGATGTGTGTTCTCTTTGCAGCCATGTTCAGCTCGAGTAGTGGAACAGACATAAAGTTGGGCTAAGCACCTGTAGGGATTTTGCCTGGCAAATAAGAGGGAGAGAGAGGCCAGAGTCTGTGGATGAAAGCCACGCTGTGGCTGACATTCACAAGAACATAAAATCAGTCATCTACAAGACCAGACTGAGGTTCAGGGAAGTGATTAAGAGAATTATGGAAAGTGACCCACACCTTTGGTTAACAGTTTCAAATACCATATACTAAGTTTGAACGGTTTAAATAAACAAAGGTACATAATCAGCTCTTCTTCATATTTATTTTATTGCTGTCCACATAGTCACCTACATTGAGGCAACTTGCCACACTGCTGGGAATATAGTACTTGTTCAGGAAATATATATCCACTAAAAGACTACCCCTCATGGCCTGCTCCAGAAAGTAGCATCCAAGCAGCCTAATGGGACTTTAAAGTCCCAAGCATATTTTTTGCACACATTTTTATTGTTACAAATATTCACATACCAAAAAAAAAAATTGGGGAATATTATGATAATCTCCATAACTATCACCCAGCCTCTACATTTATCAACCCATCTCCAACCTCAGAATCTCTCTCTCTATATCCACCTGCATCTTCCCTTGGATAACTTTGAAGGAAATCCAGACAGCATATCATGCCATCCACAAATGTTCAATATGAAAGCACTTCCAGATTTTGTTTCTGTATCTGTGAACCTTGGTAGGTGAGTTAACATAGGAGTCATCACATGAAAAGATTTTGGCATGTGGCAAAACTGTTTCCTTTCCTTCAGAAATTGTTTCCTTTTTGTCTTCTCCATGGTGCAGTGGTCACCCAGCGAGAATCCATGTCCCATCTTTAGAGAGCCTGGCTGCAGTGGATTCCAACTTGAGACCAGACCCTCTCATGTAAAGCCTGTCAAAGTCAAGGGTATTGTTCATCACCGTAGTTTTACCACACATCAAACCTGACTCTGATTGTTAAGAAGAAGCCGTTGTATCTCTGTAGTTGCTGAAAAGGTCCAGAAAGAAAAATGAGGCTCTGAATTATGTTCTGGAACATATCATCAAGCCTCTGTTCGATGTTCCTTGTTAAAGAGTAACTGATTTTATTTTATTTTTATTTTAGGTTCTTTAGACATATTTTATTATTACAGTGATACTGAACAAGTCAACAGTACTCTAAAAATCCATAACAGTATCAGGAATTTTATTCCAACTTTTTGTTGTTGTTACTGTTTTTAGTGTTTCTCATTTTTTAAAAAAATTTATTCTGAGATAGAGAGTGAGTAAGTGTACAAGTAAAGGGCACAGAGAAAGGGAGAGAGAATCCCAAGCAGGCTCCATGCTGTCAGTGCAGAGTCTGACAAAGGGCCCAATCTCATGAACCTAGATATCATGACCTGAGCCAAAATCAAGAGTTGGATGCCTAACCGACTAAAGCCACACACCCTTATTTTGTTTATTTTTTACAGCTATTGCTTATTTTTTAAACATACTTTATTGTCAAATTGGTTTTCATACAAACCCAGTGCTCATCCCAACAAGTGCCCTCCTCAGTGTCCAACACCTGCTTTCCCCTCTCCCCCAACCCCCATCAACCCTCTGTTCTCAGTATTTAAGAGTATCTTATGGTTTGCCTCCTTCCATCTTGGTACCTTTTTTTTTTTTTTACCCCTTCCCCATGGTCTTCTGTTAAATTTCTCAAGATCCACATATGACTGAAAACATATGGTATCTGTCTTTCTTTGTCGGACTTATTTCACTTAGCATAATACCCTCCAGTTCCATCCACATGGCTGCAAATGGCCAGATTTCATTCTTTCTCATTGCCAAGTAGTAACTGATTTTAAAATCTTGACCATTGCAGCAATAACCAGAAAATTCTTTTGATTTTTTTCTGTATTGTTGAAAACACATTCTACACTCTACTTGTTCCTCCTGTCTGAATAAAGAGAGCATGATGGAGAAACTGTAATCTTTCCTTAGGCATTCAAGCTATTCCAGTGTCTTGGAGCAATCATGGTGAATGTCAGGATTGTTGAATACTGTATTTGGTGGAGGTGTTGAAACTTGGGCTAAATGTGAATTTGCCCAGAATATATCTTATACTTTAAATGTTCTTCTTTAAGTTACCATTTTATTCAAAAAGGGGCTTGAAGGAACAGGACAGAAATATAGTTATCTTTGGGCTCTATTTGATGAAAATGTTACTCCTTTGCTGTTTGAATTTTATTTTAGGTTTGCCTAAATGCACACTTTTATTCAGACTGCCCAATTATATTGTGAACATCAATTTAGGTTGTAGGAAATTTCATTATGAGGCTAGAACTTTCTGACTTTGTCATCTTCATACTATAAAGTGGAATCTATGTCCGACTAAATCCAGCCTAAGGGATTATGTCCCCATGGCAGTCACTATAGATACGCTTATTTTTGTAGTATTAATTAATGGGAATGTCTGGGTTAGTTTAGATTTCCATAATTAGTACTTTTGCTGTTGTCAGGGTTTGCCTGAATGAGTATTTGATTCCCTGCGTTTTCTTTGACCCAGAGTAATGACTCACATTTGAGTGTAGCCTCATCTGATGAAGATACTAAGAGCACTTTCTCTAAAGCAGCAGATTAAATTGGACTTGGTGTTTCTAAGTAAACAAGCAGCAGAGACGATGGCAGAATTCATAAAGCATAATCACATTTGGTATTTGAGGATATTGCTCTTTAGAATTGTATAAAAATATATATGCTTTATTATGCGGTCCCTAAGCCAACACAGGTATTTATATATGATTGGATGCTTATCACCCAAACTAACAATAATAATAAGAATATAATAATAATAATAATAATAATAATAATAATATCTCTCAACAGTACAGGATGTCACCCATAATAAATTTAAGCTTTATTGTGGAAGCAAATATATCCCCTTTCCACTGAGTTATATGATACATGAACTAATGCACAGATTGCTACTGCACAGGTTAAGTCACTACTGGTGAAGTCCGACTGGTTCCAAGAGATTTTGTTTTAAAAAGCTCATCTCCATGACATGACACACACTAATTGAAAGCATTTTGTTTCTGTGAAATTTTCATAATCAGAGAAAAGTGCTTCTGACTGCATCGTTTATAGCCTACTTCCTTCACCACCATTTTTGGTGATAATTCTTAAACCTGGCTTTGGTGGTTCACTACTAGGCTGACACTGGTCCCCTAGGAGTCATTTAAAAAATATCAGGGGGCTTTGAGGTTGACACAATTTCTGGTGCTCCTGAATGGCACGAGAGAGGAGGCAGGAATGTTCATATTCTACCTTGTGCAGAGCAGTTTCCCATGAAGACCCGCCTGGCCCAAATGTCAATCACTCGCCTTAGGAAACACTACTCCAAATATGTTGCCTTGAGTTTTCTTTTTGTTTGTTTTTTGTTTCTCAAATCTTTCCAATAGCCTACACCTGATTTGTCAGGACCACACCCTGCCAGGATACTCTGTTCTAGTCTAAAGACGTAGAGAAGAAGCTGCAAAAACGAGACAGCAGTAAGATTTAAAATATTTAACAACCTGTGAAGACTTTGGTTTCCTAAAGCAACAGAATAGGCTGGATGTCAGCCCTGGCACATGCTTCAATCCTACTTGCTGTTGGGAAGTTCTTCCCTACAGCTGACTTCATTTGCTTTGAATCTCTTCTCTCCCGGGTAAAGACCAAAGTCATTGTCTAAGTTTGAGCTCCTGACGTATTTTTGAAAACTGTAAATGGACTTGAGTTGACCTTTCTGCCACAATGGCCATAAGGAAGCTATTTTTCATTTAAGAGAAATACCGACTTGCTTAACAGGCAGAACTGACTCATGAAGTAAATCGGATCAGTATTTTTAATTCAGCAGCACCCGCTCTGAGCACCACGCATTAGATGTTTCAGGCTCAGTGACTCCAGAAATTTGCTTAACACTGGGAGCTCTCCTGTCAGAGTCCTTTATACTCTGAGAAACCCCACAGTCCAGGGTTATTAGCTGATGTGGGGGCAGGAGCAGACATGTGGTTGCTTTACCCATAGGCCCCTGGAGAGCCTCCTCACCAGATGCATTATCCAGGGACTATTTTAATAAATCAAGGTGCTAGTAGAATAAAGAGTTTGAAATTGAATACAAAGAGAGCTCTAATTTTTAATTTATAAATTACTGAGCCTTTGGGGGGAAGCAAGGGAGCGGGGCAGTAGTATAAATCTTGAGTGAATGAATAGATTTGTGATATAGAATCCCATGAAGCAGAGCTTTTTAAAAAATCACCTTTCATTTCTAGTATTTATTTCTCATTCTCTCAAACATATAGTAGACCCCTTATGTGTATTATTTTTCTATGTTAAATTATGAAGCCATCTTACCCTGGAAATTTAACATAGATTATCTAAAGAGTGCCCTTGACATCCCTAATTGATTACCAGCCTCTCTGACACTCAAAGTAACAATGTTATGCAGAGTAAGTGCTCAATGAAGAGTTGCCAGTTTGGCATGATGGAAATTTTAGCGATTTGATCCAGTCCTATTATTAGAAGAAACGTGTGAATTTACAGCTTCAAAAAAAATTCCAAAAATATTTTAGTAATGGCAACATCATTGAAATAAGCACATCGTATTCCATGAGGTTGTTCTAAAGGATTGTGGTCATTTACATATTTACATTTACATGGCATATCCTAGATACTACATGTATTATCTTTTTTTAAAAAATATTTTTTATTTCTAGGAGAGAGAGAGAGACAGCGTGAGCAGGGGAGGGTCAGAGAGAGAGGGAGACACAGACTCTGAAATAGGCTCCAGCCTCTGAGCTGGCAGTCAGCACAGAGCCCGACGCGGGGCTCGAACCCACGAACCGCGAGATCATGACCTAAGCGAAAGTCGGACGCTTAACCGACTAAGCCACCCAGGCTCCCCCCTACATGTATTATCTTATTCTTATTGTGATTGTAAAGTCAGTCTCATTTCTTTGTATTTATATCAAATAGAGGCTAAGCCAGAAACGGTCAACCGTTGCACAGAGAAAAAGACAAGCAAATGGCCTGTGAGTGACAGGAGAGGTAATTTTGAAAGTTTTCCGTTTTTGGAGTAGGTTAGCTACACACACAGTAAGAGGTTAGATTTGGCAGACCACCATCAGGTACCTTGCCCATAGCTGGCATTTCAAACCTAGCATGACACTTTTCCTATTGAGTCTTGATTCAGCTCAGAACAATTTCACATTCACTAGGACACAGGTTTTGCTTTTATAACAATGGCCCAAAACAATGGATGACTGAATGAGAATGGAGTTTATTCCTTCTATATATGTCATTCCAAACAGGAGTCCAGATTTAATGTAGTGGCCTCACAGTGGTGAGGACCCAGATCCCTTCTTCCTTTTGCTCTTCCTATCCCTGTCTTCATGGCCCATGGGAGTTCACCATCACATCTACATTCTAGCCAGAAAGAATCAGGAAAAAGGAGTGAGCAGAAGTCATAATACCCCTTCCCTTTAAAATCACATTGAGAAATTCATACACACCATTTTGGATTACATCCCATGTACCAATGTTTGGTCACATGCTTACCCCCACCTAAAAGGGGGTTTGAAAATGTAGTCTTTATCCTGGACAATTACATAATTTCTATCACTATGAAGGAAAGCTTTGTAGCATGCCCTTTCACTCTTCACCTGTGAGATTTTTAGTGATAGGTGGTTGAAGAGACTTGCACTGGCTCTGGAAATTATAATTTCTCCTTGAAACTGGATTGAGATGAGATGTCTAAAATTATAGAGATTCTTTTAGACCATTCTGGCTTAGTTAACTTTTTAAGTTAACCAACTTCAATGGATCCCCTAAGCCTCAGAGTAATCACATATGCTGTGCTATGCATATTGCATGTGCATTCCATAATGGATCCTTAATGGAGCCATATATTTTATTGTACATCACTTGGTAACATTTTAAATCCCAAAATATTAAAAATAAATAAAGGGTAGCCTGGCTGATTCAGTCAGTTGGGCAGTCGACTTTGGCTCCTGTCATGATCTCACGGTTCATGGGTTCGAGTCCCACATTGGTCTCTGTGCTGACAGCTAGCTCAGAGCCTGGAGCCTGCTTCAGATTCTGTGTCTTCCTCTCTCTCTGACCCTCCCCTGCTCATGCTGTCTCTCTCTCTCAGAAATAAATAAAACGTTAAAAACTTTTTTGAAAAATAAATAAATATAAAAGATTCTGTGTTTCTATGACACTGTACCCTTTTTAAAAAATATTTTAATCTTTATTATTTTTGAGAGAGAGACAGAGCACAAGCAGGGGAGGAACACACACACACACACACACACACACACACACACACACACAGAATCTGAAGCAGGCTCCAGGCTCTGAGCTGTCTGCACAGAGCCTGATGCAGGGTTCAAACTCATGAACCACGAAATCGTGACCTGAGCTGAAGTCGGATGCTTAACTGACTGAGCCACTCAGGTGACCCGACACTGTACTCTTGATATAAATGTTTCAAAGATAAATCCTGGAAAATAATCCTCATGTGACATATATATGACTATATTCTTAGTAATAAGCAGGAAGATGGGATTGGTCAGCCTCTCAACTCCAAACATTATAACAGGACTTGAGTCCTGTTGGGAGAAAAGGGCAAGGGAGTTAGCTATATTAGGGAATAAGAGCATCCCCTAACTCTGTTGAGGAAATATGTGAGGAGACCTGATTAAAGGATGAATTTCTTATGGAATTAAAGCCCTCTTCTGCTGATTATCCTGTGTGACATTCCTACATTTTAATAACCCTTAAGCGATAACTAATAACTTGGCAAGATACAATTGAAGGGCTCTTAAAATGTTTTGAATGCCAGTAAATATAAAATTGAGAGTATTTGCTGACACTGACAGATATAAAAGGATTACTTTATGGAGCTTCTCTTAATAAATGGTGAATTGGGTCACTTTGTTTTAGAGACCAGGATACATGTGTCCTTATTCATCTAACCCTAGTTGATTTTTTTTAGCTTGTGTTTTTCAGGAAAACTCCAAAGGTAGAGCTATAAACAGTTGGAATTTCTCTTCTATCTTGCTAAAGGAACAAGGCTAGGAAGATCTAATGTCTTACAAATTTAATGAAACCACAGGCAAGTGCTTTGAAAACAAACCTCACCTTTCCTCTCTGGATACTTCCTTTATGGAACTGTTATTTTCCCTGTTTCTACTTTGCCTAGTATCCTTTCCCTTCTTCTTTTCATAAACCAAACTCAGAGCTATTGTGACTTTTTCATTCACACAAGCTGCATCACTGTAGAAAACAAATCCAATGTTTAGAAACCCCATTAGAAAATCCTAGTTCAAAAAACAAATGGTAAAGCAAAGCAATTAGTTGCAACCATAACAAAGGGCTAATTTCCGTAGTAAACAAAAGTCATCCACAAATCCAAGAGAAAAATTCTCTAAGAAAATGGGCAAACTATATGAACAGGAAGGTCACAGGGAAGAAAGTACAAATAAATACTCAGCCTCACTAGAAAGTAAAGAAATTAACATTAAGACAATGAAATGTTTTAACCTATCTGTTGGCAAAAAAAAAAAAAAATAGTTTACAAATATCTACTGTCAATAAGTGTATATAGAAATATGTACTAGTGTATGTACAAATATGAGCAACCTTATTTGGAAGACAGCTTGGCTACCTCTATCAAATTTAAAATGTGCATACCCTTGGCCATTTATTTTAACTTCTAAGAATTTTTTCTATTCATATTTACTGCAGGTTTGTTTACAATAATAAAAATGGGATAACTCAAAGATTCATGAATAAGTGACTCATTAAATTATGTGTAAACATGTAGTGAAATACCCTGAAGTTACTATGAAAAATGGACTGGCTCTATTTGGGTTCATATACAAAGATATCCAAGGGTATTTTTTTTTAAGTTAAAAAGCCTGTTGTAAAACAGTACAACTGTGTGCTTATGATTACATTTATGTTTATAAGAATTTGAAAGAGTATATGCTTATAAAATACTTGAAAGGACACAGGTGAATAATTATTAGTTGTACATGAGGTGAAGGAGGAGGTGAAGGAGGTAAGATGTGAAACCTGGGGTAAGGGAGGTAGAATGAGAACATGTTCCACTTATACCTTTGAACACTTGTCAGTGTTGTTTTTTTACAATGAACAAACACAGATTTTGTCGTGGAAGGGAGGGAGGGAAGGAGAAAGGAAGGAAAGGGAGGGGGAGAAGGGAGGCAAGCAAACCAAAGGAAAGAAAGGAAAGGGATAAGCGCAGGAGCCAGAAGGGAAGAAGGGAAGGGAAGAGGAGGGAAAGGAAAGAAAGGGAAGGAAAGGAAAGAAAGGAAGAAAGAGAGGGAAGGACAGAGGGAAAGAGGGAGAAAAGGAGGGAAGGGAGGAGGGAGAGAAGGAGGGGCAGAGGGAAGGGGGAAAGGACTTGGGAGAGAAGGAGAAAGGAAGAAAACCTTTGGAAGTAGTCAGCCTATTCATGTAATAGACAAGTTCAGAAGCTTCCTCCCTCAAGTGTATATTTATCATTCTTGACTTCTGGGATAAGGAGCCAGCATAGGCATGTTTTCTCTTGCTCACTCAACCTGTTGGCGATCCTCTGCTTTATCTAAGAGGAAAGAGTCATGTCAGGAAACCTGAAGGAAGTGGCTGGCTAAGGACATGTTATAGAGAATCCTACGGCCCAATCATACATAAAGGATGTGTATAAAAAATTATGAGACCGGTGTAACAGATTTGATGCTTATATTTGATAGTAGCTGGAATCAGAAACAAAATTAAATTCCCTACTTGGAGTTAATGAATAACAATACAGCCTAAATTTATCCCCAATTAAAAGCCATAACCAGACCCTAGTATAATGGGCTCCCGAAAATGTCCCACTTTTATATTTCTACTGTACGTAGAGTTGCTTGGAGCTGGAAGTGTTCATTTCCCCTTCCTTATGGTCCTGGCTACCCCAGAATCCAACTCTGCTCTCCTGGGGTCTTTGGGAGCTGAAAGATGGATGGAGCTGGGTCATACAATAGCTCATTCAATAGCTGTTTCCTGTTGGGTGTTGTCTGTGGTGCTCACTGTGGCAAAGTGGCGCTTTGTTCCACTATACCTTTAAGGTGCTTCATGGGGAGCCAAAACACAGGCTGAAAGCTCTTCGACTTTTCAAAATGTAGCAAAATGAGAACTCGAAATATCTTTCATTTAAAATAAATAGTGATTGCTCTGCTATATTTCTCCCTGACAGCATTTCTATCACTCTACCAGTACTG
This sequence comes from Proteles cristata cristata, assembly GCA_017311185.1. Classification (NCBI taxonomy): domain Eukaryota; kingdom Metazoa; phylum Chordata; class Mammalia; order Carnivora; family Hyaenidae; genus Proteles; species Proteles cristata. Next base: position 676,297 of record JAESUZ010005265.1, on the reverse strand, counting down.
GCTTGTTCACCTACAACATACAAAGCACAATAGGGGTTGCAAGATAAATAAGGCATAGTTGTGCACTTGAAGAACTTAGAGTTTGACAAATAAGTTAGCAAGAAGTAGTGTTTAATTGAATGCTATTCTAAACACTTTACAAGAAATCGTGGTTTACTCCTTATGACAACAACCCTGTAAAGTGAGTATCATTTATTATTCCCACTGACCAGAAAGAAAGAAAGAAAGAAAGAAAGAAAGAAAGAAAGAAAGAAAGAAAGAAAGAAAGAAAAAAGAAAAACCCTGAAGTATGAAGAGGTCAGTATTGGCCCCAATGTCTGGCTGGTGATAAGAGGAAGACCCAGAAGTCAGCCTGCATCAGTACCCACCACTGGGCTGTTTCTGCTCAGGATACAAAGAGCTGCAGTATAATAAGCAGCAAGTGTTAAGCGCCCTTTGAAGACATAAAATACAACAGGAATTCATACAAAGAGTATTTCTAGGTGGAATATTCAAGGGGGTATGTGGCAGAGGTATTTTAAGTAAGATTTTAATGAGTAGAATGTGGGCAATGGATTATAAGCCATGTAGGTGAAAGCTTTCAACCTCCAGAAACTTAGTGCATAGCATGTGGTCTAATTGAATTTGGTGTACTTTCATTCAATTGTTGACGTATTGGCATTGCATTATTTCAGCCGCCAACATAAACGAGGTCTACATGTGAACTGGGATTTGTTTTTTTAGGAAATGGGATTTTACATATATCATACATTATTATATATGAACATATATAATATATGTTTTATATATATATATGTATATTTCACCAGGGTCACTTCCTTCATTTTCCAGATGAGAAAGCCCACCTAGAAAAGGTGAGGTGTCCTCCCTCTTCATGCAGTGCGTTCGCTGACGCAAATCTTAGCTGAGCTCAGAATGCCACATACCTAGTCTGCTGCTCAGCACAGTCACTGAGTTAGTTTGGGAGGTACTTTTCATGTATTTATTATTTTTTTAATATTTTTTTATTTATTTCTAGGAGAGAGAGAGAGAGAGACAGCGTGAGCAGGGGAGGGTCAGAGAGAGAGGGAGACACAGACTCTGAAATAGGCTCCAGGCTCTGAGCTGGCAGTCAGCACAGAGCCCGACGCGGGGTTCTAACCCACGAACCGCGAGATCATGACCTAAGCGAAAGTCGGACGCTTAACCGACTAAGCCACCCAGGGGCCCCAGTTTTCATGTATTTAACATAACACCAGAGGCACTCAAATAAGGAAAGGTTCTCCATGCACCTCAGTCAGGAACGAAAGCAGGGTTCTTAGGGTATCAACCTCATTTGATGCAAAATCCATGGCCCTTTATTTTCCCCCTTGAGACCACTTTTTACACCATGCCCGGAAGGGTAATCAAGGAAGTAACGAGACAACTGGGGTCACAGTCAACTGACGCCAGATGTCTAGACATTTCCATTTGCAGCCATGCAACGAACCTTCAACAAATCTGGTTCATATTCACTAAAATGGTGTTTTAACTTTTGTTCATTAGGGTTTGGTAACTGGAAGCAAAAAAGAAATACACTGAAAATACCGGTGTGCTCTTCAAAACACAGAGCTCGCCAGTTTTGTCCTTGGCCCCATAAACAAACGCTCATGCTAAATTTCCAGGAGGGCTTGTGTTTTTGTCTATTTGGGGCTTTGCTCATAGTGTTTAGCAAGCAGTCTAATTGTCATACACAGCAGTAGAGCGAGCTGGGGAGCCGTGTGCTCCCCAGCTGAATTTATGTTCTCAGGAACACGCTAATTGGTAACTTTCTGGGAAATATACAGTAGTTACTCTTGGCTTGTTATTTTACAAACTATTAAGAATCCATAGGAACCAGCCCTTACATTTTGTGCTTCGAGGGATATTGCTTTGTCTTTCCCCCAGTGGGTACATTCTTATGACAAGGCAGCTCTGACAGATTGTGGGTGCCAAGGAATCACCAAGCGATGTTCCTGAAAAGTGGATAAGACCCTACTGTGTCTCTCACAAACTGGCTACCATCTGCCCAACCACTGCCCCCACTTGAAGCTCCTCTAAGAGTCTGGCTTGATCTTAGGAAGCTGGGACCAGAAGACATAATTTGAAGGTCTGGGGGCTCCGTAAATGCCTCCAGGGAAGGAACAAAGAAAGGAGACAGAACTCTTGATGGGATTCACCCCTGAGGCCTAGATTTGAAATGAGATACTGGACCTTCTTACCCCAGGCTAGCTTGTTTAGTAAATTAACAACTCCAGAGTCTTGATATTACAATTAAATTTGCCTCCCAATTTGAGATAATATAGACAAATTGGTAAGGAAACCTATTATAATGAAGTGGCTTTAATGACTTTTTCTGTGGATAAATAAGTAGATAGATATATACATGTATGCATACACAAAGGAAGGAAGAAAGAAAGGGGAAGATATATAATATAGGTAGATATATATATATATATAAGTATATATATAATATAATAATATATAATGTAGGTAAATAATATATATAATATAATAAATAAATACATATATCTTTCTATATGTCTGTGTACCTACTTATATTATATATGTCTTTCTATATGTCTGTGTATCTAATTAGTCATTTTATCGGCAATGAGAGAAGGAAAAGAGAGGGAAATGTGGGGATCTTTTCAGTAAATAATATTATGATATTGAATGATATGTCGGCATTGGTTTTAGTTCTTCTCTAAAAAGAAAATTAACTAGTACATTAGTCAGTGAAGGAAAAAAAAATATTCCTTGTCACAAGTAGCTAATCATCTGAAAACAGGACACATGTGTCTAAAATCAAAAACAAAAAAAAGAACACTTTTTTAAAAGGAGAGAGGGGACAATCAGTTCTTGTTCGGTCTTGGAAAACACAGAATCAAAACATTCATAATTATTATTATAATCACGGTACCAACAGCTAACATTTCTGGAGGATTTACAAGGGCTGAGTACTCAACACGGATTGCCTCGTTTAACCCTTTGAGCACCACAGCACTCACCTAGGCTGAAGCCAAATAGTAAGGGGTGCTTCTCCAGCAAAGGGGATGGCCAATTTTAAGGAGGCAGACAAGTAAAGGAATGAGAAGACCAGGCTTAGCTGCTACAGAGGGCTATTTGATGCTTTGCAAAAGTCTTAGTGTGCAACTTGGATTGCCATCACATGTATAAATTTGTAAAGTGGGTGAGTCCCTCTGCTTTAATAAAATGTATATTCAACCATTGGGTTGTAGAAATTTCAAAGATTTTATTTTTTGACAGGATGCCTGCCGTTTTTCTCTCTTGACTCCCGCTTGTTTTATTCATTTTGGGGTAGTTGCCAATTAGACACAATAGGTAAGTATAATTAATGGACAACATGAATCTCCTCTTAAACCCCAACCAAGACAATTAACCATAAAGCCATTCATTTCCTTTCAAAACTCCTAACGCTCTCTCTCCTTATGACTGCTGCTTCTCTTTCTAAGACTTCCAGCCACAGCCGAGATTATTATTATACTCCTTATTATTTATTATCCTAAAATCGTCCATAAAACAGGGAGGATGGAGATGAGCATTTCTTGAGGCACTGGTGTGTTCCAGGCACTATGCTAGACATTTTCATATGTATTATCTCTTTTAATATCCACGGAGACCCTTCAAATTAGGGATTATTATCTTCCTTTTTTACAGTTGATGAAACAGCATTTCAGAGTAACTAAGCTCTTGTTCTAAATCCAGGTAGTGGTACAGCGTAGCACAAACCAGGCTGATGTGATTCCCAAACCTTTGCTCTTTTCACTCCACATAGGGAAGCATTATTTCATTCAAAAAGACACTCCCCAAAGGCTTGTTACTTTGGAGGGTTTGGGGGTCTTTATTTCATTCAACAACTATTTGAACACAAACTCCACATCGTACACGGGTTGAACATCAGCTGGAATTCATCAGCAGGAGAACTTTGGGCAGAGGATGGTAGTTAGTGGCAAGATGGTGGAGGAGTTCACAGGAGCCACACAAGGAGGAAGTAGGGCATGGTGATGACATGGGGAGGGGGGTGAAGATAAACAGAGGAGCTCCTGATCGTGTAACCATGGCTACAGTATTTCTTCATGTGACTCGTGGACTTCCCTTTGTCATCCTATGCCTGAGAATATATGAAGGAGGCTGGGAAGGCAAAGGGACGTTCAATTGTCATCACTGGCATCTTTTTTGATCATTGCACCATGTTCCAATGCATTGGGATAACCATGACATGAAAATTTCCATCATTGGGCCCATAACTGTTTTACGAGACCAATTAACAGTCAGTAAGTTAAGGGTCATAGCAGAACTTCATCCAGGGAGACCTGGAAGTAAGAAATAATGAATTTATATTTTCATAGCTGAAAGCCCTGGGTTCAAACCACATGACCTGAAAACGATGTTAAACTTCCTCTAGTCAGGTGACATGTATGTCAGGGACATTGCATTGCCTTCTGTGGATGCTCTATCCTGTTCAGCCCAATCGTTTGGACTTTCTACTTCCTGTAGACTCAACAGCTCAAATAAAAGGACATGCATACTACAAATATCAAATTCATGATCAGTTAACTTTGGACTCTGATGATCTGCCATTTCTCAGACGCTCTCAACTGAATGTGTTGTTTGAAGTTTTCTCTACTTTAAAGAACTTTCCCTCTAAAAGAATAGGTTGTGTGAAGAAGATAATGCAGTCTAAACATCTGCCCTCTCTTCATCTTTTGCAATGGACTGACACGAGTTGGCTGTCCCTGAAATGTTTGTCATGCTTAGTACTAAAATGTCACTTTGTCGATCAAGATAATAATGGACTCTAAAGAATAACGGTGGGGGAGTAGATCTCATGTTAGTGAAACCTGTTTCTTGGCATCTGCCTATCTTGTTTATCTGATTCATTTTCCAATCCAAGCTAAGCAAAGAGCTTTCTCTTTTAGCAAAGAGCTTCTTTCTGCATTAGAATGACTTCGTTCAGGGACTGAGGCCAATTCTGTAAACAAATAAGTCCAACGGGGGAGCTCTCCACCATTCTGATAAGATCTCTTAGGTTCTTTTACATGCAGGGAAGAATTCTGAGATCTCTTTTCAGATTCAAAAGAGTAGGGTTGCAAATATTTGGCATTTTGGTCTCAACAGTCAACAAAATCTGCTGTTATTGGTCAGCTCTCTAATAGGTTACTCTCATGATAACATAGACCCTCTTGATGCGACCCAACCTCTTCCTTATTCCACTGCTAACTGAAAATCTTTCCATATCTTTTCATCTGTCATTTCTCTGGTTTCCCCTTCTTCCATAATACATGGAGACCTTATGTTCCACCCCTTCCAAGCTACTTGCAATTTCCCCATAAATGACGTAATGACATTCCTCATCAGATATGTTTTTCTCCTGTGTTGACGTTTGCTGAAATTCCAACCTCTTCCAATTCTTCTTATGGACAAAAGCCTACACTCAGTTTGAAAATCTTCTCTTCTGTGAAATCTTATAACACACACACACACACACACACACACACACACACACACACACACACACACTGATTCTGGTAGGCTCAGTTATTCATCATACAACCCATGTTCCCACAGCACTCTGTGTAAGCCTCTGTCGCAGAACTGCCTCTTTTGCTCAAGTGGTTATCTCTACCTGCCTGCCCTGCCTTCCATCATCTGTAGATTGTGAGCTCCTTGTGAGCAGAGCCTGAGTCTTAGTCATTTTTGTTATCTGGAGAACCTAGCACGGTGCCTGATACATGCAGATAGGTGCTTAATAAATTTTTATTGTAAACATCAATAAATGTTTTTCTGGCCTTATTTTTAGCTCTGGTTTCCAGTCTGATAAAAATTTAATAGAGGAGCTTGTGTGTTAAAAACTACAAGGGGAAAGACACATAGTATAACAGTAACACATAGACTCCGGGCAGATAAATGCATAGGAACATGCCCAGGCAAAGACCATCATGAATACTTTGGTCATGGGCATGAAATCGTTTGTTCTGGAAATTTGACTGAGTTTCTATTGAATTGTGATTCTTCTTAAATCGTTTCCCTCTTCTGAACTTAGAGAATTGAAGGATATGTATTTTTTTGTAGCGGACAAAGCCATCATGGCTCCACTGTTTCCATTTACACAGAAAAAGAAATAAGTATTGATTCCCCTCCCCCCTTATTTAAAGTGATAATTGCCTATGGCTGCTTTTCAGACTAGATTAGGATCAACCATTCAGTATAAATGCATAGCTAACTTTAGAAAGTTAGGCTAACAAAATAAATGGCAGAACTTGTGCTGACTGGCTGACTGAGTACTTTTCTGCCATAATCAACAATTTTACTGTGGGATATATTTAGAGAGGATAAGGTAGCTCGCTTTCTCGGGAATCTAAAAAAAAGTGGGCTGAGATTCTAATTTGCTTGTGGTGATTAAGGCCCGGGAATTTGTCCCAGGACCTTCCAAAGCCCCTTCCCGGAATTTAAAATACTTTGCCTATCCCTTCAAATGGTATTTGAATCGTTTCACACCACTGAAACTGATGGCTATAAAAGCGAAATATATTTCATATAGGCTTGAAGAGTGACCAGAAACAGTGCTCCCAAGATGTCAGCGATAAAATTGTCATAGATTTTAGCAGAATAAAAATCTTTTAACCTTGAACCCTCAGCTCAAGATATTAACCTCTAAGAAAAAAAAAGAAGAAAATACAGATGTTATGCCCTAAGACCGGCCAAATAGGTGAACTATTTTTTTTCTTTTTTGGTACCCAACGCTGAAACAAGCAAGCAGCGTTTGCCCTCCCTGAACAGCCTGTCCCTGTTCCATGAGCAGGACCAGATCTCAAAACTGGCGCGAAGTTCCCAAGACTGCAGCGCCCTACGGGCAAATGCTGCAGTCCTGAATCTCAGGCAGGGGACTCAACAGTTCTTGCTGGCTAATGAGCCTGGGCGTCCTCCCGTCCACATGGGGTTGTATGGGCAATTCCTGCTCGAATGATGGAGGATGAAAAAACAGGTGCGCCTTTGCTAGAACGGGGGACTGAGGGTTGAAGAGTCAGCTTTTCTGGTCATCAGACAAATCTGAGTTGAACCTTCCCTCATTAGTTGCATTTCTTCCACCCAGAGGGAGAACACAGGAAGTGAGTACTGACTCGAGTGCCCATCAGAATTTATTAGGAAATCGTGGAGGGGGAGAGGGTTGGATTCTGAAAGAAGCAACAATTAATGTGCCATCAGGAGTTTGGGGAGATGTAAAAGGTTCTTTTCACCCTGTATTTCCATTCTTAGATTCTGTCTGCACGGTATACATGCAGCAGCAGGATTTGTTTGGTCCTGACGACTTGTTTCCCTTATTCAGACAATGAGAACCGTTATAGTGAGTATGAATTATGGTTAATAAACTTAGGTAGGAAATGTTGCATAATAAAAATTTTCCTTCAATCAAATGAATCCCATTCCAAGCCCCCTTTCCATCTAATTTTGGTGAATTCAATCTCAGTTTTTATTAAGTCTCTCTTTCCCTCTCCCTCTCTCTCCTCCCTCCTACCGCTCCCTTTCACCCCCTCCTTTCCTGTGTTCTCCTCTCTCCCCTGCCTCCTCTCTCTCTCAGGCTTATGGTGTACTTGGGAAATTGGAAATAGGCCTCTTGTTTTCTCTCAGCCAAGGTAACCATAGGTACCAGAACTGCCCAAGTCTGCATGGTCCCCACCCTCCAGACCAGACAGAAGCTTCTGGTGCTCCAGTGCTGAGTGGAGCGCCACATTGCACTTCACAGCAATCCCCCTCAGGCCAGGTGTCCATTCTCATCCCACCCTCCTGGAGCTTGCATTTGGGTTGAAGGAAACCAAAAATAAGTAAAATATGTAGTGTATTGCGTAGGGATAAGTGTTAGGGTGAGAAGGAAGGCAGAGAGGCCAAAAAAGGGAATGTAAAGAGGGGGCTGCAGTTTTACACAGAGCGGTGGAGAAGGCCTCACTGGAAGGGGAGACCTGAGTGAAGACTTTAGAAGTGAGGGAGCAAGGTATGTGACATCTTAGGGAAGACCAGTGCTGACAGAGAGAATAGCAGTGAAAAGGCACTGAGGCAGGAATGTGGGCTACATGACTGGAGAATGTCAGCAGGGGTCTGTGTGGCCATGTGGAAGGAACAGAGAGGAGAGGGGTAGGGGAGGAGTTTAGGGAAGGAATGAGGGCCAGATCCAGTGAGGAGGGTAAGAACTTTGACTTCTACATTTGCCCTGTGTGAAATAGTAGCTTGCAGAGTTTTGAGCAAAGGAGGAAGTGTTCTTGTGCATTTCAGCAGCATCCCCTCACCTACTGAGTTGAGTAGTCTATACACAGAGCAGGTGTGAAGGCAGAAACAGCAGTCAAGAGACCATGGCAACAATCCAGACAAAAGGTGGCAGTGCTTAGACTAGTTGTGTAATTCAGGCTATAATCTGAAGGCAGAGCAACAAGATTTACCATTAAATTAGATACAAGATGAGAGAGGGAAAAGATGAATCCAGAGTGACTCCAATTTTCAGGGGCTGACCAGCTAGAATGCATTGATATTTATGCAGATGGGGAAGACTATGTGGATGAGGATGGCAGGTACGAGACAATATCAGGAGCTCACCCTGGGCATGTCTGAGCTGAGCTAGCCCATGGCGCACATGGCGACGTCCACAGAAATGTGAGTAAGACCAAAGTTCAGTGGAGAGAGTGGGTCTGGAGATATAAAGTTGTCCATGTCTAGCCAGTGTATGAAACCGTGTGAATGGACGAGATCATCCAGGGAGTGAGTGAGGAGAAGAGTAAAGGGAACAGCAGAGGATATTGAGAGTCCCTTTTCCCTGTCTCATCTGCTCCTATCTGTCCCCATCAGAGACACTTGCCTTGTCTTCTTCTCTTTAAGACATTAATGAGCTTAGGTTTTTAACAAAAGCCATTCAGAGAGTTCATCTTTAGGCCAGTAGTGCAAAGTTTCCCTGAGAAAAGACAGCCCAGTGGGCCCTTTTGAAAATAAGGAGAAGGAAAAACAAATGGAAATAAAATATGAATTAGTAACTTAGTGAATGATCCTGCTAGACAGAAAATACATTATTTACTTTTAGGCCAAGTACCAAGTAGAGAGTAGATTAAATATAGGTAAATAATTTTCAGCAGTACAGTGAATACCCTATTGAAATAGAATGAAGTGGGGAGCTATTCATTTTTAAATAGTTGGTTCTCAGGGATGAACTGCAAGAAAAGCGTATATCTTCCAGTAAGGGCAATGTTATATTAATCACATATGACTGAACTACTTGTCGCGGCTTGGCTTACACAGCTTTCCAGCTTGGTTAGTTTCTCATTGATCATAGACGTACTCAGGCTTGGCAGACTAACAGATGTTGCCTCATAGGAATCATTTTTACCACATTTTTAGACCCAAAGGTTGGCAAACTATAGCCCGTGGGCCAAATCCAGCCCGCCATCTGTCTTTGTAAATAAAACTTTATTGGAACACGGCCACGTCCTTGCTCATTCTTTGGTGTACCATCTATGGCGGCCTTCCAACGACTGTGGCAGAGTTGAGGACTTACAGCAGAGGCTGTCTGGCCTGCAAAGCTGAAAATACTCTCTGGCCTTTTGCAGAAAAAGTTTGCAGACTCCTGATTTAGATTTAAAAATAGACCACAGGGAACATAACATGGAGATCTCAGTACTACCTCATGGGCCCTCTTCTTAATTTACTCTTAGATTAAATTCTTAGATTTAATCTTAGATTAAAGGGACACATCTTAGATTCCACTTCTTTTCCTACCTGGAAGTCTCCTATACTTGTAGCTAATGCTGGGGTGGCGGTTCTCGTCTGTTGGACCACTGGCAATAGCACCACTTGGGAACTTGTTAGAAATGCACATTCTCAAGTCCCATTTTATTTTATTTTATTTTATTTTTAATTTTTTTTAATGTTTTATTTATTTCTAGGAGAGAGAGAGAGACAGCGTGAGCAGGGGAGGGTCAGAGAGAGAGCGAATCACAGACTCTGAAACAGGCTCCAGGCTCTGAGCTGGCAGTCAGCACAGAGCCCGACACGGGGCTCGAACCCACGAACCGCGAGATCATGACCCGATCGAAAGTCGGACGCTCAACCGACTAAGCCACCCAGGCGCCCCTCTCAAGTCCCATTTTAGACCTTCTTGTCATAAGCTCCGGGAAGGGGTGGTGTGCAGCAGGGTGTGCCTGAACTACTCCTCCGGCAATTCTGATGCATGCTGAACTCAAGAGCCATGTGCTAGAGCAGACACTGATCAGAAGAGCTAGGATCTTGCAATGGACATTTCTGCACACCGCTCTGGTGCTAGTGTCCAATGCACAGGCTAGGTCTTTGCACATTAGAATTAGGGTTTTAAGAACAGTCCTTAGACTGCCACTTTCTTATATATACCAGTAGGAGAGCCCACCTTCTAGGATGATAGTATTAGCACTTATTATTGCAGTCAAATGACTCTTGGTGGTGGAGTAGGGATAAGCCAAATGGCTCTTTCACAGGAACATGACAGAGTAGGATAATGAGTGAATGATTAAGGGCCCAAAGTACCATTGGATGTCCTGGGGCCATGACTGTGCTGATTCCTCATCACGGCCCTCCAATGTGTTTAAGTGATAGAATGTAACGAGGCATGTATTTATAAGAGAGAAAAGTAGAAGGGATTTATTTTCAGCACCATCAAGGATATGCTAGAATGAGAAAAACTTTAAATTGATATTCTCCCCCTCCAGGATTTATGCAGGTGCTGCTGTGTTATAGCTGTTACTTTCCTTTGCTTAATGATCTGATCCCTCCCTGGAGCTTCATCCTTCTGAGTACCTAAGGGGACTATCTCCAATAATAAATAGCTGTGGTTTAGATGGAGCTGGAAACCTGCTCCCAGGCAGTCAGAGAGGGGCAGCCGTGAGTCTTGGCCTTATTAAGCCAAGAAGAGATGCACAATGGGAAAAGTGAACAAACTCAGGCCCCTCTCTAAATATCTGAGGTTGGCATCCATTTTTAAAATTTTCCAAAAATGAGTTTGGAACTCTGAGACATGTGAAAGATAGAGCGACTGTATGCACTGGTTTGTCCAGGACTAGATCGGGCTTATACTTGTCATCCTAGAATGACCTTTAATGACTGATGACCCTTTCACTTGCAAAAGTGTCCGGATATTTGTATGATAAAGCATATGGTCACCCTAGTGAGAGAAAATCCAGTAAGAGTGCAAACAGTGCAGACCAATTCAGATACACAATGTACTCTCTATGCCTAGGTTTATTTAACTGTAAACTAGGGATAATAATATAAGATTTTTTTAAAAAAATTTTTAACGTTTATTCATTTTTGAGAGCAGAGACAGACAGACAGCAAATGGGGAAGAGGCAGAGAGAGAGGGAGACACAGAACCCAAAGCAAGCTCCAGGTTCTGAGCTGTCAGCACAGAACCTGACGTGGTGCTCGAATTAAGGAACTGTCAGATCATGACCTGAGCTTAACCAACTGAGCCACCCACCTGGCTGCTGCCCAATACCTGGCAGGTACTCAGCAACTGCTAGTTCCCTGGAGAGGAAACAAAAACAAAAACTGTCTTCAGCAATTTGGTGGAGTAGACTTCACTCTGAAAGATCATAAGCAGCCTGGTTTTGGCACCACTTGTAACTAGGTTTTTTTAAATGTATTGTAATTGTCATTTCCTTTTGAGGGGCTATAAAAACATAAAGAAGGGGCACCTGGGTGGCTCAGTCCATTAAGCATCTGACCTCGGCTCAGGTCATGATCTCACGGTTCATGGGTTCAAGCCCATGTCGGGCTCTGTGCTGACAGCTCAGAGCTTGGAGCCTGCTTCAGATTTTCTGTCTCCCTCTCTCTCTGTCCTTCCCCCACTCATGTGCGCTCTCTCTCTCTCTCTCAAAAGTAAACATTAAAAAGATAAAAAATAAATTTAAAAAATGTCTGTCAGAGACAGCCACCTTTGGACTTGAAAAATGATCTCACATTCACAAGAGGCTCAAGTTTGCTAGATGTTCTGCTGCTAAGTGAATACCAGCAAGAGAAATGACAGGATTATAATTCATGGTGTTCGAGCTTGAGCCTAATACATTATACTTCACCCTTGATGAGACAAGATTGGAACTGACTGAGAGTTGGACACCAGAGTCAGGCAGATGGAGATCATAACATCATTTTTATTAATGGTGAAGTTGTTGGAAATAATGACTTAGTGTGAGGTCCAAATGGGTTTGCCTACTCACTTCAACCTCCAGACAGCCAACCAGAAAGGAAATTAGTATCTACAAACATACCTTTACTAATAGCACTGACTGGCATTGGTCCGTGAGGACAAGGAAGAAAGAAACTAAGTTCTCTTCAGTGGGAGACTAGTAGTGGATTTGCTCTATCTAACCAAGAAACAAAGAAAGACATTAGTCACCACCAATCAAGTTGCTCAATTTTACATGTGGAAAGCAGTAAAGGAAGGACAAGGGGCTGTATGTGTTACACTAACACATCTGGGCAGAAACTTGAAACCAGAGGAAAGAAGGTTCCTCATGATGTCGTCATCCATATTTCCCACTAAGTATTTAGTCATGAAAAAGATTTGATTAGACTGGACTTGACACATTGTCTTTTAGAAAAGATGCCCGGATAATCAATTAAAAATTCATCATGTCTCCCAACTGCTGGTCAGAAATTGGACTAAATACTATTACTGGATGTCAAACAATCAGTACACTTCCTTTGTCTCATATATGATAATGGCAGTCAATTATTTTAATCGCCTTGGTGGTGAATGAAGGTCACTCCTAGCCTCCAGCACCAAAGCTGCAGCTGAATCATATCAATCACCTCAGAGGGAAAAGAACTAGGTTTCCATTTCGGTCACATGGTTCCCTATTCATTTTATCTGGAGGGAGTAATAGCTTTCATGGATACCGTTCCAGCAAAGGGAAGAATGTAAACCTTTGTTTACCTCTTTCCCCTCCCAGTGGCCAGGACACGTTGCCACTCCAGCTGGGTCTAATTCGGAGAAACAATGAGACTTCAATTTAAAAGGACAAGACAGGTGAACTGAAATTGGCTGTTTGAGTCACTAAGAATCTGGACTGTACTAGACCTAATCCAAACGGACAAGTGAAATGTGAGCACCTCTCCCAGGTGACTCAGCATCTCCTCTAGGCCTCTGACCACTACTGAAGCTGGATAGTTTAGGTGTGCAAAAGGACACGATGGGACCACTTAAATGACTGTCATCTCTACCATCAGCAGGACATATCAATAGTATTGAGATATGGCATTCAGTCCCTTTATAACCACCAATTTATTCCTGTCCCTTCAACTGTGCTAGTCCCAAGGCACTGTACCTGAAGCATTGTACACTTTTTGTTTTATTTCACAAGTCTTGAAACTATCTTCTACGGGTAAAGCACTTTTGACACCAGGATATTGGCTAAAGGACGGAGGGTAGGGGTCTGTTCAAGAAGCTTAACTTTTAGTGGATGAAGCTTCCATCAAAGCAAGGCAGAATAAAATTACTGCCAAAACATATATAAAAGAGAAAAATAAACAATGAATGATCAATACGACTCAAGGGAGTTAGGAAGTACCTCAGCAATTAGCACCTTTTGAAGTGGACTTTGAAGATTGAGTTGGGGTCTCTGAGAGGCCACAATAAATAGCACCTGTCTTTCTCGTAGAAATTCTGAACAATTTTAGAAATAAAAAAAGTACTTGACGAAACTCAAAATATCGGTTTTTGTTATTGGACACGTTAGCAGGTGTGGCTTTAAGACCATTGGCCAAGTGGGTTTCATGGCTCCCCCAAATCCAGCAGAATCCCACAGTGAGGCTTCACTGCCACCCCCCTTACCCCACCACACACACCTTCAGCAGCAGGGCTCCTGGAGAAGCTGAGAGACCTCCCTCTTCCCGTGAAACTGGGAGTGGGGAGAGCTACTCCCCTCTCAAATTTTGGATGGCTAGGGGCAAGGTAAAAAATAATCCTAGATGGCAGATTATGATGATAATCTGACAATACCAGAATTAAGGTGAACAGAGGGTCTGGAGGGAGATGAGGCTGCAGATGAAGGTTGGGGCCAGAACATGGGGAGCCTTGCCAGTTGTGTGAAAAGTGTGGGCTTTTATCTCTAAGCAGGGAGAACCACTAAAGACGGTTACAGACAAGACTGTGTTTATGATCATAACCAGCCAGTGACGATCGCTGTGGAGGCAGGGAAATCAGGAAGCACTTCTAGCAGTCTACAGGAATGAGCATAAAACACTGGGCATTTGGCAAAATTCCTGATTTCATGAGAATTTAAATTGGATCTCTGTGCCCTGGACCTCAGGCCCATTGATTGAAAGGAAATTGCTTATGTTAGAAAATATCTAAAAATTTCTGTGGAAATAATTACATTGTCATTTAACCTATAAGAAATCAGGATTGGGGTGTCTGGATGGCTCAGTTGGATTAGTGGCTGATACCTGATTTTAGCTATGGTCATGATCTTACAGTTATGACATGGAGCTCTGCTTCGGGCTCCTCACTGGGTGTGGAGTCTGCTTAAGACTCTTTCTCCCTCTCCCCTCTGCCTCTCCCCTGCTCTCTCACTCCCTCTTAAAAACAAAAACAAAAATAAGAAAATAAAGAAAAAAGACATCAGGGTATACTTGATGGTAATTCAGTATCCTGCCTTCCTTTTAGTCAGCAACTACTATGTGTACTAGCAACTATGTGCATCCCATGCAGGGAATACAAAGATAAACCTATTTAATAAAGAAAAGAGGTGTCCAAACACATAATTAGTGAGATTACAAAAACTTTAGGAGATATGAAACATACTATGAGAAAGTTTTTAAGCCTTTTATGCCAAAGTAATTGATAGAGGGGCGCCGGGGTGACTCAGTTGGTTAAGCGCCCAACTTCAGCTCAGGTCATGATCTCACGGTTCATGGGTTCGAGCCCCATGTCGGGCTCTGTGCTGACAGCCAGCTCAGAGCCTGGAGCCTGTTTCAGATTCTGTGTCTCCCTCTCTCTCTGACCCTCCCTTGCTCGCTCTCTCTCTCTCAGAAATAAATAAAACATTAAATTAAAAAAAACAACAACAAAGTAATTGATAGAGAAATTTTAAAGATACATCATTGGCATGATTTTTAAAAAAAAAAAGAAAATGCTAAGAGGAAGGAGAAGTAAGAATCATTAATTCTGCCTGGCTGGGTTAAAAGAGAGGAAGGGGCTCAGGAAGATTTGGCTTTGAACCTGGAAACCACAGGATGAATATAAGTTGCTCACAGAGAGTAAATCAAAAAGAACATTCCTTAAGGAGAGAAAAGAACTTTTCACATTTGGGGGAGAAAGACATAATTACAGCCTCTCTCAAATAATACAAAGAGATTTTTTTTGGAAGGGCAAATTAATACACATCCAACCATTTACCTGCAACATTTTTCTCTCTCCCATACCATCCACCTCTCCTCCCACCTCCGTCCTGTACTGTGGGCTAGGTCTTTCCGTGTGTTTTTCAATCCATAATTCGCTGGGCTGCTCTGCTGACTGCTAATTCTACCAAAAAGTCGAAGGAACTTGTACGGGCTGTGGATCTAGATCCTGGCACGTTTATAAGGGGGGATAGGCAAAATATTATAAAGTAAAATGAGTTAGAACCACTCTGATTACCTTACATTTGAGAAGGCCAAGGATGCCTTTTGATGTGGGTTTTGAACAGGGTAGAAACTAAGAAGACTTTGGTTTTGTTTGGGCGAGTTTTCTTGTAGACTTAGATCAATTACATTAAAACATTCAGCCTGCAAACAATGGCCTCAAAGAAAATGCTGGCTCTTTCCTTTTATGAAAGTAATACTTGCACCACAGCCCATGGGATTGGCTGTTCCTTTTCTATTGAAACGATTCACATAGAATGTTACTTGGATGTCCTGGTAATATATGAAGATTAATAGCAGGATATTTCAATCAGAGCTGGCTTGCCGTAAGGGAATAACTGCTTCCCATTGACTAAGTCAAAAGCCAAGTTAGTTTATTAGCATATAATATACTTGGAGTTGGTTTATGGATTTTGTTATTTGGCATTTACATCTTTGTCCAATCCACAGAACTCAAAAGGCTTAACAAGCTGATTGAAACACCGAGGAGAGGCCCATGGTAGAAGGCATTTGGGGAATGATACAAAAAGTCACCTAATCCCCTGCCAGAAAGAATCACCTACCCCAAAACAGATAGTTTTAGCCTTTTGGATACAAGATAAAAAAAAAATTGTCTTCCTCAGTATATTATTATCGTTCTGCACGAGAGAACATTCAAACTTTGGAAAAACATGTTCCAAATTATTTGTCGATTCATCCGTTTTGTTTAAATATATGAAGTACATTTATTTTTCTGTCATCCTCATGAATATTTATACATATTTAAATTGAAACTCTTTTATAAGCTTAATAAATAGAAATAAGAATCTTTATATTTGTGTTTGTTTAACCATGTAGTTCTTAAGTACCAGACTCTGTTCTATGTGTTTTATAATTATAATATTCATGTATTTCTATATTATACATTATATATATTCATATATTACTTTCTAACATATTATATACATTTATATATCATGTAAATTATAATTTTTAATTATATTCATATGATATATAAATTTATATAGAAATTATGGCTTATATAATTTATGAAATATAATAATGAATGTAAATATATAATTTATATAATATAATTTATATAAATGAAATTTATATAAACATATATGTAATTTATAAATATGAATTTATAAAATATAATTATGAACATAAAATATATATTTATACAAATATGAATACATAATTTAATATAATATCTAAATCAAATTTATATAAATATATAATATATAAATGTATATACGTTTACATAAATATTTAATATTTATAATAAATATATAAATAATTATAAATAATCTCTCACATACACACACACACACACACACACACCCTTCCTTTCCTCTCACACAGGCCACATGATCTCTTCTCTGTGGTACCCTCTGTCCCCTTCCTTCCTTTCTGCACACGGTCTTCTTCCCTTGCTAATCACCCACCGTTTGTCCTACCAGAGTTACAGCTAATAGAGAAGCTTCACTCTCCACCAATCCACTTTTCAGAAACTCACTTCAGGCCTCAGGTTTCCACTCCAATTCCAGGAAGGCACATGTGGCCCATTGCAGGTCTGGAATCCACCTCTAGTCCAACCAGCTTTAAAAGAAGCCACACAAGGCTGACCTGGAAAGGTCAATTCTCTGATAAGGGAGTGTGGACAGGGAGGGCATGACCAGTATTTCCAGAACACATGCCGCAGTGACATCTTTGGATGACTTACAGGATACCGCATTTAATCTACTCATCCACTCTCCCAGTCTGTCCTTGGCCCCCTGATTGCCAGACAGAAAATCGAAGCAAGACAACCTCTGAAATGAAAGCCAGCTGGTGGGAGCTAGTACAGGATTCCTATGAAAATACCAGTAGCATTGATAATGCACAAAGTAGATGAGTTCAACAGTATTGAAAACAAGCTGGACAAAAACAGGTTTGCCATATTCATCAATAGCTTTTGCATTCTCTGTCCCCATTAGAAGAAATGCTACACCACTGGTTTTTAATCTTTTACCACCAGGAAAGGCATTGCCATTAATTCAAACTCTGTATCTTTAGGGTCTTAACCTATCCCCAGACAAATTTCCTGAGATTTTAAATGGCACAATAAAATATACATGTTTATTCTAGTCTACTGGCGTTAGCTGTAAATATAGAAGGACTGTACATGGAGGGGATCCATTAAGTTAAGTATCAGTAAGGGAGTTGCCATAGGGATCAGTATAACAGGAGAGAATGTTTAAAAAATTCACATTATGTTCCACCTGCCTAGTCCTAAAGTGAGTTGGAAATTTCTACGTTGGGAAGTCCCAACCTTAGGGAAAGACCCCAACCATCTTTCAAGGGATTCCCTTCCCACTTGACAACCATAAGTATCCAGAAGTGAAGAGTCTTGTTGCATGTGGTTTTATTTCTACTGTCTGGTAGTGTGTGTGGTACTTGATACTCCCAGATGCTTTCCTAAGCATCAAGTTAGGTGCAGAATTATAGTGACAAAAAGGTATAGGAATAATAATGACACACAAGATAGGTTTGCAGTGGGCTTGGCATTCACCAATTGGTTATATCACCAGGATTCACTAAAACGTAATTGGGTTCACTACCCATTTCCAAGTAAGGCCAGAAACATTCTGGTTATAGTTCTGTTGTCTGGAATAGATACTATATTCTACCTCTAAAACATGAAAGCAGCATCCCAAATCTCTGCTTCCATAGAAGATCTGCAGAGATATTCTCGTTAAAATGAAATGTATTCTTTTATGTCAGTCCCTAGATATTTTCTTGGTGCGACTCTGACCCTTGGTAGCTTAAAGATTTCCAATCATTTTTCCTTTTATAAAATACAGCATATAAAAATATTCTCCTTCCAGACAACAATATTCTGTAACTGTATCTGAATATTCATGTGTTATGAATCTTCCCAATTAAACTTAATAAACAAGAATAGTTTTAAGTGTTGTCAGTTGAACACAAGTGATTACCAGATTTATGTATTTTTCATAAATCTACCCCCAATTTCTCAGACCATAGAAAAGATGCACTAGATCGATAAGAACATGAAGAATCTCAGTCTGAAATTATCTGGTGAAAGTTGTCGTATTATGCAAATTTCAGCCGTTATTTCTCAGTAAAGGTGGCAAATTAGTGTTCATTAGAATGAGGCAAATAGCTTACTGCTTCTCTTCCCATCACTACAGTAATTGATAATATCCCCCAAGTCTGTGCAACGTTCTGTTCGAAAAACGCAAGATCTTAGGGAGTTGCTGAGTTTTTATGACCTCATTATGTAGTCCAAATACAGGAGATGGTGGTCAGTGTTCTGTTGGTAGAGTCAGCCATTGAACCAAAGGCCAGGCTGTTCAAATGGGAAGTTGGATGAAGGGGATATGTTCAAAGTTTTATAATCTTAAGCAAATCTTAATTCTGCAAATTAAAAATTGTGAAATATAAAATATACTGGTAAAGTCTTACCATATGCATAATTTCAAAGCATGTGAGTTCTCCACACAAACTTCTAAACCATCAAGAATCCCATAATCCCCCAGCTGGCAAGGCCAATGAATTAATTATATTCATGTTTATTGCTCTACAACTTCAGGGAATTGACAGAAATGCCCACCCACCCTTAATAGACTCAGTCTTGAATGCATTAAGATCTTTGGGTAGTCATCTCTCACATAAAGTTCGAACCCTCCTTTCTAAGTGGCCTCTACTGTAATAATCACATCTGTGGCCTGGGTCATTATGACCTACCTAAGCTCAACCTTCTATGTTCCATCTCCATATAAATATTAACCATTGTCCAACAGCAAATAAAGTATTTTTTAGGCCCATGGGCATTTTAGATCATATATGGTGATGTTGACATGAAACCAAAATGTTAATTTACTTTGATCAAAACTCTCATGTTATCCAGGCATTTCACTACAACATTGAATATTTTCACAAGTGCCTGAACTGATCATAGATTATTATCTCATGTCAGCAGAGAGAGAGAGAGAGAGAGAGAGAGGATCTTTTTGCAATTTGAAGACATTCTCCTATTCCTGCCACTTTTCCTTCCTTCCAATGCCCAACCCAGTCTTTGTTGAAGCCAATTTTGACACTTTCCACCTTATTGGGAGCCCAAGCTAAAGTACATAGCAGTCAGAACAAAATGTGACCCAAGTCCAAGAGGCTGTCTTCGGCAAAGAACAATAATTGGGGTGGGGTTTGTAATTTGAAAGTGGTAGGTCAACCTGGAACATTGTAGAATGTAGCTCTTAAACCCATTGCCCAAGCCCACAGTTTTGAAGGCTATGCTTCTAGTTCAAACACTGCAAAAGCAAAAGAGTGTGGCAAAACCTCTTCCTGCTTAAGCGTCTCCACATTGCTCTAAAATTAAATTCTAATGGAAATCTCTGAGAAGTGCTGGAAGTCTTTGGTTATGGTAGAAAATGAAAATTATTGCAATCAACTAAAGAATTAACCTATTTTTCCCCAAAGGCACAGGAAACGTGTATACACACACACACAAGTCCCTGAGGGCTCTAGATAAAATGAAAAAACCTTCCTGAATAATACATGTTATATTTTTTAAAACTGTAAATCTAAACAACTATTTTTTGTGTGTGAATGGCTAGTAGGTCTGCTGAGCAAGGTATAAATTTGTGATTATCTTCAAAGGAATTTATATTAATTTTGTTATGGGCATAAATAAAATATAAATGTGCCATGTGAATTCAGCTGAACATACAAGGGATTCCAGAATTAAAAATGTTTTCTTTTGTCATTAATAGAAAAAGTACTGTTCATGGTATTTTAAAAAGCCTTTTCTTTACTGATGAAGTCATACACTACAGATTTTAGTTCTTACATTTGTGACTTTCTCTAAAGTATTTTTAATATCCTATGTCCAAAATGTAACTTGGAGACAAAAGTGTGAACAGAAGAAATAAGGAAAAACAAGAGAGAGAGAATAGAGGGAGGGTGATACCCTACAGATAGTGTTTATTCTGGAATTTGAGCCAGTCAGTATAACTGGCCAGCAATAGCATGGTATAGTTCCCTTGGACATAGAGTTTTGTTTGAAAACCCATTCTAGAACTTGCCTCACAGGCCCCAGTGAGCTTCAAACTGATGTTCTTTATAGCTATATCAATGTGCTTAATTTGGGTTGGAGTTTCATAAGGGTCCATTCACAAGTTTTTCATGAATCGCTTTTAAAGATCCATAGACCCTTGAAATTGCATAGAAACATTTTTGTGACTATCCATATATGCACTTATTTTTCTGGAGAAAGGGTCGATAGCTTTCATCAGATTCACAAAAGTATTCAAAGATCCTTATCTCTAAGCAACAGGCTAAGAATCACTTCTTTAGTTGATTAATGATTATTTGATATCATTTCTTTTCTCAGAAACAAAGGCAATATGTGTGTGTGTGTGTGTGTCTGTATGTGTGTGTGTGTGTGTGTGTGTTCTGACCCAAAGACAATGTTACCATATACTGGCTGATTTAATTTACACAAAGCATGGTATTTTTAGATATAGCCTCATTCTCTACCTTTCATGACTAAGAAATTCAAAACTGCTTTTGTTTTAGGCTATGAGGGCTTTTATTGTTTCTAAAACAAATTTCCATGTATTATCACTGTAGGAAGTAGGTGAGAATGTGGAGGCCAGATATATTTAGTATTTATGAAAAGGGAGATGATATTTTGATACTTAATACAATTTTTAGCACTGGACTATAATATAATAATAACATAAATCTATATATTTGTTTTCATCTTTGAATTGGTAACAGCATCATTTCAAATATAGAAAACTTAATCATCTAAACTTTCTGTATTTCTAGGGGTTATAGCAATTTGGTACATTGACAAATATATTGACAGGAAATCATTTGTTTATTGCTCTCAATTTATCCTATGAAAATTGATCCTTGCACCTATGTATCCTCTCAGAGGGAAGAGAGGCTTCCAGGCATCTTGCCTATTGTCTGGTAGATTCTAGATCACTGGAACATTCTAGAAGGCCCATTCTAGGACTTCTTTCTCCATAAAAACATTAAGTGGATCACAGTTGGTCTGTGAGTTGGAGTAAAGATCCCACTGACACACCAGTGCTCAAGATCAGAATTTGGCAAAGTCTTCTCTTGGAAGATCCTAGAATGAGTCTAAACGTATCATTAGGTATAAAACTGCAGGTACAGCACATTTTTGTTCATTGACATGAAGCAGTAGGAAGCATGTGCTAAACCAAGGCAAAGGGAAAAATTAAATAGCATAGTACTTTGGCAAATACCTCATAAAATAGTTTTAAACATTGGAAAAGAGACTCTTTTCCAAGCCGTATTAAAATAAAAACCCAGGGTGCCTGGGTGGCTCAGCCAGTTAAGCATCTGACTCTTGATTTCGGCTCGGGTCATGATCTCACGATTTGTGAGTTCGATCCCCATGTTGGGCTTCACACTGATAGCACCGAGCCTCCTTGGGGTTCTCTTTCTCCCTCTCTCTCTGCCCCTCCCCTCCATACTCTAAAAAACAAACAAACAAGATACAAACCCACATAGGGGTGGGTATTTCTTATGTCAGCAACCTCTCCTCCAAAAGAAGTGTGCTGTATTAAAATTTAAAGTTAGCTCTTAATCTTCAGAGTTTCTTTCAGTAGGAGTTTACTTAATCCTCATAATCAGCTGTAAGGAAAATGTCTCCTCTAAAGACATGTAAATAGTTTTACAGCTTTAAAGTGCCCTTTTGTCTGAATTATTAAGGGCCTTTTAGTCAAAAGCACAATCTTTCCCTTCCCTCTCCTTGGATTTGAAGGAGTAATTCTCAGAAGTTCTCCATCCACAGAAGAATCAGATGGGACCACGAGTTATCTCCGCCACCCCATACCCTCTGGAGCACAAAAAGTAATTTGGGGACCAATGATTGTCATTTTCTTAAATTTTTAAAATGTTGATAGGAAAACAGCACCCATTTTTGTGTAACTGACATTTTGGATATTTCCTTTAAAATGAAAATCAAACCATGAAAAACACTGACTTAGAAAAGAGAAGGCCCCAGGACACTGATATACTTTAGAAGTATAATAGGTCACACAAGTCAAATACAATCTCTTATTAATGGAGCAAGGAACCAAACCTCAAACGATTATTTCTCACAGGGCAGCAGTTTCCTGATAAAAGAAAAAAAGAAAAAAAAGAAAAAAAAAAAACAGCAGGCAAGAGAAGGGGGGAATGGAGATGATTGAAGGCCTTTTTTTAGTTCATATTTACAGAAGTGGCACAGAATCTTGATTATTTCTTTTTTAAGATAACTGCTCTGTACAAAACTATCTCATTTTTATGGTACTACTCAATTCCTTAACTATTCTGGGAAGGTAAAGTGAGAAAATACAGTGTGATACCAAAATGAGCAGAAGTTATTCAATGAACAATGGTGGCACTTAAGAGAACTCTTGAAAATGAACTTCAAGTCTTTTTCATGATGTCTCTCATGAACATTCATTTTTATTCCCTCCCTTTAAAATGTCAGGTTCAACCATATGTGAGTGCTGATGTTAGGGCACCTTTTACATCTTATAGCTCACTGATAATAGCGTAAATACTTTGGAAAAGGTCTGTGACCCCTCTGAATTCAGTTGGATTCAACAGATGTTTCCAGATCACCCATCATGAGCCTGGCACCTTGCTCAGTGGTTAAGGACACAGCACAGTAGCAGATGGCAGATGACACATCTCCTGGGTACTTTATTGTGACTGTGACACTATTAAGAATCAATCATCAAGCTGATCATTTATGATCAGATATAGATAGACCCCTAATGTAGCCAGTAGTTAACTCAAGAAGTGAAAATATGCCTCTAGCTTGATTTTAAGTCTTCAATAAAGAGAACCATTCAGGCTTTTTTTTTTTTTTTTTTTTTTTTTTTGGTGTTTTGATGACTTCAGGGTTCTGGACTGCTGTAAATTCCCATTTTTCATGTAAGAAGCTAAAGCACTAGGTACACATGAGACTTGCTTAAGATCACTTTTCACTTCCAATCTTTTGGTTGCTGGCTCAGTGTTTCATCTACTAACCGATTCCTTTCTCTCCCTCCTTGCCCTATGCACCCCCCCCTCCAATAAAAGTATGACAACTGGTGCCTTCACTGGCCCCACCTCCCCAGGGAAAGGGCAAAGCCAAACGGACTCCCTTGGTGCCACAGGAGTCTCCGTAACATTTTTGCACCATGTTTTATCCCTTCATATGTTCTTATTTCCCCCGTGCTCAGTAATTTTAGTTTCTGCTTTTTGTTTCTCTTTTTGTTTCTTTGGTTTGCTGGCTTTGTGTTCTTTCCTCTTTTTTTTTTTTTCCTTTTCTTTTCCTTTTTTAATGCAGGAATCGGTCAAGGTGTTCCGGTGGTGGCGCTCATTGTGGAAGGAGGACCCAATGTGATCTCCATCGTCTTGGAGTACCTTCGAGACACGCCTCCTGTGCCAGTTGTTGTCTGTGATGGGAGTGGACGGGCGTCTGACATCCTGGCCTTTGGGCATAAATATTCAGAAGAAGGCGGGTAGGTGATGAGTGTGAAGCCTGTGTTCCAAGCTTGGAAAGACGGTATTGATTGGCTAATTAAGAGGTTTGGTATGGGAAGGTGGTGGGGAAGAGAGCAGGGAAACGTACTCTACACACTCTACATAAACGTATTCTATGATGTGAGGCATTCCATGAAATCTCCACCGGGCTAGCCCAATGAAGAGGACAAAGGGAAAGGAAAGGTTGTAGATATGGTAGCCTTTCTCTTCTATTGATTTCTTCATCTTTTGTCCCTCCCACTAAGAAGAAACAGGAAGTGGGTTTTAACACATAAGGCGCAGCTAACCCGGACCATGTAGATCGGGTTAGTACCTTCGGAGAAGCTGGGATGTGCAGTTTCCAGGCTCAGCCTCCAAACGGCAGCTTCATCAATCTGCTGCATGTTCACAAACGCGAAACCTTAACAAAAACTTCCGGTGGCTGGTGCTGTCTAATCCCTGTATCCTGGCTCAGAAAGCACTCTCTCACCACTCTGTTCTAGTGTCAATTCCTCCTGGGCTCCCACTGCCGTGCACTTTCCTTGGTCTGTCTGCTCCCTATTGCTACTTTCATCAGTCCACAGCCCCAGCCCCTAGGAAGATTTCCCTCCACAGCCTTCCCTGCCAATCTGAGGTCCCACCCAGGCAGTGATGGCATCCAAGCACCCTTGGATATGATTAGATCACAGTGACTCACCCCAAAGTATGACTGGGGGGGGGTCACTGAATTTTTATTTAATTTTTTAAGTTTTTATTTGTTTAAGGAATCTCTACTCCCAATGTGGGGCTCAAACCCATGACCTCGAGATTAAGATTCGCATGCCCCTCTGACAGAGCCAGCCAGGTGCCCCTTGTCAGTGAATTTTTAAATAAGGAACTTCCTAACCGAATCAATTCTCCTAACCCATAAAACTGGTGGGCGAAAGGAGTCCCAAAGGAGACGGGCTCTTTCATTCATCCCTTTTACAAATATGCACCAAGCATCTATTGGGTGCCACCCACGGAGATGGGAAGAAAGAGTAACAACTCTTCCTGCTGTCAAACAGCCTCATAGTTAAGTCTAGTAAGTAGATAAGCATGTAATGGTTAGTAGTGAGTGGCTGATGAACTTGGTTACGCAGGACATTCCCTACTCCACCTGTTGGCCATGGCCATGCAGCCTTCCTTACAACAGGCTCCGCGGGGCAGCTCCATGTCATCTCTTCTCTCCCATTCCTTTCCTTGTCTGTGCCGAGGCCCAGCAGTGCCTCAGGTGAGCCGTTAACCAACCCCCTTCCCTGATAAGCGTATTAACCTAAATAAGGGAAGAAAAGGTGACCTCGGAGAGTCACAGGCCTCCCTCCCACTAACATTGCAAACACTGACAGTGATTTTACGCCATCTTCAAGCTTTTGATGTGAAAAAGAGAAAAAAAAAACAATATTCACAAGCATGAAGTTGGAGTTTGCTTCCTGGCAAATTTAGATTACCTTCATCTTCTCCTTTCATTGTAAATATTGGTCCATTTTATAGCTAAGACGCTAAAAAGAACATTTGCCTGAACGCCTCCATGTCTGTTACCCACCAGGGTTCAGGATCCTCAACTGTGCTTTGCTTTTATTAAAAATGTAGCCATCGTTCTCATCAATTTAAATATAGCAACATGTTTCCTTTTCAGAAATAACTCGAGAATTTATACAGCTTTTAGCTTCGGCTAACGTTTTCACTTCCTGAGCCTTGTAATTATTTCATTGTATTTCCTCATAGTAAAGGCAACTTTGCATTCAGAAGTCACATTTCCTTTTCAGAAAATTCATGGAAAAGTGAGCTGTTCATCCGAACATTTCAGGTTTTTAAAGTCGGACACAATGATGCTCTGGGCCAGGGCCTGCTTTGTGTCATTATCGTGGGCTCCTTACTGCGAAAATGTTACAATTTCTGATAAGTTGCTCTTCCTGACTCTGTTTTACATGTAGGGGAAATGTTACACATTTGAGAGCTGGGGGAAAAGAAACTCTGTTTTTTAACCTAGGGAATAGGTACACAGAGCAATTATGTGCTTTCCCAAGGCCACATAGCCCACAATCCCAGGTCAGGATTCTGATCTATTATAAAAATACACCAAAATGGAATTTTGTGGCATGTGCCTTCATCATTTCTTATATGGTACCTCAAAGGTTCCATCTCTTAAATAACTTAAGTTCCTTTCAGCTTCCCCTTTGCATTAAAATTTCTTAATTTTTTGTATTATTCCATGTATTCCCAGAAGATAAAATCAATGCATTCATACTAGAAAGCTACTTGTTGGCCCAAGCTGACCAACCCTACAATGCGGGAATTCTCTTCTCCAATCACCTAGACCCAAATTAAGAGGCAGAAATACCATGCCCTTTTAACTTTAATTGGCAAGTTTGGTTTTAAAACCAAAGTTCAGTTTTAGTTCTGATTATTTTATGACCAAAATATGCAAAAGCATAATCTATATGGGATCTATGCAAACATATAAACCATGGTTGATTATCAAAGAATATGAAGTCATACACACAACCAGCATGGAGATAAAGGATGAAGATATGATTTCATGCCTTGGGAATTATTAACACTAAAACTTTAAAAATTTTAAGAAGCATTTAGAAACACTTATTAAGAAAATAGAAACTTCAAGAGAAGCTTTGTATTGCCAATCCAAATATATAAATCTATATTTATTTATTTTATACAATGTTGTAATAAATGTATGCTCTTACTCTAGGAAAGCAATTATAAATTTATCATGATCAAATGAATTCATGATGTTTCTCTGTGCCATGTGAATAACTGCCAAAACTAATCATGTTTATTTAGCTTGATAAAAAGTTGTCTGGCCACATACGTGCAGCCAATTTAAAAAACATTTCCAGGGGCGCCTGGTGACTCAATCAGTTAAACATCCAACTTCGACTCAGTCATGTTCTCAGGGTTCCAGGGTTCAAGCCCTGCGTCTCACTATGTGCTGACAGCTCAGAGCCTGGAGCCTGCTTCTGATTCTGTGTCTCCCTCTCTCTCTGCCCCACCCTCGCTTGCAATCTGTTTCTGTCTCTCAAAAATGAATAAAAATTAAGGAAAAAAATTTAAAAAACATTTCCAAAGAACATTATTTTGCTTTATGCTCAAAAGAAAAAGAAAAACAAGCAAACAAAAATCAAACCCATCTCAAACTTCATTCATCAAGAAGAATTTCTTTGGTTTCCAAAATGTCCAACAGAGTTGGTGCATATTTCACTATAAATAAATACAAATATATAACTCTATATTCATCTAAATAAACCTATACAAATAAATGTGTGTAATTGTATACATAAAATTGAATATACAAAACATACACACCTTGTTTATGAAACCTGAATCAGAATTTGAAATCCTTGATATTTGCTTTTAGGTTATTTCAGTAATTTAAGTTTATTTATTTTGAGAGAGACAGAGAGCATGCGTGAACAAGTGGAGGAGTGGCAGAGAGGAGAGACAGAATCCCAGGCAGGCCCTGCACTATCAGCACAGAGCTTGATATGGGACTCGAACTCACAAACTGAGATCACGACCTGAGCCCAGTCCAAGAGTCGGACACTTAATCTACTGGCATCCCTTTGGTAATTTAAATATGGTTTCAAAAATTTAAACTCATTTATAGATTGTTAAACAACACAGGTCCAAGACTGTAAATGTGTAAATTTGGCTCTGAAGCTTTTCATTTTATAATCTTAAAGGAATAAATAAAATTTACAGACCTTGTATTTTAACTTTTGTGAACTTGGCACTTTGCCGTTAAATTCCCTGTTATTAACCAATTTACAAGAATATAAATTTGAAAGGTCATTACTTTGGAAGCAAATTGTAATTGGCAAAACTAACTTTTGTCGATGAGATTACTTGAGGTAAAGGAAGACAGAGCATATCTATCCCAAAGCAAATGGGTTTGGATACACTAGAGGGCAACGGTAATTAAATTCATTTGCCTTTTTTTCCCTCTCTGCCCTGTGGCACCTGCTACCAGAAAGAAATGGCTAAACTCTCTTTTTCCCTTAATGTCTGGCTAGATCATTCTATTTCTCATCTGTCATAGTTTTAAAATGAGTCATAACTCACTTTCCCTAACTAATTTCATTTCATAAAAATATTATCAAATTTTTCTTTTCTGAGTCACAAATGACTAGTCACTGCCAGCAAACAGATTAATGCTACTCAAGTGGCATTAGATTCGATTACCTAAGTTTTCAAATAGGAAGATTCTACTTTTTGCTATGTTGACAAAACAAGCTGACCAATTAAACTCAGTCTGAACACCTTTCAGGCGGTAGGTGCCTGCAGTTAAAGCCAGAGATGAGTTTGCTTGATAAGTCACTGACTAAGTCTCAGATTGCAGAGAAATGTGGCCTAGCTCATCATTTATCAGCCATTGAGACAGTGCCACACAGATGAAAGATGTCAGCGTGAAACTGGCATCTGAGTGAATGTGCATTCTGAGATGATGCTCCTCATTCTTCTGGATTTTATTGCTAAGTTTTACATTTATTTTGGTATCTTTTTCCAGAAAATAAGTATCTGAACTTAGCATTTTTAGAGAACTTAGGACAAGAGGCAGACCCGATGGTAACAGAAAGCCGTTACACAGTCTGTTGATAACTCTGGGGCATCACCAAGGAGCAGATGCCAATAGACTGTTCACATTCATATTTGTCTGGAATTTGTATTAGATATCATGGAGAAACACTGGGCCACTAATGGCTTGTTCTTGAGGATGAGAATAGATAATATATTTCAAGTAAAAATCTGATTTTCCTGTTTAAGGCAGGCTTAATAAAGAATCCTTCATTGTATATTAGCTGAGGCAAAAGTATAAATGGAACACAAAGTGGAAATGAGAAAGGCAAAGTACCTTACATGGCTTCAAATTATATCACTGTGTCCTAGCACAAATATAACAAAGGTTTGCTTCTCTCCAAATACACATCAAAATGATCAAAATCAGGAGGAAGTTACCAGAAAACTAGCCATTTTAGAAATCCATGTGTAGTCTATATTCCCTACAGCATATCACTCTGTGCGGTGGGTACTAATGTTTTCTTCTGCTTGAGAGATTTCCATCTAAGGCTGAAGGATGTCACAGCCATGTCATTTTTCTCTAGAAGATCTGCTGAAAGGAAGTAATTGATCTCAGTAGTCTGTTTCCCAGTATGATTTAGACATAATTGGAATGTCAAGTGAGAAAGAGGGAAACAAATACCAAGCATGCTGACTTCAAGTGTCTATTTTAGTTTCCATTAATTTCATCTTACCTTGTCTCTTTTCTAGAATTTTCGATAAGAAAGCACATCAAAACTTGATTCTGTTTTATAACTTTCTCATAAGGGAAGGGAAGAAATGTGGAAGTATCTTGTATAGACAAAGCATACCTGGAGCTTTATTTCAAAAGGGTTTTGTTTTTGTAAACTGTTTTCTAAGTTAACATTTATTGAGTACCTACTATATGCATTCAGTTTAACTGTTGGAGAATGAGAAAGACAGGGTCCTGTCAGAGATTTTATAACGGAGATTAAAAAACACAGTTATGAATACAGATAACTAGAAGGTCATGTATGCTGTGATAAATGTATAAGAGCCCAGAGAACCAACTACTTGAGTGTGACATTTCTCTCAAGAGTCTATTCAGGGACGCCTGACTGGCTTAGTTGGTAGAACATGTGACTCTGGATCTCAAGTTCATGAGTTCCAGCCCATGTTGGGTGTTAATTACTCACAAGATGACATTTTAGTGACTCTGTTCCTCCTAGTCTCCGTTTTCATCAAAACTGGATCCAAACTGGGGCGCGTGGGTGGCCTAGTCGGTTAAGCGTCTGACTTTCGCTTAGGTCATGATCTCGCGGTTCGTGGGTTCGAGCCCCGCGTCGGGCTCTGTGCTGACTGCCAGCTCAGAGCCTGGAGCCTGTTTCAGTCTGTGACTCCCTCTCTCTCTGACCCTCCCCTGCTCACGCTGTCTCTCTCTCTCTCCTAGAAATAAATAAAACATTAAAAAAAAAATTGGATCCAAACAGTATCACCCTGGATGACAAGAAAAAGCTACTATTTGACTCTCTTTTATGTAACTTAACACAGGAAAAAAAAAAAAAGAATCAGCCTGAAGAACATTAAAAGAAAGTTGATAAAAGGGACAATTCTGTGAGATACTGTGTTTGTATGTGTGTATCCATACTATTATGTTGAATTTATATATACTCAAATTTA
Organism: Proteles cristata cristata; assembly: GCA_017311185.1. Classification (NCBI taxonomy): domain Eukaryota; kingdom Metazoa; phylum Chordata; class Mammalia; order Carnivora; family Hyaenidae; genus Proteles; species Proteles cristata. The sequence goes on along the minus strand of JAESUZ010005265.1, from coordinate 645,886 downwards.
CATATATTTAAATATATTTTCATATTATTTATATATAAATATATATACATATTGAAATTCTATATTTCAATTTAATGAAATCAAGTTAATTGACAAATGAATTTAATCCAATAAAATCAATCAAATCATATATAATTTATATATATAATAATGCCTATAATTATTGCAATTTTCCCCTCTGTGGAATATATTAAAGATATTGATATGTAGATACCTATACAAATAATATAATAAAGACAATGTAAATATAAAATATAATAAAGATATTGATATATAGATATATAGATACCATTATATCCAAGTTCTGCAAGGCTGGAGTAGCTTAATTTATTTAGGAAAGTTCAAAAGAAAATACTTTGTCTTCCAGTTTGCTATTTGATCCCTCCATGTTGTGTCAGCATGGAAAGAATGAAGCATTGACTAAAAAACAATTACATAAAGTTCATGGAGGAAAGTACTAGTGAGGGGAAAAGTTCTATTGATCTCTGCCCATCCATCAGTTCTCTAAATTGATTAAATTTGCTTTAGAATTGCTCAGCTCCAAGCTGAGAAAGTGTGGCCATGAACATAAGCAGCAAACATTAGAAAGAACACAGAGCTGCAAAATCCATCATGATAAAGAAATCCTTTTTGGAGAACCACTGCCCAGAGGACTTTTAGGCAGCTCATCAATACCAAGTGATCATTGTACAGGATGGATCAACCATGTTCCTCTGAGATTAGCTCAGCTCACTTCTGGGCCACTTGTTACACAGAATATATTCAAAATAGGCATGTGGTTATCACACTTTGGCATGCCTTAGAATCACCCAGAAGGTGTGAGGAGACACAGGTTTCTCTAAGTATCCAGATTTGGTGTACCTGGGCTGAGGTGAAGGCAACTGTATGTGAAACCAAAATTCAGGTGATTCCAGCCAGAGTGGTCCATGGACCATGTTTTCAGAAACTCCTTTTAAATGTGTACAAATTAGCTTTCTGATGTTGTCAGAAAGAGCCTCCTCACCTGCCATGCCTGGCCTGCATTCCGCTCACACCAGCCATAGCATTGGTGCCGCAAGCACTTTGTACCCTCTGCCAAATTTTGTCCCTGGAACCCAGTTGGCTTGGGAAGTTGATATAGCGTGGATCACCTCATTTATTTCTTTGCCACAGCTGTTCTTGGTTTCAAACATCTGTTAGACTTGAAAATGCCTCCCTTGAAGAGAAAGCTATACCATAAAAATACCCATTTTGACAGGACTGGTAGATTTCTCCATTCACATTCTTATTTACATGGATTTCTTAAGGGCGTTCAGTTCACTTTTTTATTTCTTTCGAAAATGATTTTCCTACTAGTTCAGAATATATGACCCATTTCCAAAGAGAAAAAAAAAAAGAGGATGAGAAACCTAAAAGTACTGAAAACTGAATGATGGGTCTCTCTGCTGTTGGCAACGCCATGGATGGTCATCAAGGTCATTAAGTTCGGCATTAGTTCATTTTCCTTTGACTTTACAATTTCAATGGGCAACCATTCAAGAGTCCCAATTTCCTACTTGCCTGTAACATTGATTTTCACTTTTGTAAAGCCCATATGTGGGTCCTTCCTCATGTGAAATCTCAGATACAAGTGCAATGTATAAGACACAGGATACACGTTCACTGTGTTGAAGCTGGTGTGGAAGGCCTAGACCAGTGGTTGTCAAGTGTTTATCTTGCATCAGAATCGCCCAAAGGGCTTATGAAAAATCAAATAGCTGGGCCCCATCTTAGATTTTCTAATTCAGTAAATCTGACTGGCAAGGTGATATGCATTTCCAAGAAGTAACCAGGAGCTGCTGAAGCTGTTGGTCCAGGGACCATAATTTGAGAACCACTGGTGTACGGGTCTCCTCTCTCTGTCTGGCTCTCACCCACTAAGGCAGCTCTGAGGCGGCTTTGTAATGCCTCCTCAGAATTCTCAAGACTTCTTGGTGGAAACCAGTTGATAATCCACAGGGCAAGTCCACATTCCTATGCTTGGACTGAAGACCCTTTGCATTCTGGCCCCAGCTCTCTCTCTCCATGGCCTTCTCAATGAACCTTCCATTCACCAGACAACAGAACTGAATTGTCCCCTCCCACTGCTGCCTTAGTGTGAGATGTACATGTACATTTCTTTACCCACTTCTACAACATAGTCTCTTTCTCTTATGAAAAGAAGTCATGAGGGCTTTAAAATCCACAAATAAATTTAAAATATATTTGAGGGAGACTTAGATAATAAAATGTCCTGGTATTTAATTCCTTTACCCTAGAGGAGATGAATTCTGAATCATCCCGACTGATATTAGAAACCACAGCTGTTAGAAATAGAGTGGATTAACATCTCACCCTGTGGTATCATTAATAATAGATAATGTTTGCAGTGTCTTTAATGGATTTCCATTAGATTCTCCATGCAATTCTCATTGTTGATTATGGACTACAGGATTCATAAAAACTAAATACAGCAGTGACCACCTGCTATAAAAGCTTCTTCCACCAGAGACACATTAAACATGCATTAAAGTAGTATTCCAAGGTTAACTCAAGTCTGTACTACTGTTGTCTAGAAAAGTCTCCACTCAGCTTCAATATGCTTTTCCTTTAATTGTCCTAATTGCTGGACAGCTGTCCTATAGCTGATACACATATTTATTATATTTCCTGGAGCTATTCCATGCAAATCAAGTACCCATAAGCAATGACCCCTAAAATAATCAGTTCCTTTGAATTCATGGAAGGCACAGTTCATTCAGTGTCTTGGAGACAGACCTAAAATCTAGAGTTCTTTAACCCTATGATATCCCTGGTGTTCACCATTTGATAGCATATTTGAGATTGTTTTATCTCTGGTGCAGGGATGACAAATAGTTTTCATCTTGAATGCCAGCAACAATCAACTGGTACTGGCATCCTAGAATAATGTGTTGAGAATTATTCCGAGGCCACATTGGGGCTCAGGGGAGAGATTAATGTGATAGATTAACAATGATACAAAGAAAGAAATGTACAGTCAATATGCCATGGATGTCTACTTTTATTCTAGAATGAAGACAACATTTTATAGATAGCCCCATATATCACCATCAGGCAGTCATCAAACAGCACATTGAATTATGAAGCCGAGGGAAAAATAAGAAATGTATCTGCCTAAAAAGATACCTGGAAAATAGTCCATCTTTAATCAACACTGTGAAGTGCATCAGTCTAAACCGCCTGACAATATGAGTCTTTCCCTACAGACATAACACATAGGATCTCAAAAACAAGAGGCTCTTTGTTGTGGGATTCTGTTTGAAGCTGGATTGAGGGACAAGTTAACTCAGCAGTCATCTATGGATAATTGATAAGAAACACTAATTTATTATTATTTGTTATTTTGAGAGAGAGAAAGAGTATGCACAAGCAGGGGAGGAGCTGAGAGAGAGAATCCCAGCCAGGCTCTGTGCTGTCAGATACTGATTCAGGACTTGAACTCACCAACCATGAGATCATGACCTGAGCCGAAACCAAGAGTCAGAGGCTTAAGCATCTGACTGAGCCACCCAGATACCCCCAAAAAGACTAATTTGAAAACAGTGAGGAATTAATCCGTCACTAATCCATCTAAAAAAAATGAAAGAAAATTATACTTGTTTCAGCATCTCACAGAGTAGGATATGGGATTAGAGGCATCTTTGACAAAGCCTTGAGCAAGAATTTTTACCCTGCCCTTTTCCGCATACCTCTGACCCTGTTCCCAAAAGCATACTTGCAAAAGTAAAGGTAATATTTTTTAAAGCTTCTGTATGCAAGAGCCTGATCTAAACACTGTCTTTCATAAACTCTATGGGGTAGCTATGATAATTATCCCCATTTTATAAATAAGGAAAATATGGGGTAGCTATGATAATTATCCCCATTTTATAAATAAGGAAAATAAGGAAAGATTACAAAGTTTGCTCAGTATCTCACTGGTAGGGAGTGGTCTGCCCAGGCAGATGGGGCATCACCTCTAGGAAGATGAGACCCAGTAACTGCAGGAAGTTTGCTTGCCCCAGAGCTGAGTTATTTTCTCTCTCTTTTTTTTAAGTTTATTTATTTATTTTGAGAGAGTGCATGCATGGGAGGGGCAGAGATCAAAAGAATCCCACACTCCCACACTCTCAGTGTGGAACCTGATTCCAGGCTTGAATTCATGAACCATGAGATCATGACCTGAGCCAAAATCAGGAGAAGGATGCTTAACCAACGGAGCCACACAGGTGCCCCAGAGATGAGTTATTCTGAAAAGCAGCTTCCATCTTCCCCACTTTGTCTCACATGCTGGTTGACTTCTCCTTTGAATAAATATTGGACCAACCTTTAAAGCACGTCATTGAAAGGGGTGCCAGTGTCTTTGCCTGTCCAAGAACTTCATACATCTAAGTCCAGCTGATTCGCTCCTTTATAGAGGGTCTAAAACAATAAAAATCCGACTATTCCTATTGCCAGGCCATGTGCAATAATCACTGATAGAATTTCACTTGGGATGAACACAGAAGATGTGTCTTTCCCTTTCATTTTGGCAGCAGAGAAGCTACCTGACCATGTGTCAGTCCCTGTATTCTTTCGCAACACTTAACAATTTCTACTCTTGGCCATAATCATAATCAATAGCAAAAGGAAGGAGAGAAATTACAGGCACATAGCCAACACCGTTTGGGATTTTTCACTTGAATGTCCCACTAGTTTCTGCCCAGGGTAAAGTGCTTGGCAGCCCTTCTCCCTCAACAGCAGTTCTATCCAAGAGAACTTTCTGTGATGATGGAAATGTTCTCTATCTGTGCTGTCCAATAGAAGTATCTGTGATGATGGAAATATTCTTTATCTGTCCAATCAAATAGCCACTGAGCACTTGAACTGTGATTAGTGTGATTAAGGGTTTGAATTTTAAATTTACTTAGCAGTAATTAATTTTAATTCAGATTGCCACATGTGGCTAACAGCTACCATATTAGATAACATAGCTCTAGTATTTCTGTAACTGAGTTCCACCAAACTGGGAACCCTTGAATGTCTGACAGATTTTCAATATTACGTGACATTTTCCCCTTTGTTTTTTGATTACGTTCTTTTAACCAGCCACCATTATGTACTCAATCATTCAACAAGTATTTTTTTGAACACTGCTATGTTCCAGGCACAGTTTTAGGCACTGGGAAAAACACACCTGTCAACAAAATTAACAAATATTTTTGTGATTACAGAACTTACATTTTAGCAGGGTTAGATAGATAATAAGTAATGACATAATGAATAAACACATTGTATAATATTTTAGAAAGTGATATGCTATGGAGAAAGGGAAGGGTAAGGGAATCAAGGTAATGGAGTAGTGGAAAATCTGCCTTCAGCACCTTCATGAAGATTGAGAGAAGAGAACACATAAGTAAGAGCATGTGCAGTCTATGCATCAAGGAGTTAGTCTAGTTAGGAATTTCTTAGACTAATCTGACTTTATGAAATGCCACACATAAAATGCCTAGCACAAATCTTATCTTAGAATAGATACCAAGTGCCTCTCTTACAACCCTCAACCTCACTGCACCATCCTCCTGCTGTTTCCTTTTGTATGTGTATCTGTGCCTTCTGTTTTACCATATATAGTTCAAGACTCTAGAGTGGATTTTTAAAAAGAAAAAAATAAAAGTAAAGATAAAGTGAACCAAAATAAATGCTCCCTCGGTGGGTAGCAGTAAATGACATTTTTTTTTAACTGATTGCATCCTCCAGGGTGTGTCCTTCCTGATTGCAGACAGCTTCTCTAAGATCATTCTACCTGCCTCATGTGACTAGATAGAGCCCTCAGGAAAAGCCAAGGTGAACCATTTGTCTAGGCTATGTATTAAAATGAGATTAGAAGTACTATTTTAACAGGTCTTAGATGGTAGAAGCCATTTGGATAGGGAGTTGATCCTCAGGAGAAAGTCAGGCAAAGTCATTCCCTACCCACCTATTGGTCGCTTCCAACTGTTTGCTTCACATCTTCCCCAACTTTCTTTCCAACTAGTACTTTCTAAAAACCATCAGCATCAGTCAGCTACAGTTGAATGTGAGTTTAACATAAAACATCACTTAACCTAAGAGTTGCTCTTAGGACTTCTAATTGTTCAACAAAATGTTTGTTTGTCTTTTAACTTATTAAAAGGAACTCTGGGCTTCAGAGAAGCTAGGGAGTAACTCTGGGTAGGTAGTGGATCCTTGAAACCATATTACTCAGGCTCAGTCTTCTTGCACATAAGATACAGAAATCCTGTGTCAGGGATAAAAATAGAAGTCCCCACTTGTATCCAGTCATCAAACAACAATTCACTAGCTTTGCATACCACTGAGCCGAGCCTACATATTTACACTAGTGTAGCTCATTATCAGAGATTCTTCCCGACTCTCTTCTCCTCTAAGTTTGGCTCTGATGTTTCTTTAGCAAACTAGTTTCCCTCTGCAGGCTCCAGATTCTTCATCTGTAAAACCACAGCTCCTAAGCTGTATCATCCCTTTATCCCAAAACTCACATTCTGCAGCTGTATTTTCAGATTACCAACATACAGAATCCAGAAATACGAAAAGTTGAGATGTTATCCTACTTGTGATGAGAAACTACTGTAGGGTTTTAAGAAGGATGTGATGGAATCCTTCATAGAGCAACCATTCAACTGACTGTGTGGAGTGCATTAGAAGAAGATAGAGAAGAAATCAGTTAGTGGTCTGTTGGTACCAACTGAGTAAGATAGGGGGCGGGCCCACACCAAGGTAGATTGAGAAGTAAGGTACACTGAACCAATTATTTAGGAAGTCACATTTCTCTCTAGCTTTTGGCAGGTATGTTGCTTTTCTTCTTCAAACAGACCTCAAAGTGAGATAAGGACACCAAGAAAATACCCACTGTTTTTGGTGGTGACTTAACCTGGGCATTAAGGTTGACCCAGGCATTTGCCCATTTGAGTGAAGATGTGCCTTGCATACTGCATTTGACAGGGGCAAAGTACAATGGTGGTACCCATGGAAAAAATGCTCCAGCCAGGTGCCCAAGGTCCCAAAGAAATACCTAGCACATAGTACACACTAAATAAACACAAATAGGCAGCTGAATAAAAAGAGGAAATATTTGCAGGCTCTATGCTGTGAAGATGATCAAGATGATCACCATCAGTATATTCCTTCTCTGTATATTCATGCTTTCCTTCCACCAAGAGATGGAGTCCATTTCTTCCCTCCTCTTGAATCTGGGTTGCTCTCAATGACTTGCCTGATTAATTGAATGTAAGAAAATGACATTCTGGGGCTTCTGAGGTTAAATCAGAAGAAGTCTTAAAGTTTTTGCCCAAGTCTCTTCAAACACTCTCTTGGAATCTTCAATTTGAGAGAAGCCAGCTCCCATGTAAGAAGTCCATCCACCGTGCAACCACCAGAGAGAGCAATGCCAGCCAGTCATCAGTTCTCTCAGCTATCCTGGACTAAGTACCAGACAAAGGAGCAAAGAAGTCATCTTGGTCATTGTATCTGCAGCAGATGCCATGTGGAAAAAGAATGGTCATATGCCCATTGAGCCATTACAGCCATTTACAGCCATTCCATCCTCTCCAGCTGAGAACCTAGATATCATGGAATAGGCATGAGTTCATTGCCACTCTACCTGTATTCCCAACCCATAAAATCATCAACACAATAAAAAAAAAATGTTCTTTTACATCACTGAGTTTGGAGGGGTGGTACCTATTAATTGATTACCAGAATATCAACCCTATGAGTTCCCTGAGGCTAGGACTAAGTATTATTCATATGTATACCTCTAGCATAGTGCCTGGTACACAGTAGGCACCAGTACTATTTGTTGAATGAACAAATAAATAGATGTGGAGATGTTTGCATGGAGTATTTGCAAGCCTTTGTGATAATTAAGCCTCCTAAATCTGCTATGTATCTCTATTTCCCACATGTAAGAAGGCACTGGTGATCTCTGATTTCTCTGAAGTGGAAAAGTTCTTTCTCCAGCTTGGATTGGGTGTGGCCTCATACTTTTGAGCTCACCAAGTGTGCAGAGCACTGTTGGTCTCAGGAGAGAGCTCTGTATTGCAGTCAAAGGCCCTAGCCACTGGCCATGCTACCTAACAAGAATGAATGTCAGTGATCAAGGAGTCATGTGGGACTGTGTGTTAATAATATCAAATGCTTGCCTTGCTATATATCACACCCTCTACAAAGATGAACTAATTTACTATTCACTAGTCTGTGAGATAAGAACTCTTATAATTCTCATTTGACATATATGAAAAACATGACACAGAAAGACTGAATAGCTTGCACACGATTATATGGGCAGCAAGTGACAGCTTCACTCTGGACTCCCTGCCCCTGGTGACCATGGTGCTTATTTATTTACAATGTTGTCCTGCCTCTCTGGGAAGAATCGTGACCCCAGAGTCATGGCATTTGGGAAGAAGGGGTAACGTCTACTAACAAAGAAGAAAAAGGGAAAGAAAGATGAAAATAGGGAGGAAGAGGAAAGGAGGAAGTGGGGGCGGGCGGAGAGGAGACGGAGAAGAAAAGAAAAATGCCATTCTCTGTGACCTTAGGCAAAACACGTAATCTTTTTGTCTCCCGAGGTTATATTTGGTGATTTGCTTTAGCTTTAGCAAATGACAAAATTTCATTTTTTTAGAGCATTAGAGATTCTTGGGAAATGATGCCTTTTAAGTACCAAACTGCAGTATTATTAGTGATCTTTTTTTATTTGTATAGGTAAAGTTTTCTCATATTGTGTCTGAATAAATTAATGGAGGGTGTCTGCAGAGGGCAGGAGAAGGGCTTTGCTCCTCGAAAGCCATTAACCTAAGTCTAGCTCTTCGTGTCCCACTGAATTCTAAATGCATTTTCTAATTTTTCAATCTAGGAATGAGACTCATCGTGCAGGTAATTAAAGTTATTCTTAGAAAAGTGTGAACACGTGGTTTGTACTGCTAGCCTCTGAACAGAATGCTAATAGCAAAGTATGGGAAGTTCCATGGGTTACTTACAGGACTGGATGAACATTGACCTATTTCAGATACTTCTGTGACTCATCCAAAAAGCTCCAGATCACAAGTTCAGCATTTAAATGGAGACACAAATGCCATACTATGGAGATTTTCCTCACTTCAATGACTACCCTTCCTAAATCAAGAAACATTCTAATTTGAGGTATACCAAAAATAGCTTTAGGACACATGGAGCCACAAATTAACAGCTTCTATAAATAGGCATCGCTTTGTCAAAGACCCAATTCTAAAACTAAAATTTTATATAATACTATGACCATATTTTGATGTCAAGAAATTTTCAATCACTATTCTGGTTCCATAAAAAGAAACAAAATGGGCTTATTTCTATTTTTTGCTATTTTTTCTATTTTTTTAAATATCACAATCAAGATTTTTAAATCACTCCAGTGTTGTGCAGGGGAAAAAAAAATGGGAAGAGCTAGGAAAGCAATAATTTCAAGAAAGCAGGCTTCCCAGTGTCCTATGGAATATGGCCACAAAGTAAGAAAGTGTCCTTAGAGAAGACAGAGGAAGCCTTTGTGCTAAATAGAAAACATCTCATTCAGCAGAGCAAATACTTGTGAAAAATTAGAAGCAAATAGAATCTTCAGCATCATAAATGCACTTTGCCATTGTTCTCAATTTTCTCCCTATCTTCTCCAAACTCTTCTGATTTCCCTCCAATGCTCTATCAGAAAAAAGAAAAAGCAATTTCCTACAACAAATATATTTAAATGTCTACTTCCAGTGCAGATGATTAGGAAATCAAAAAACATATTTATAGGTTACAAACAGGAAAAGCAACACCAAGGAAGGAAGGCTGAATTCAGCAGACTCAACTCAAGCTATGTGACTTTGTACAAATCATTTAGCTTCTTTGGGCCACAGCCTCCTCTTCTGCATAATGGAATTAATACCTGCTTCTCTCAGATTCTTAGGAAAATTAAATAATATTATCTCTGTAGCTATCATGTGTCGTAAACCACAATGTGCTCTGAGCACATCAAAAGTTATACAGGATCTTATTTTTGAAAAGTTATTAAACTCTTTCTGCAAAAAGCATGGGACCTGATACCTGTTATTTCTTTGTCAAAAGAGGAAGGTTTGCAAATGTTTGTGAGCTCTTAAAGTCAAAGAAGCATCAAAAATGTGATTTTCTTCTTGATGGAATCAGAAGGATGGAAAAAGAACTAAAGCCAAAATAACAGTTATTTAATGTTTAATGAGTAAAACTTAATGTTTTGGAAAGAGCAAATCATCCCACTTAAGACCACTCTGCTCCATCAGTGACTGGCATCCCACACTTTGGAAAACACCAACCTGGAGAATCTTTATACTTCCAGTAGTAGAATTCTGGTCTCTTGCTATATGATTTAACCAGAGCCACAATTTCATTCAGTTTTAAAATTGAGCTAAAAAAAAAAAAAAAAGATAAGATGCTTAGTGTCTTTCACTCTCTTCACCACCAAAACCCACAATTAGCTAAGTTGCACTTCATTTCTCAATTTTTACAAAATGATACACTAGGTACAGATGACAGATCCTTCAAACAGTTAATGACCTCAGGGAACTGGGAATTCACTACAGATGGTTAGCAGTGGAAAACAAATTCTGAGTTGTTATCAAAATTAAATACCTGCAAATGGATGATTAGATCTATCAAGTGGCTAATCAGGAGAGTCTCTTCCTCTGTTGTTAATCATGTACATCATTTATGTACATTTGATATTGTAGAACTCTCTAGACCCATCCACATCGGTTGCCTATCAAGTAGACACATACCCAGGTATGAGTGCTCATGTCTTGACTCTTCAGGAAAATTGGCAACACAAATGTGATTGTGTCACTCTCCAATGGCTTCTCATTGCCTGTGGGATAAAATCCAAAATCTACAGCACTGTTCCAAAAGTCCCCCATGATCTCATCCTTACCCCTTTTGCAGTGCCATCTTGTTCCACTCTTTCTTTTGCTTTCATGTTCTAGCCATACTCACCTTTTATTTTCTCAAAACTAGGCTTGTTAAAGCTGTTTCCTGTTCAGGCTGTTCATGCTGCCAAGAATGCTCTTGCCCAGCTCCACCGCATCCCCGATCATCCTAATGTTCATTTATTCTTCCAGTCTCAGCTTAAACAACAGTTCTTCAGAGAGGTCTTTCCTGTACCCCCAGGTTAGATTATATTCAACTGTCACAAGTTCTTTACTTCTTTACCATTGCCAATCACACTTGAATTGCTTGTTCATGTCTTTCTACTCTACCTGTGTATAAGTTCATTGAAGGCTAGAAGTGTGTATATCTCATCTTTCTCTGAAGCCCTGGCATATATCACAATGTCTGGTACTAAACAGACATCACTAGGCAATTATTGAATGGATGAATGAATGAATGGCTTCAGATTGGTCTGCACCTAAGGCCAGAGTCTTCCAGAATAATTTAGTAATCTTGAGAGGATCTGGTATTATTTTTCAACTTCTTCTGGACAATACTTTTTTTTAATGTTCATGATATAAATCTTCCTGAGGGGCAGAAGGGGTAACCCAATCTTCCATCAAGCTAAGTGACATTCCAGTATAATCCGGTATAATTTGGTCATGAGGAATGCACTCTCCTCAGTGTAGGGCATCATAATGTCCAACCTAGTGGGCTCAGGTGACCCTCACACAATCCTGGGGCAGGCCACAGATATGAAAATATCCTCAAGCCTCTCATCTTGCTTTCTTTTAAGCAACAAATTTTATTATGTTTTCACATTAAAGCAAATTTTATAATTTGCTTCTCAAGGAACCACAGTGATGAAGAGAGGCCATGATATAGTACACTTGGTGTAATAAAAGACAGCATGGTGTAGTGGAAAGAGTAATGGACAAGGAATCAGAATATCTAGATTCTGGTTCTCACTTTGCCATTTATTTGCTGAGTGACCTTAAGCATCTGGCTCTTTCCAACTTAAATATCCTTCCCTTTTAAATTGTATAGACCTGGGACTCCAGGTCAGGACAACCAATAGTCAGCTGTGTCTAACTCTTGATTTTGGCTCAGGTCATGATCTCACAGTCATGGGATCAAGCCCTTCATTGAGCCCCATGTTGAGCTCCATTCTAGGTGTGGAGCCTGCTTGGAGTTCTCTCTCTCCCTCCCTCTCTGCCCCTCCTCTGCTTGATCATATGAACTCTCTCTCTCAAAAAAAAAAAAAAAAAAAGAGTAAAGAAAAGAAAAAAATAAATAGTACAGACCTTTTTCTTATAGGGTTTCCATACGTGCCAAATGAGATCATTATACTTACTATTATACATAGGAGTTTCTGGTACTTCAATTATGGGGAAAAATATAAAACTGTAAAATGGTAAGCAAAGTATAATTTTGTCATTAGCCCTTGAAAGCAGTCTTATCTTCCTGATTTTGGACAGAATCTATTAACAGTAGGGTGATTTTTTATTCCCTGCCATCTGACAGCTGGTAAAAATAGCCCAGTTCTCACCAGGCTAGTAAGAGCAGAGATAATGTTACAACAGGTTCATCTTCAAGAGGTAACAGAGCAGGGATTGGGCATGATGTGCCTCTCTTGCTCTCTCTCTTTCCTCTATAGTATGAAAAGTATCTCTTAATAAAATATCCATATTAAACCTCCTATAGATCAGAGTCTTCTTGGATATAACAGAGCCAATGTTTGACATAAATGATGACCTGAATCATAGGCCAGATAAGCTACCTATGTGAAATGATTTTAGAGAAATCATAAGTCCTACTTCTCCTTACTGGTGCTCAAATTACTGAGATGTAAGCTTTTTCCCTCACAATTAGAGACAAAGTTGAAATTTAAATCTTTGTGTAAGTAATACAGTAAATCTTTACCAAGATGCTAATTGACTAAAGCTTTTCTTGATAACAGCACTTGAGGAAGAGGGTATTAGACACTTGTGATATAAAAGAAAGAAAAAGACAGACAAAAAAAGAATCAAATTAATCTTCTTTATTCTTTTAGGTTCTGAGACATTCAAATAGATTTATTTTTAAGTACATTTTTTTAAAATTATTACAGTCAAAATAAGTTGTGAGAAAAATAAAGGAAGAAATAACGACTCTAAAGTCAGTTCTCCCAATGATTTCTTGTCCATTTTCTAGACTGTTGCTCAGAAACATGTACTGAATAGGAGCTGGGTTGACCTGTTGTTTGCATTGTTTTTAATTGCAGACTTATCAACGAATCTCTGAGGGACCAGCTGCTGGTGACCATCCAGAAGACTTTCACATACACCCGAACCCAAGCTCAGCATTTGTTCATCATCCTCATGGAATGCATGAAGAAGAAGGAATTGGTATGTAAACAGTGTTCTCCATGAGCGGCAGAGCCCTCTCCATATTTCCTTCGTCTGTTGAACCATTTTCTTGAATCACACACCAACTGTGTTTTATTTCCAGCCAAGCTCACAGTGTTCCTCAGGCTCCATTGGCTCCTGTAGCCTCCTTCCCTCAGTAGCGAAGGCACTATTTTTTTCTGCCCAGATTTAATGAAGTGTGTGCAGCAGGGTTTCAACATCCTACTGAAGCTCACACAAATGATTCTGATTGCCTCAACCAAATGAGTTAAAGAGAGAAAATAGGTTTCCTCCTGGAAAATACTTCTGTCTGGGGTTTCACTTTTCTTGTGAGGAGGGAATCACTGATGTCCTTATTGTCAGATATCCTAATGACACAGGATCCAGGCAAATGTGGTAACCTATATGGGTAGAAAAGGGAGAGACATGCCCATGGAATGCTGGAAACTTCTGTAACTTCTGAAGTGTCCTCCAATAGCTACTGAAACCTTTCTTACATCTGGCAAAAGTGTCTTGCAAATGTGGTATAATCACAGAGACCTTCTGTTAGAGTGAACAGAAATAACATGAGCTAACATTTAACGAGCACTTGCTATGTGCCAGGCAGCATGCTAAATCTTTACATGTGTTAACTCCTGTGATCTTTACAAGTGTCCCAATGAGAGAGGTATGATAATAATCATACCTTACAAATGAGGACATGCAAACTCGCCTGATTAATAAATGAGGAACCAGGACTCAATAGCAGTAGTATTTCCTCTCTGTGGGAAATGCTTGTATCAGAAGCTGTCTCACTGAAGCCAAGGTAGTGGATTGCCCACTCTGAGCAGATTCTCTGCAAACCCTGGCAAGCAGAGACTTTCCTGAGAGGTCATTTAAACCCACATGCTGACAGGGCGGGTAAAGGAGCATCTTACACCTGAACAGAAGCCTCACTCATATTTTGAATCACCTCATGGCCACATGGGCATCCTGGGCTGATTATCTCATGGGGGCACTTCTTCTCCAGAGGGACATCAGGGCCAGACCCTGAAGGGTTCAACCATATGGAGGCAGATAGGGTGGGAGGGGCTGGAGTGAGACACTTTCAGCCAGCTCTCCGACTAGACTGCAACTCCTCAAGGCATGACCTGGAGCAGCCTTGCTCCTATGCCTAGGACAGTGGCTGACATGCACAGGGGCTCACTGAGACTTCCAGGAGGGAGGGGAGGGAGGGAAGGAGGCAATTTCTGAGTCTGAGAAGCCAAGCATTTAGAAAAACAGGACTTGATTCAAGTAAGCAGACCCATCACTGGAAAGCATCCTCATGACCTTTGTGAGAACATTCAGCACCTTCCAGGTTCGGGGTGAAAGTTGCCACTTCTAATCCCTGAGTGTCCATAGACCCGGGTAGTCTTATATAGAGAAGCCAGTACACAGATGGCATTCATAGCCATAATGACTGATGCCTCTTTCGACTGCCTACTGGAAATCTCCTATCTCGGACATGGCGACTCAAGGATGTTTAGTTCTAACACTGCCTCTAGCCTCAGGAGGGTGCATGTATCCCAGAGCACCTGCCCACATCATAGAGGATGGGTTTCCTGCTGACTGTGGCTATCAGTTTTCCAATGCTGGCTGTGAAATCTTACTAGAACTAGCCATTTCAGCAGTCTTACAAATTTCCTAGAGACTCAGTTAGGATTAAAAATTCAAGGAACCACTTGGAAGTCATAAAGCCAAATGGAGGTGAATGTGCTGCTCTGGATATTTCATAGGACTGTTCACTGGGATTCTGCCCAATAATCGCTATGTCACTTCATCATGACTCTTGCTGAAAAGGTCAATGTATTTTAGTGACAGGTATTTCCTTCAAGATGTGTGAGGTGTCCCTAGAGGTAGGCTAAGGCAATGCAATCTTAACAAGAAATGAATTGTCCTTACCTGCACATCTGGGCAGAAATTGGGATTTTTTAAATCATAAATGTATTTAAAATAATTTTCATTTTGGAGAGGCTGTTTATATGTATATGTATAGTAGTAGATGCTTTGTAAAGGATGTGGACCTGAGGTAGTCACTGGTTTTCCCCTTTGGAGGGGAACTGGGGAGGGAAGTGAGGTGGGAGAGGGGAGGAGACATGCATATAGCCAGGAGGAACCACAATGGGGCTTTCTGCTGCAGAGCCCAGGGGGCTTCTGTTCTCCGCTCTGCCTAGATTCACACACACAACACAGACGTTCAAGTGGAGTTTCTCTTTACTCTTGAATCCTTCAAGTTTCCTTTATTCCCTTAACAAATTAAGTGGGATATAATATTTTGAGGTCGGTCTAACCCTGGGCAAGTTCAGTGAAGGGATTTGGCTCCAGAGCTGATCTGACATCTTTCTCATCCCAGCATCCTAGAAGCTTCTGTAATAAAGAAGTGCACTAGGCATGCATAGTTAGCTTGTGCAACTTGGGTCTCTGAGCTGTGTGGCCTCATGGAAAATATTTCTTGATGGGCATCTTGTGTTCATATTTTCCATTCATTTCATATTGTTCTTAAATTTACTTCTCCTCTTGGGTCCAAACAACATCTCAAAAATCTGTCACCTTTTGAGAAGATACATCCCCCTAGAGCCCTACCTTAGAGCTAAGTTCCATTACATTTGCTTCCCCCACTCAGCATTCAGCAGCGTAAGCCCCAGGGTAAGCGTGGCCCTAACCAGATCACAGTGGAGGAGGGCATCCACCCAGAGACTAGTTCACCACCTTCTGTTTCCATACCGACACCTCCTTCCATCTGCTGTCCTTTCTCAGTTTCTGGGCCTCACAGGGGCCAAGGCTGTCTACCTCACCACCACCTCCTCCCAGCCACACCTGGGAGTCATGTCTGCCTTCAAAACTGAGGTTGCTCCAAAACCTGAGACTTTAACATCCACTTGCTGCTCCAAACATAACCACCCTCCCTCCTGCACTCGCCACCATTATTTCATTCCTAGGGAACTTGAAAATCCAGCTTCTCCATAATTTGCTAGTCTGAGTCTAAACACCTGAAATGACCTAATTGGAATCATAGTGTAGTGACATGAGGTTTTCTCTGCCCAGTGCCTAGTTGAGAGTCCAGCCTGTTTCTGCCCTTCCCTTGCCTGGGTCCTCTGACTTAGCTACCCCTCTGCCCTCTGTCCATGGGCCTGGTCCTTCTTGGTATCATCCCCAAAGCAGTTCATTTGGTTCTTACCAACCATCTTTTCTTTATCTTCAGTTGAAAGCCTTTCCTGTCCCCTACAATCACGGTAAACTTTTATCATTGTCATCTCCTCACTGCCTCTTGAGGACCTGTGCATTGCATTTCACAGTGTTTATGATGAGGTCACATGAGCTCCCTGCTCCCTTTCCGGTAGCAGTTCCCATGTGCAGTAACAATTCTAAAGTCTAGAACCCAACATTGCAGCCAGGCTATTAAGTATGCTTATCCAGCCCATCAATTCTGGATGTGCAGGAGGGAAAAGAAACTGATGTGTCCAGAAACCTCATCAGCCAAGAAGCATCCAGGGATTCTACAGAGATACAGAGAAGAGGTGGCTTGGGGAGAATTTGAAGGGACCTGGGATCTACTTGTATTTGAAAGACGATGGACACGTAAACTGAGAAGCGAAACTTAAGGGATAGGTCACTGTTCTGTCCTAAAAGCTGAAGCTGTGGCATCTTGATATCATCACATTCTCACTTGGGGAGGGCACCTTAAGACACAGAAAAAGCCAAGGACATAATAGCTTATGCTAATTGAATAAACGGAACCAATGATGTTGGGTCATTGGGTTTGCTTACCCTTCTTCTTCCTCCCTGTTCTATAAACAGATGTTTATGAAAGATCACTTCTTGCCTCTTTCCCCTTTCATGCACTGTTCTGACTTCAGTTATCATTTTGAGACAACTCCAAAATACACAAATATCCAGTTCTTATCTTCCTCCAGGGTCCTGCATTTCTAGACTCCATGCTTTCACCCATGCCCTCATTCTTTCTTTCCTAGACTATGGCTATTCCCTGGGGAAGCCTGGTCTCCCTTAAGCCAGTATCCTCCACCAATCCATTCTATGCACTGAGGCGTTGGCAAACTTGCAGGTTTTGTGTGCTGGATAAAGTCCCTGTCATATATTTTCTTTGTTTATTTGCTCATTTATTTTTAAACAACACTCTAAAATCTAAAACGCCATTCTCCACTTACTGGCCACTGGAAACAGGCCATGGGCCATGTTTGATTCACAAGCTGTGGCCCCCTGCAGCACAGTGATGCCAAGTCTTCTTGCTGAAGAAGAATGCACTTCTCTGAATGCAAAGTGTAATGTTCTGCTTATATTTCTAGTCTTAAATTCCATTGCTTTTTTATGGACCCTTCATGCTATCTAAACCAATCCGCTTGCAATTATTATTTTTATTGCCTGCTTCCCTGCATTTCTTCAAACTTAAGGCTCTCTCATTAGCCATAACCAATTGCCAAACACATACTTGCACACAAATGCACATGTGCATGCATGCATTCATGCACATGTACACACAAACCTAGAATGCACATCACTCCTTTATTGCAACTTTCTTGTGGTACTTATCATTTGTACCTTAAGTTATTTATATGTATCTCTGACTTATGTGAGCCCTTAAGGGCAGAATCTATGTCTAATTCATTATTCTTTTTTTTCTGCATTCACTTATCCCTTATCCCTTAGTAGAATAGTATATATGTAGCAGACACTCAATAAATCTTTGTTTAATGGATGAGTAAGTGAATGAATTCAGATGAACATGCATTAGTGGTAAGAGATACGTATTTAGTATCCATAAAGTGCCTTAAAATCTCCACTTACACGGTGTCACATCTCCTTAGGGAGTCATAGATTTGGTTTATGGACCTAGGTTTGATTCAGGGCCATCTGCTTAAGTTATGGGCAGTATTCTAATGTGGTGGTTATGAGGAGCAAGCTCTAGAAGCAGACAAACTTGGATTCTAAATCTGGCTTCATCATTCAAGTGATTTAACTCCATTAAGCCCAAGGACCATCCACTGTAAAAGGGAATGATAAGAATACCCATCTATTCTAGGATTTGCCACACTTCTTCCTTATTGGTACAGATTATACTTTGATTCTTTAAGACATAGACACAGACACAGACACACACACAGACACAGACACACACACAGACACACACAGACACACACACACACACACACACACACACACACACACACAATGAGAAAAATATATCAATACCAAAAGGTGAAGGCTGGCTTGAGGATTTTATATGCCCTGCCAGGCTCAAGGCCAAGTAGTACGCACATGTCACTCACATAGCTTCTTGTTCTTGCTTGACATCCTGGGCTCCAGAGCTGATGAATCTCCCCTAGATGCTAAGGAAAGGCAGCAGAGGGGTATTGTCTGTGCCTCACCCATGAATCTCTGGGGCCCCCCTCTGCTACCTTCCAACACAGGGAGATGTGTTTCTTAATGAGCACTTATTTAAAACGTACACTGATATCCCATTACAGCTTCTGCCACATTTGGGAAACTGAGGGACAACTCTGTACCTACCTTTTCACAGATTGATAAAAACCAAGCAAACATGACTTCTAAACAAAGAGTTTTCTTCTCCTTTTGAGAACAGGCCTCTTATATGCAGGAAAGGATTACAAAGTCCCAGATGTTCCTTGCTTAGAAAAATAGATGCTTAGGGTGCCTGGGTGGCTCAGTTGGTTAAGTGTACAACTCTTGGTTTCAACTCAGGTCATGATCTCACCGCTTTTGAGTTCAAGCCGCAATTGGGCTCTGTGCTCTCAGATGCTCTGTCTCCTTTTCTCTCTCCCTGCCCCTACTCTGCTCGCTCACTCTCTCAATAATGAATAAGCATTCAAAAAAAAAAAAAAGAAAAATAGATGCTTGTCAGACTGTTAATACTATGGGCAGGTGGGTGAGTATTCCTTGGCAGGTTAGGAGATGTTCCTGAAGACCCCCATGGCCCTACGGCTCTGGGTTACTAAGACAACTAAGCATTTTAGTGTGCCTAAAGAATGCTGGCACAGTGTGTGATTGCCAAGAAGCACTCAATGACTTTCGCTATAATTGTGGTTATTCTACAAGTCACCTTATTTGATGGTACAATGAACCTTGCTTGGGTCACTATTACTATTTGCATTTTAGAGAGAGAAACCAAGACTCAGAGACTCACATGAGAGCCCCAGATTCATGTAGCTAGCTAGGGGCAACTTCAAGACTTGAACCAGGAGCATCTTTCTGCAAGGCCCAAGCACTTTCCACCGTATTTCTGCTGATTCCTTATTCTAAATATCAGGTATGAACCAAATTCAAAGTGACTTTGAAGTCAGAACCCATTTTCTTTCTCATTTCTAGAATAATCTGAACAAGTATTTATTAGACTTCATGAATCTCAGAACAAAAAGAATACATTGTTGGTTGGTGTTTCTGGAAGAAACACCTACATAGCAGTCATCATATACCTACAAGGAAACCATAAGCACATGATCCAGGCCATTCAGTACTTCTGCATCAAGGGCAAACTGAAGTTATTCTTTTCCAGGATAGTATTTTAATCAGACTAACTAGAAGCCCTCCACTTAGAGATAAAACTCATACTATGTTCTTCTTACAAAATATTCATTGAAATGAAAATGAAATATGAAGGAAATGTCATTTATCCTTGCCAAGACAGCTAATTACAATGCTAACACTTTTCATCTTACATAATGTATAATAATACCTTATAATAGACAAAGCTCTGTTGCATTCTATGTGTCATTTGAGCTGCCCACAACAATGGGTCAAGAATTATGTCTATGTTTCAGCCAACAAGAAAAATAAATTGCAGAAGACTACAGGAGTGTACAGAAATATCCCACTTGACTTTCATCCTCACTGTCTCAGACTCTTAAAATAAAAATATAAAAAGTCTCAGACTCTCATAAGCAACAGAGATTCCCCTGACCTTTCTCAGCCATATTCATCAAAAATTATCAGTGGATTAGAGTCAATAGAAAAGCACAGAAAATACTCTCTTTATGAAGAAAAATAAGTAAAATATAAATACTCAAGAAATAAACATATTATTGTACTCCCCCCAGGAGCTGACGTAATTACTAAGTAATTTCTCTGACAATTGGCTTGGGTTTCAATTCTAAGCTGGCCTTTCTAGAGACTGGGCTTCAGAGACTCCACAGCTCTCCTCCATTCTGCCTCCTAGGCCAGGGTCTCACCATGTTTGCCTTGACCAATGGTCTCTGCTTGGCCTCACCGCCACTAGTCTGTCCGCTCCCACTGACAGTCAACTGCCAAATGACACCTTTTGAAGAGCCACCTTCATAACGTAACCTCCTACCTTATCAGAAACCCCTACTGTCCTCAACAGTGTTTCCCAAAGTGAAGAATGCTGATTGCCTATGAGACTGTTACAGGAAGAAGGCAAATGAATATTTTTATTTTAAGAGGCATGTTTTTATTTGCATGTATATTACAAATAATGACAATAAAACACAAAACCATGAATATTAAGCCTAAATAAACACTAATTGTAAGGGGGTATCTGATTGTGATATTGGCATATAGATATGGCAAAACAATGAAGACTCTATAAGAAAGACTGCTTGGAAGACACTGGATTTCAGGATTAAGTTTCAGTTCCTTCATGTGACATTCAAGGCCCTTTCTAGTCTAGATCTAGTCCACATTTCCTGCCACAACTGCTAGTACTACTACTTTCATCCCATATACTCTAGTCTAACCAAATCTAATTCTCCTTGAGGAAAAGACCATGCCTTCTACACCTTTCTGTATTTTGTGCAAGCTCTTCACTGATCTCTTCAAATGTTAAATGCACCAGGTCCTAGAAGCACTGGGATGGATTCTCTGCCTGTACCTTACAGCCTATTCCCAAATAGGAATATTTCTATCCAAATAGGAATACATGGACCAGTGCTTTCCCTGAATTCAACAGAGAATTCTTAGCCTAGTGTTCAAGAACAACTAGAAGCCTTCAGCAATATCTTGAAACCCCTGAAAATATAAGCAAGATTTTGTATGTATAAGCATATTATGGAAAGAATGTATTCAATTTTCAGATTTCCCAGGTGTGAATAACTCTGAAGAGTTAAGAACCACTGTAGTAGATGCCTTGCCATGGCAACAACTGAATTTAGACCACAGAAGCCATAAACACTGCCTTACATTCTTTCTTTTCCCTCAGAGATGCCCCATCTGGATAAACATTTAATCTCTGAGCAATTTTTAAGTGTGTACACCTCCATATCTCTCATTAACAGTTTTTGTACATGTTTCTCTTCCGTGCTCAACAGTCAGTCATGCGTTTCAGGAAACCATCAGCTTGTAAATGGGCTATGACCCAAAGCTCTGTTTACAACCCAGAACCCATTGTCTCATAAAGCAATGTAAATAATTCATCAAGGGGGACCTGGGTGTCTCAGTCAGTTAAGCGTCCAACTTCTGCTCAGGTTATGATCTCACAGTTCATGAGTTCGAGCCTTACATCAGCCTCTGTGCTGACAGCTCAGAGCCTGGAGCCTGCTTTGGATTCTGTGTCTCCCTCCTTTTCTGCCCCAACCCCCCCTCCCCCAACCACCTGTGCTCTTTCTCTCTCCCAAAAGTAAATAAAAACATTTAAAAAATAATAATTCAGTAAAATTCTGGTTTGCTGTAAAGAGACTAAGAACGAGAAACCAAGGAATATAGTTGGAAAGAAGAAAAAGATTGTCATCCCCTTCTCTGGGACAGAACTGACCCTAGACAAAATCGTACATATATTAACATTTCAGAACCTGTTCCCTCTTTCTCTGTAGCATTGCTCTCAGAGCTCCCCACCCCCTTCCAAACAGCCTTTGGACCCCGTAATGGGATTTTCCCACCTCATTCCTCCAGTGTTACCTATCTCCTAATTCATACAATGCCATAGCCTAACTGCAGAGGAATTTACCTCGAAATCTGGAGGCCAGTATAATTGAATTCATATTCATGGATGTGAGACTGAGAGCCCTTTGACCTCTGTAATTGACTTGAGCTTCTGATGGATATATATAGAGAGAACAAAAGGAATTATTGATCAGGGGACTCTAGGGCAGTATAATGAGTGAAGAGGAAAACCTGGTGGGGGGGTGGAGTTGGAAGGGCAGAGCTGCCACACAGATTGTCCAGTCTCATATGGAAATCTCATGTCAACTCTCATTTTCAAATCATATCCAAACTGCTTCCTCCAGCATTTCCTTCATGGCTAATGCAAGAAGAAATGCAATAGATTCTGGCTTACCCTCTCTCTGTTTTAATTATATCTTAGTTCTCTAACCCTTCCTGGTAACACTTCATTTGACCAAAGGCTATAGAATTAAAATTTGAAAATCATGGCTCCAGAGGACACAGGGCTTTTTTTCCCCATTGTATTCCTTCCACAGAATACATACAGAATGTATGATCCTACAGAATGAATTCAAACCTGAATGCTTTTTTGTGATTTTGATCCATAGTGTTTGCAGGAGGAAGAGGGGAGTTTACAGGAGGGGTGAGGGGAAATTAAATGGGAAGGAACTGGAAAAGCCATTGACTTGCATGGATTATTTGTAACCAGATGTCTAAAAGCGAGATATTTTCTGCTCTCTCTTCCATAGTAATCAATGTGTATACAATACCTCCTGTCATTTGAACTCATTCACCCACATTTCCATCTATATTAGTATTTATGCTTCTTCTTATTAGGTGTGATGCCAAGTAAATGAATACATTCATCACATCCCAAGGTTTCAGCCCAGGCATTAGCCTAATGCTGATCATGTGTTCCCCAATTTACCATTCTCCCAACTCATTACCTGCCTCCACCAAATCCACATCTTGACCAGAGAAAATTATCCTGTCTGGGGAGAACAAACATACACTGCATAAAAATGACCCCTGCCACTATTATCTTCATCATTTATCTTAGATTTTTATCAGTTTTATGTGGCTATTTTCTCCCTCAAAGAGAATTTAACTGTCATGTCTGCCAAACACCTCCTTTATTTTAAATATGATTTGCCTTTTTTCTCCTTCTCATCTGGTCTTTTTATCTTTAAAGAGATAAAAAGTATTTTCTTTATTTTCTTTATTCTCCTGCCCAGTTCCATGGTTTGGGATCAACTATGGCCAGTGCTCAGGCTCACTCTGAAGCTGGTCTATCTTCTTCATTTCCATAATGATGTGACTAACATTTCACTCACCCCATTCTTGTGGAACCCAACATTGACCTCTGGTGGCCACATGATTGTAGTTTTCTCCTTCTCCTTCTCCTTTTTAATTCATAGAAACATAGACACATAGAGATTCGAAGTGTTGAGAAACCATACTGCTGTGGCTTCAACATTGGTTGTACATTAGAATCACCCAGAGCTTTAAAAACAATTGATGCCTGGATCCCAGCCCTGGAGGCTCTGGTGTCATTGGCCTGGGATATGGCCTGAGTGTGAAGGATGTTAAAAGCTCTCCAGGTGGGACTTTCTCATATAAGAAAATTCTTGCTTCTGCACCATTACCACTTACACATTCTATTTCCTTCTGTGTCTTAGAGCCTAGAGAAAATCTGGTATGATTTGTCACAAGGAAATGAAATTAATGTTTCTGGAAAACAAATTTAAACTCCCTGTTTTCCAAAGATGCCACCAAATTAAATGTCATTATATATTGACAACAGGCCTGGTGGGGGCTAGAGCAGAGAAAAAGCATAACTAAGTGAAATTGGCTACAATCAACTTGGGTTTTTTTTTTAAGTTATATTTATTTCTGAGAGAGAGAGAGAGAGAGAGAGAGAGACAGCATGAGCGGGGGAGGGTCAGAGAGAGAGGGAGACACAGAATCTGAAACAGACTCCAGGCTCTGAGCTGGCTGTCAGTACAGAGCCCGAAGCGGGGCTCAAACCCACCAACCGCGAGATCAAGACCTGAACTGAAGTCGGACGCTTAGCCGACTGAGCCATCCAGGTGCCCCCAACTTGATTTTAAATACAGATCTTCCTCGGGGCCCCTGGGTGGCTCAATCGGTTGAGCGTCTGACTTCAGCTCAGATCATGATCTCACAGTTCGTGGGTTCGAGCCCCACGTCGGGCTCTGTGCTGACAGCCAGCTCAGAGCCTGAAGCCTCTTTCAGATTCTGTGTCTCCCTCTCTCTCTAACCCTCCCCTGCTCACGCTGTCTCTCTCTCTCAGAAATAAATAAAACATTAAAAATTAAAAAAAAAAATACAGGTCTTCCTCAACTTACAGTGGGGTTATGTCCCAATAAACCCATCATGAAATGA
Organism: Proteles cristata cristata; assembly: GCA_017311185.1. Lineage (NCBI taxonomy): Eukaryota > Metazoa > Chordata > Mammalia > Carnivora > Hyaenidae > Proteles > Proteles cristata. The sequence goes on along the minus strand of JAESUZ010005265.1, from coordinate 621,236 downwards.
AAATAGTATTAAGTTGAAAATGCATTTACTACAGCTAAATACTCATAGCTTAGTGGAGCCCTACCTTATGTGTGCTCAGAACACATTAGCCTATAGTTGGACAAAGTCATCCAACACAAAGCCTATTTATTTTATACTAAATACATATCTCATGTAATTTCTGTAATCCTGTACTGAGCGTGAAAAGCAGAATGGCTGTATGCCTCAATGATCGTCAGTGCGTTGGTTGTTGACCCTTGTGAATATGGGGATGATGGACAACCAAGGCCACCACTGCCCCGCATCAAGTGAGACTGTTCTTTTTTAAAACTTTTTTTTTTAAATTTTTTATTTCTAGGAGAGAGAGAGAGAGACAGTGTGAGCAGGGGAGGGTCAGAGAGAGAGGGAGTCACAGTCTGAAACAAGCTCCAGGCTCTGAGCTGGCAGTCAGCACAGAGCCCGACGCGGGGCTCGAACCCACGAACCGCGAGATCATGACCTAAGCGAAAGTCGGACGCTTAACCGACTAAGCCACCCAGGAGCCCCAAGTGAGACTGTTCTAATCCTAGTCATAAAATATCACCAGCCGGGAATGATCCAAATTCAGAATTTATTTTTTTTAATGTTTATTTATTTTTGAGAGACAGAGCATGAGTCGGGGAGGGGCACAGAGAAAGGCAGACACACAATCCGAAGCAGCTCCAGGCTTTTTGCTGGCAGCACAGAGCCTGATGCAGGGCTTGAATTCCTGGACCACAAGATCATGACCTGAGCCAAAGTCGAAGGCTTAACTGACTGAGCCACCCAGGCACCTCCTAAATTCAAAATGTAAAGTCTGAATGTAAATCACTTTCACACCCGAGTAAAGATGAAAAATGGCAATTGGAGCCATCTTAGGCTGGGAACTGTCTGTATTATGACCACATTCTTCCTCCAAGCATTTGGCCATGACTTCCAAGCAGTGGCACAAATGACTGTGGGGGCCTCACTACCACCCCCAAGGGCTCCACACATGCCCACGATGAGCCATTCGATGATCAGAGGCAGACAGGAGGGAAAAGATGTGGCTGACCGTGCGAGAAGAGAAGAAAAGGAAGGAAGTAGAAGAAGAAGAGTAAATTAATCCCTCGCTTGCCAATTGCTTTGTAATTTTATCATCCCCACAACATTAAGAGGCAGAGAGTATGGGCCCTATTTTTACTGACTTGAGGTCACTCAGCTAGTAAGAGGTGTGATCTGGCCTCTGCCTACCCTCCCGCCCACTACTATCGGCCGTTCAAACACAACTGCCCTGCTGCTTCACTGAGAGAACATCAAACAGCGGAGGACAGCAGTGCTATTGGAGGGTCCTGTGATGGGAGGTGGAGCTGGCAGTTTCTGCAGCAGAACTGGGGGGTCAGGGTCACGGCAGGACTTGGAGCCACCAAGACCACAGAGCTCGCAGAGGCAAGGCCGAGGACAAGGAGTGGATCCCCATGACCAAGCTGGGCCGCCTGGTCAAGGACCTGAGGGTCACGTCTTGGAGGAGACCTGTCTCTTCTCCCTGCTCATCGCGGAATCTGAGATCACAGACTGTTTCCCGGGGACATCCCTCAAGGATGAGGTTTTGAAGACTATGCTGGCACAAAAGCAGACCCGTGCTGGCCAGCAGACCAGGTTCTAGGCATTTATTGTCATTGGCGAGGACAATGGACACGTCGCTCTGGGTGTTAAGTGCTCCAGGGAGGTAGTCGCTGTCATCCATGAGGCCAGGATCCCCGTCAAGCCCTCCACTGACCTGTGTGGTGAGGTGACTCGGGGGACACGATCGTCAAGCCACACACTGTCCCATCGGGGTGACCGGCCGCTGTGGCTCTTGCTGATGCACCTCATCCTCGACCCCAGGGACACCGATGCCGTCTCAGCCCCTGTGCCCAAGATACGGGTGATGCCGGTCCTGACAACCGCTACACGTCAGCCAGGGACGGCACTGCCACCCAGGCAACTTCACCAAGGCCACTTCTGATTCCCAAGACCTGTCTCTCCCCCCCTCTGGAAAGAGACTGCGTTCATCAAGTCTCCCTGTCAGGAACTCACTGACCACCCTGTCCAGACCCACGTCATCTCCGTGCAGAGGACCCAGGCTCCCGTTCTGCTCACCACAGAGTTTTATACAAGGAAAACAAAGGGAACTAAGGCCTATAAAAATATGAACAAACAAAAAACAAAGACAACTGCCCTAGATCCGCTGTGAGTGCAATAAAACTCCCTTGCCACGTCCACCACCTCATTCCAGGTGCGAGCAAGAGCAGTTTCTACCCAGAGGAGAGGAAGCTTGCAGCTCTCAGCCTCTGGTGGGAGCCAAAGAAATAAAGTTTGAGTTCTCCTGGCAGCATACTAACCTCCACAGGCGCCTGGGTCTGAGGAAAAGCACGAATCCCACCAGTAGATTCCAGCACGTGCCACAGGAATGCCGAGACCAGAGTGGGAGTCCTTTCGTCACGCTTCCGCCTGGAGAGGGCCAGAGGGCTTCCATATTGGAGCCGCTGGCGGCACTGTCTGGTTCTCGTGGAGAACAAGAGAACATTCACAAAACTGTACCACTCTGTCATCTAGCAGGAGCAACCAATCAAATGCCAATGATTAGAAAGCAGGTAGACTACTTCACTTCAACAAAATGGCATCATTTGGTTTCCAAAACTGTGGAGGACAGGCTGGTAACCAATGGGAGAAATCCCGTTACAAGGTGGCATTTTCAGGGGGGCAGGGGGAAATGGTACACTCCCAAGAGAGGTTTTCCCTGGGAATGACTTCTAATACTTATACCTGTAGGTCTCCCCTTGCTCTGACACAGGTCTGTCATTTTAGCCACTCTGGGCTTCTTGGGTCTTGGACATTTGCTTGTCCCCTTCCTTCTGCCTGAAACTCTTCCCCTCCACTCTTCACATGGCTTATCTCCTTGTCATTTTTCATTCTCAGCATCAACATCTCCTCCTCCAGGAAGCCTTCCCTGACCACCCTGTATAAAGCTGTTCCCCCCTTCAGTCCACCCTGTGTTTTGTGATGGCATTTGCCATACTTTGTACTTCTCCCATTTGTCTGTGCTTGCATGTGTATTTGTCCATCTGCACTGTTAGCCCCGAAGAAGACATATGTCTTGTGCAGCATGTCACACATCTCGAGATTCAAAGTAGATGCTCCATTTAAATATCTGCTGAATAAACTGATCAATGAAGTCCAGGTCTATCATATCTGATGCTGTATTTTCTTCCCCTACCTTTTTATTAAATTTTTTATATTTATTTTTGAGAGAGACAGAGACAGAGTGCAAGTCAGGGAGGAGCAGAGAGAGACACACAGACACAGAATCCCAAGCAGGCTCCAGGCTCTGACCGTCAGCACAGAGCCCGATGCAGGGCTCAAACTCACAAACCATGAGATCATGACCTGAGCTGAAGTCAGAGACTTAACTGACTGAGCCGCCCAGATGACGCTCCTTTCCCCTGACCTTTTTTAAAACTGCTATTTAGGAAGGACTCTATTTCAGGCCCTTTGCTAGGCACTTTGCACATATTTTTTCACTTAAAACTCAAAGCAACACCATGTGGTAGGTGTTATTTCTCCAGTTTCACAGATTAAGGAGCTAAGGCTTGAGAAATTAGGTTTCTTGCCTAAGCCAACATCATAACTGCAACAGCCAGGATTCAAGCACAGATGTGTCCAATTCCAAAGCATTTGCTTTTCTCGCCCTGTGACACTTTCTCTGCAGGGAAAAAAGACAGAGTATTGGGGAGGATGAGTAATCTTTCCAAAGACTCGAACAACAATGCTTCTCATTTATCTTTCTTCCTTCCCTTGTATTTGTTCACTCCTTCTCCCCATGTCCCCATTTCACATCACCAAAACCATGCACATTCACTGGCAGGAAACACACAAGTGATCCCCCTCCAAGATTGTGCTTTCTGGAAACAGTAAGTCAGGAAATCGCTTTGAAAGGCAAACTCCTTTTCCATGGCTCTCATGGAAATCTCCTCTCTTAACACCCATATTTCCAGTGCTTCGATGCACCATCCTCTCCCTGCACCATCAGAGAGATGTCCCTGCAATGGCTGAATGCTCTGGAAAAGGGCACAGTGCCCAGATAACACACCCGCCAGCATCGCAAAACTCGGGGCTCGCAAGAGCCAACTTGCAAGTTCCATTATGGACAAAAATGAGGGCAGGATGATGAAGCAGAGGACCCCATCCTGACACCAGTAGAGCCTGAGATTCCCAGGATTTGTCACTGGCCCGTGTGCGGCTTTAAATGCCGATGTTCCAGCTCTGCCTAAGACAAAATGTTTCTCGACAACCCGATTTCTACCCAGACCTCAACCATCTGCCATCCATGAGCCACAATCTCTGTCTTTCTCTTTCATTGGTCCTCGGAAATGCTCCCTCCCCACTGCAGCTGTTTCATCTCCTTGTGTGGGTTGATTTTGTCACCCTGCCAGCCTAGCAGTGCTTGGTAGCTTTCTCAGCCCTGATAGGATGAGCCAGAGGGCTCAGAGAGGAGAATTTTCCAAACCTCCTTATGACATGCCGCAAACTCCCAGATGCCCTGTGGGCATGGGCGCACAAGGGGGCGGGGGGCACAGCACATGCCAGGCAAGGCACACGCTGTACACAAATAAACATGGGCATCTGCAGAATGCTCACTGCGGGAAAATCCAAGCAGGAATCGCATCTTTTTTTAAAGCCACATCATCACACATGCCAAGCAATCAGGAGCATTGAACAGAAGTTCAGAATGTATTCAGGAAATGGCATCTACGGGATGAGTTTCAGGTTGGAACATTCATTTCCGTTCCAGTTAGGGTTCCATTCTAAGTCACACACAGCCAGCTAAAGTCTGTCTGTTACCTGCAATAGTCTTCTGTTCAGCACACCACTTTTGCAGTTTTTCATTCACTTCTTGAGTGCTTGCCATATGGCCAGCAGCATTCAAGGGGCTGGGGTTATAGCCGTAGTAATCCTCAAACAGCCTACATTCCAGTGGGGGAGAGATAGTAAAGAAATAACAAATATATGGAATGGAGGAGGGGATGATCTTGCACTAATATATCAAGTACTACTAGAATTAAAGACGTGCACCAGATTTAGCAAGACAGATTTTGTCAGTGACTTTGAGAAGTACAGTTTCGTTGGTGTTGTGGGAGAAAGTCCTAAATGCAATGCCTTCAAGAGACAATGAGATTTGCAAGGAGCAGAAACAAGTGAGGATAAAAAATGTTTGGGGGAAATTCTTCAATTAAAAAAAAGAAAAATGGGGAAGCTAGGGAGAACAGAGATTAAGGGATGATATCACAATAACTCTTGATCATAAAAAAGTTCCATGACATTAAATATTTCCCTTATTCAGTATTGGAAGATATAGGACAGAGATTTCAGTAACTGTCTTCTAACCCTAAGGGAAAAGGCATTAAAATATTTCTGGGGGTGCCTGGGGGGCTGTGTTGGTTAGGCATCTGACTCTTAATTTCTGGTCAGGTCATGATCTTGTGGTTTCGTGGGTTCGAGACCTGCATCAGGCTCTGCTTGGGATTCTCCCTCTCTCTCTGCCCCTCCCCCTGCTCATACTCTGTCTCTCTCTCTCAAAATATTATTACCATCTCTCCTCTTTAAAGCTTAGAGAGGTTAAGTGATTTGCCCAAGGGACACAGGGGCAGAGGGAGGGGTTAAGTAGTAGCCTCCAGATTTGACTCCAGACTTGTTCGAATAAACATTTTGAGTGCTTTTCACTTCTCTCTGCTAATGTAAGAAGGACTGGCTTTTAACTCTCCAGCCTAAAAATCTCACCTTCAAATGACATGATTAGACGGAATACACAATTTAAATGACCCCTGGGCCCCAGCTGGCACTGCTTTTCTTGGACCTCATGATTCATTTACATGGTAAGAATCTTCTTCCATGTTTCAGGTTAATTTCACATCTCTCAGTGAACAATCATCTTGAACTCGAGTAAGAACGTAGCTTTGATCCAGTTCATTTTAGCCATTGTGAAAGTAATACATGTTGATTAAAAATATGTTTATTGTGGATTTAGAGACTACCAAAAAATAAAAGGAGGAAAAATAGTCACCTGCAGCCCCAAAGCACCAATAGCTTTTATTGAATTTCCTTCTAAGGTGTTTATTTTTTTCTATATGTAAATTTTGAGATTTGTTTTAAACACCATCATAATCATGTATGTATTTGTACAATGAGATTTTTCATTTAGCATTAAAACACTTGTGTTGTTTCATATAACTCATAAACATACATTTTTAAAAAATTTTTTACTGTTTATTTATTTTTGAGAGAGAGAGACAGAGCATGAGCAGGGAAGGGACAGAGAGAGAGAGAGAGAGAGAGAGAGAGAGAGAGAGAGAGACAGAATCGGAAGCAGTATTCAGACTCTGAGCTGTCAGCACAGAGCCTGACGTGGGGCTCAGGCTCACAGACTGCGAGATCATGACCTGAGCTGAAGTCGGAAGCCCAACCGACTGAACCTCCCAGGCTCCCCATAAACATATGTCTTTAAAGTAAAACCATTCATTATTTCACAGTGGGATTCCCCCACTAAAAACATTAGGTTGAGTTTAAACTCCGGAAAAGACATGGATCGTGCACCTAAGCCTCCCCATACCTTTAGAAAAGAGTAGGGGTCAGGATACCAGAGTCAGTGCTACCAGCAGCTTCTTCCCAGGTTTCCACCATGATTCTCAAGCCCACTTTCTGTAAGGGGTCTCCTGGGGCAAGAACAAACTTTGTGGTCATCCTATTATCAGTATTATGAATTATCAGTGTTATGACCCTATTGAAACACTTTAAAAACTTTGGATTTAGTAGCATGCCAACCCCATATCTGCCTTAGCAAAGCCTTCCTAACCACTAAAATTGCACATTAATGTAGTTTATGAGCTCCTACTAAAAACTGCACAATGTTCCAGCATTTGAACGAAGGATTATTGTTAAATATGATGATGCAGAAATGGCCCTTACTACTGGATCCTTTTCGCTCCTCAAGTTTATATAATTAATTTTAATTCATGTAATGTCTAAACGTTTTCTTGGGCAATTTACCAAGTTAGAGAGTGTCATGGATTGTCAGACATGGTGGATTTGACCTTAGTCAAACCCTATGAGAAAACTTTGACTCCTGAATATACAGTCCATGTGAAGGAGCCACAGGATAAGAAGAAATTACATGACAAAAAAAAATATGAAGACTCAGCCTAGACTTGACACCTGTAATGAATGCAGCCTTTTTCAGTGATAGATTCTTGCTGTCTTACCTTGATTGAATTTGCATTCTCCATGAACGTGGCTCTGATGCTGGCCCTGGAGAAAGTCCCGCTGTTAAGTCTCCTGTTTCCTGAATATAATACAACCAGCAAGGTTACCTCCATACCAGCAGTTGACTAAGGAAACAATGACCTATTATTGAATTGTCACGGTACAGCGTTATTCCTTATGTGCAATGAAGGCTAGGTCAGAGAGTGGTAGAAACCAGCTCAAAGCACCAGAAAGAACTCCTTGCTGTTCTTCTCATGCATGCTTTGTGTCTCTTTTTGTCTTTCTTTTTCTTTTAAATTGTTTTGCAAGTAGTTTTCTAAAATACCACTGAAGTTGAGCTATTGATGAATAGTATTTTTTTTCTGTTCTGAACAGAAAAGTTCATATCATCTCAACTGCTTTGTCTCTCACAAGTATTTTTTAAAACACTTTTCCTATGCATTTGGGAGAAAGACATACAGTACGTAAAGTTTGGTGGAGCCCAAATACTGGGAAATATAAGAAAAAAATGTCTTTTTCAGGAGAGGACATACTCACTAACTCAAAGCCTAATTTTAAGCCATTTATAATGCCCATGACTAGCACTCATTCCACAGAGAAAAATACGTGGGAAAGAGAGCAACTACTTAGGGAATGAAGGATTTACAGGAGCTGTGGCTGGAACACCTGGCCCTCAGCCTGTCCAAACATTCTCCCGAATTTATAACATAAAATTGCCGTGTCAGAATGAGCCTTCGGGGAGCTAGAACAACCAATCAACAAGCTGTTCTGCTCCCCAGTAAGGCTGAGTCGGGTCTCTTTCCTTCTGGATCCCAAAGCATTCAAATTTAGGCCAAGTATTTAAGCCCTCAGGGGAAATTACCTGTGCCTGATCATTTCATCATTTTGTCATTATTTAAAAAAATAATAAGTACAGGAAAATTATTTACATGGAGACAGAGCAGTTATTCTTAAGTTTCTGTTTCCTATCATGGGTTCTTAACACCTCAGGGTGAATTTTCATTTGTGTTCAATGTTCAATGTTAACCAGATCCACTCAGCTAGGATATGGGTCACTCCATAGAAAGTTAAAGGACAGGGGTGCCTGGGCGGCTCAGTCAGTTGACCATCCAGCTGCAGCTCAGGTCATGATCTTGCGGTTCGTGGGATCGAGCCCCAGGACTAGAGCCTGCTTTAGATTCTGTGTCTCCCTCTCTCTGCCCCTCCCCCACTCATTCTCTCTCTCTCTCTCTCTCTCTCTCTCTCTCTCAAAAATAAATAAACATTAAAAATAATAAAAAATTAATTATATAAAAAGCAAGTTAAAGGACACAGCAACAAGAGAAAGAAGGTAGGAATCATCAAGATGAAATCTACCCATTCAGCATTCAGATGAGTAAATTGGGACTTTGAATACTAACAGTAACAGCAACTGCACTTACCGAACACTTACATTTTCCAGGTGGCTTGGTTTTTTGAGTCCATCCATCAAGCTAGGTAAGCTTCTCCAAGAACATGTTATGGTCTTTTCTGACTGTGTTACACATATTAATTCACTTCTCACAACAACCCATGAAGGCAATCTTGTTAGTGTCATCGTCTGTAAAATAGATGACATTTTACATCATTTATACTTAACTGGCTCAAGGCCACAGAGACAGTTAAGGGGCCAAATGTATTATATGGCTGTGTATTATTACATTACCTAAAACACGTTATTTTATGATAAAATATGTTATCATAAAATTGTTATATAATAATATTAAACTTATGAAAATCTATTTTTCTAAAAGATTCTATGCATAGAATATTTGACTCAAGAATGTTGCGATCAATCCTTCTTGTGTTGAGAACAATCAGGAAAAAATAATATGTCATATCCCATATAATAAATGTCCTTTGATTTCACTAGAGATTACGTGAAACACTGACCTTGCATCTGGAGGTGTTTAGAAAATATCTACTGAATCAAAATCTGAATTTCACCCTGAGAGTCAAAATAGTGGATCATTGGGGCGCCTGGGTGGCTTAGTCGGTTAAGTGTCCGACTTTCGCTTAGGTCATGATCTCGCGGTTCGTGGGTTCGAGCCCCGCGTCGGGCTCTGTGCTGACTGCCAGCTCAGAGCCTGGAGCCTGTTTCAGAGTCTGTGACTCCCTCTCTGACCCTCCCCTGCTCATGCTGTCTTTCTCTCTCCTAGAAATAAATAAAAAACATTAAAAAAAAATTTTTTTAAATAGTGGATCATACATGGTCCCAAAATCAGACTTTTCAAAACTAAAATCTAGACTAAATGGCCTAGATATGAGCTATGTACTGGTCAGAATATTTGAAATAGGAATGATTATGGAAATTCATGTGTAGTTAGTGTATGTGTTTAATGTGTATACAATGTATGTATTTGATGTGCTGCAAAATGTGAAATACCATTTTTACACTCTTTACTGATCTAGTTAAATATATCTGTAAAAGTTAATAACCTGATATTTTTAAAACTGTAGGAAAATCCAATAAAAATTTGAGTCAGGGTCAAAGCAAGAACATCCAATATTTTTTTTTTCAAGTTACCAGAAGTCAGTTACCAGTGATAAAGATGAAGTCTTCCCCGTGGATGCCACCCCAGTTCCAGAAATATCTCCTTTCTTCTTGCATATCAGAAAATATGGGATCCATCACTACTAAAAGGACGTTTGGAATGCTTGTTTCCAGAAAGTTGCTAAAATATCCCATCCCTTTAAGAACTTTTCCAGTTCTTCCCAGCCCTTGTCACATTGGTCGGTGGTTCTGTCATTGCGGAATGTGCTCAATGAAGCAGTGCTTGAAAGCACTCAAAACCTGAGTTGATGGGACGCTTCACCAGCAGCCAGTCTATTTGAAGTTACAAGCTGGACTCCTGAAATGAAACTTGTCATGCCTCAAAGCTGTTGACTGCCTGTCACATCTGGAAATTCTTAGAGAAATTGAACTAGCCTAACAGATGGACTCAAAAATCAAGCAAACTGGATAATGTTCAGGCATCCTCCTTCTTCGCAGTATCAGGGATGCTGGTAGTTGTAGGCTCTCTTTCTCATTCGCTCTAGTGGCCTGGTGGTCATGCTTCTGGTAGCTCTTTTTTAGAAGTGGATGAGTCATTCTTGATAAGATATTATCTTGAGTAAGTAAAAGGATTTTGTCATTCACATGATATTTCTTCTTTTTGGGGAAAAAAATTATTTTCCCATCGCCAACTTATTTTAGGGACTGCCTGACTTCTATGAGGTCTTAGCTCGTGGAGTTATGGTGTCCATGAACTTGGTCTTACCTGCCCTCCTTTCAGATTGCCAGTATAATTATGAAGGAACACTAATGGTGTCATGCTTCCTTCAAACAGACTCTACTGCCTAATAAAAACTAAACAGTAACAAAATAAAACCCGGTTTCCCTTCAAGGAATTAGAACTGTCCATTGTCTGTAGCACAAACCCACCAATTGTTTTCTTGTTCGGAATTTCAGGGACCTCTGAATAGTACCTTAATTTATAAAGGCTAAATTACGATTTAGCTGCTAATATATTCCATCGCTTCTTGTTCTTTGTACTATGGCCAGAAAAAAATGCCTTCGGTACATTTTTCTTATCTTGTGAAACTTATAGTTATTTTTAACTACGTGTTGCAGTTTTTATGTTCTAAAACTTGGAATTGAACTTTACTCTAACTCTAGTTCCTATTCCATAGCAACAAATACCTCTCTAGCATCACAAAGTATCACTAAACTTTAGCAAGTGTTGATTGGGTTGTGTCTATTCAATATCCAAAACATGAGATGAAGAGCAAGTAATCCTAAAGGCAGGCACAGTACATAAACAACAGCAGATATAGATAATATATTCCTAGGTGTGTGTAGATATGTGCGAATATATTATATATAATATCTATATATACATATATATAATATATAATAAATATTATTAATCCATAGTAGCCTCTAAATAGATCACCATGCAGATGACTGTGCACTGGCACTTAAAGGTTTCTAGTTAGCATTTTGATTAAAGGCTCCTAGTAAATATGTGTTTATATATATAACCACTGTTGATAATTAATTATTAATTATTATATGTTAATACACTCAACTATAATTTAATACTATATAATATATTAAATGTTATTAAATATTAATAACTAATTGTGTGTGCATATATTAACTAGGAGCGGAATATATATATATAGGCCATTGCACAGTGCCTTAATATTTTTTGGAAAGGAAGGCAAGAAGGAATGAAGAGGGAAAGAGAGAGGGGGTCTGAAAATATAACTAAAGAAATGCATGTAAAATAAGAGAGGACTCTGCATTTGAGTGTTTCTTGAATGTTCCCAGGTATCCGTGCATACATACTCTCAAACTAAGTGACGTTTTGCCACAGTGGGCTGATATGAAGCGGTAAAAAGCAGAGAAGCCTGCTGATGTCCAGAAGTGAACAGCAAAGCGGGCAGACTCCAAGAGACAGGTGCTGGGCAGAAATAATTACATTCGGCTTGCACTGCTGTCACCTCAATTAAATGCAGAAGCTATAATTGGTAGCTAAAAATATACACCTTTTTCATGCCGTTGTTCCGTGCGTATTTTTGGGAATGGACTTTCTTTAGATGCTTGCTTTATTCCAGGCTAGGTCTACTGCTGGGCACCTAGAGATCATTCTAACAGCAGTCCAAAGGAGCTGCAGATCAGCGATAAAATCTGGGTCTGGATCATCTGACCTAACAGCAGGCGCTCTTGCAAAGCAGCAGAGAGGAAGCTTGGGGCTGGGTGGTAACGGCGTCTTTCTTTTGTAACCAGGTTCTTCTTTTACCCTCTCCCCGGGAGTTGATGGTTTTCCAGGAAATAGGAGTGAGATGAATTGACCTTTAGAGGACACCAGGGAAATGGGCCTATTTGTCACCATTCTTCTTTCTGTTGGGTTTTTCTTTTCCCTTCCAGCCCACAGAGTAGAGGAGCCCACTGCACACCACAAGGGAGAATGAGGCCTCCGTGACAGAGAGGCTGCTCAGGGGCCCGGAGAGCCATTGGCTTCAGCTTGACCCACGGGACTCTTGCTGCTCACTCCTTTCCAGCAGACCTTTATCTGCTCGAAAGCAGTGGCCATGATTATCACCTAGGAACACCACCTCTGACCTTTCTGTGGCTTCCATTCATTCTTCTTCCATCTCTCCACAGGATCTGGGAAATTCTCATGAGTGTAGGTTCCTTAGCTCCGGTGGTATCAGAGAGCACAGCTGAGAATTCCAGCTCTGTGACTTTGAATTAGCTACTTTACTTTTTCAAGCCTCAGCTATCTTTAGTGGAAAACAGGAATTGGACACTAAGGGTCAGAGTCAGATTCTGTGAGAGTCCCACATGCACAATGTTTTGAGGCACACCTGCGGCGCACAGCTGCCATCATTATTATAAAGAGCTTACTTCTATTCCCACCTTGGTCAGGACACGCTTGTTTCACTTAGCTGCTGCTCTCCCCAAGGCTCTAGGAAATGTTCTATTCTTTCCTCTCTAAGTGATTAGCAGAAAGAGCTGAAATAAAATTAATTAGGAAATGTTCCTGCTGAAAAAGCATGACAATACCTAATTCATCTAAAGATCTCTTATTCGAGAACCTTGACAACTCTAAACCAGGAAATAAGAAATGGGGAAAAAAGACTCCATCTGAATGTCAGCACTGATATCAAACAATCTGTGCACTAAACCCCACATGGTCACAGGCACTAAATGCCAGAAATCGCCACTTCTTCTGCTCAAGTTTATTCCAGTTTTCCTGACTTTGCAGTCAGGAAAGCAGGAGACATAATGAATGAGCAATGTCAGAAGAGTTAACCAGACAGAGTTTCAGGAATCTATTAATAGCAGATACAAGATCTCAAATATGAGCAGCCTGGGCCATTTAGATAGGCCAAATAGGCCTCCTGGCTTGTCAATAAGAAACATCAGTAATCATGCTAGGAAAAGAATGAATTTTCATTTTATTTAATGTTGTCTAAGAAGACAAATGGGTCTATTCTTCTATATAAAAGTTTCTATCCAAGAAAATTGGGTGTGTGTTTTCACTCTTGGCATTAAGGGATAACTCCATCCTTAATGAGAAAATTCACTTCTATAGACCACTCTTATTCTTTATATCTCTCAAGAGGATAGACATCATTGTATGATGGTACAATCAATTTAATAGGGGTATGTGAAAATGCTGGCATTTGATTGACGTAGTAAAACACAAAGTCGAACAGTTTTCTGAAGGTTCTTTTGTGGGAAAGGCAGTGCTGGCTGAAATGTGCATTCTACCATCCAAGAGAAACACACTCAGCTTTGTACAGAGTTCCCCAAGCTGGGACAGTGGTTAGCAGTTTAACATCGCCCAGTCACATGACTCATAAAACCACTGTATGTGTGTATGTGTGTGCATGCACACGGATTTTCCTGCTGCCGTGATAAGGCAAGCTAATATGTGTAAAACTGCCATCTAGTTCTATAGAGTGAAAGAGAGCAATTTGATGAGAGATGGTTTTCTTAGTCTTGGGGTTCTACACACACACACACACACACACACACACAGTGCTCTGGGCAAGTATAAATTTCAAAGCTATTGGCAGCCTCTAAGATTTGCCAAATTCTTGCTCTTCCCACTCTTCCAAACTCCTAGGCTGTGGTGTAGCTCTGGTGGGCACTTTTCACAGAGTTCATCCTTTTGCCCACCAGGGCAAAGGTTTCTTAAGTGCATGTGGGCAGGAGAGACTTGATAGTTTTGGTTTCAGGGCAGAGCAGAGCACTGTCCATCACCCCCTACCTGGCAGTCTGCCCTGGGCCTACACCAGCTTGAGTCAAAAGGATAGAAGCAGATAAACTCGCCCCTTCCCCCAAATCATCCTGGCTTCTGCTCCTGTTAAGAGCAGCCCCATGCTGTCAGCACTAAGGCTGAAAACTGAGAGTCATCTTTGATTCCTTCCCACTTCTTGACCCCTGAATGCCAACTCCACCTTGGGATTCTCCCTTGACACCTCTGATAAGTGCCTTCCGTCCCACAGCCACCTGCTACCCAGGCCTTTGTCAATCTCCAGCCTGGATGCATCAGCTCTGAAGCAGGACCCAAAATCTAATCCCCACCCCAAGATTAATTTGGTGGTCTGACAGCGTTTGACTTCAGCTTAGAGAGTCTATGAGCACAGCCTGTAGAGCTGGCATGAGCTGAGATCCAATCCTGACTGTCATGTTCCAGCTAAGCACTCTTGGGTAATGAATTCAATCTCTGAGTCTCACAGGCTGGCGGAGGATTAACGAGGTAACACATTTACAGTGCTTGGCACCAGGCCAGTGTGTACTGGGTTCTGGTCCAAACTCCTTAAGCCCAAAGAGCATTCACAACTCGGCCTCAACCTTCCTTCCTAGGCTTGCTTCCTGAGTCACCTTCCCTTTACCCAGTGCTCTAGCCAAATTGAATATTCATATAATATTTTAATAGTTTCTTGTCAAGTTGGCTTCCATGTAACACCCAGTGCTCATCCCCACAAGTAAGCCTCCATGCCCATCACCCCCCTTCCCCTCCCCCACGCCCTCTGCCCTCAGTTTCAGTTTGTTCTCTCAGCATTCAAGAGCCTCTCATGATTTGCCTCCCTCTCTCCCGAACTAGTTTTCCCTTTCTTTCTCCCCCATGGTCCTCCTAAGTTAAGTTTAGTATATAATATTTTAAAGTTTACTTTTTCTCTTATTTTCTTACCATTTTCTTTCCTCCTGCCCCTCTCTACCACCGAACTTTCCTATTGAAATTTGAAGTACCCTACAATGTTCATCAAATCCTGACCTCCTTCTTGGGTCTCACCAGACAGAAATAACCTTTGTCTCTTTAGCCTTACATCTTTAGCCTAATTTATAATTTCCTCATGGCTTTCTATTACAGCTCCCTGGTTTTGATCATGTTTGAATCTCTATTTCTCCCTGAATATTTTTGTATTTGACATATATGCATATGACCTAGAACAGTAAAGCAAGTCTAAGGGAGACAGGGAGGAAAGAATTGCTTCACTTGGGGAAAGCTATCCCTCCTAAACAGTCATGCTCCAAAAAGTCAATAGTCTCAAAATCTTGGCCTGCAATGTTTTTTGGAAGCCAGTTGAATTTCTGATGGTGTTTCCTTACAATGGTGGTGGCTAGGTGGTGGTCAGACCCTCCCTTGGCCTGCAATATTTCATGCCTATAATTTTGACCCTGGCACAGTTAGCAGCCATGGCTCATGCCATGAACAATGAGGATAATAAACTCAACCATTCAATGGGAAGATATAGGGCTATGTGTCCATATTGGCCCAAAGAAAAGGACTACTCTTGGGTTTAGAGAGAAACAATGGAGCTGATAAACTGAATTGTGCTTTCCTTGAATCAATCCCATCTGAGTTTGAAAACATAGAGGATCCTTCAAAATGAGATTCATTGTAGGACAGTACACTATGATAGTAGACAAGAGTATAATAATGCAGTTTTGGGGGAAAGACTTCCATTCTCCCACCAGCTTTATTTTTAATTTGCCAAAAGCTGGCTTAAGGGGAAAACCTACCAGAGGTGCTTTGTGTTTCCCTTTGTGCTTTCATTCTGGTCATGCGACACACAGCTCTCATGCTTCTTACTCTTCCTGAGCGGCCCTAGAAACAAAGCTGTGACAAAAGCACAAATTGATTCAAAAACTGTAAAACAGAAGAGGGGGGAAAAAGGCAGCATCTTCAGCCTGCGCATCGTATACACAAACAAGGGGTTTTCTCTGCCCCTGGGGCTGTCTGCTAGGCATGCAGGAGTGAGGACAGGAAAGGGACCCTACCAGGCACACAAGCATCAGGGCAGGAAGGGTCTGGGGAAGGCCTGACTCTCAGTAAATGGTCTTTGTGATTTTCTCTCTTCTCTCTCTTTTTAATGTATATTTATTTATTTTGAGAGAGAGATACAGACAGGGTGAGCACATAAATGTGGGGCAAGGGGCTGAGAGAGAGAGAGAGAGAGAGAGAGAGAGAGAGAGAGAGAGAGAGAGAGAGGAGAGAGAGAGAGAGAGAGAGAATCCCAAGCAGCCTCCACACTCAGGGCAGAGCCCATCTGGGGACTCAGTCTCATGAACCATGAGATCATGACCTGAGCCAAAACCAAGAGTCAGATGCTTAACTGACTGGGCCTCCCAGGCTCCCTGTGATTTTCTCTCTTAATTGCCATTGTGTAGGGGCACCTGTGTGGCTCAGTCAATTAAGCGTCCGACTTCGGCTCAGGTCATGATCTCACAGTTCGTGGGTTCCAGCCCTGCGTTGGGCTCTGTGCTGACAGCTCAGAGCCTGGAGCCTGCTTCAGATTCTGTATCTCCCTCTCTCTCTGACCCTCCCCTGCTCACACTGTCTCTCTCTCTCTCTCAGAAATAAATTTTTTAAAAACATTAAAAAAACTTAATTGCCCTTGTGTAAGACACTAATCACCATCCTAAAATATACTCTTGCATCTCCACTTGCAAATGCTTTCAAAGACATTCACCCAAACACATTAAATCAGGATTATCTTGGTTCAGACACATGCTCCAGGATATCCCAGCATTGGCCCAACATGTCCCTCCAACATGGGTCTGGGTACTCAGCCGCAAATCAGCCTGGAAGGTTATCTTCCATTAGCCTCTCCCAGTCTAGGCATTTATTTTAATATTGATTCTTATAATCACAGAGAGACATTCTTGACCAAATGGCAGCATCTGTTTTGCTTATCATTAGTATGATTAGCATGCAAGGGTACATGTGAAGTGAGTCCTAATCCTTTAGGGTCTGAATATCCTCAGAATATAGCACTGAGGTCACCCTGTCTTTACTGGTGAGACTGGGGATGGTCAGGTGGGAACCTGATTGGTCTCTGGATAAGAAACAACACAGAGATACACAGACGCCCAAACCCAGACACTGAGCATCTAAGACCCCAGCCCTGCCTTTCCTGAATGCAATTAGGACAGCTCAGTCTCCGATATGTTAAAGAAAACACTATTCTGATACTTATGAAAGATAGTAAGGAAGCCTTTATTCAAGGAACTATGCATTGGGGGGTTTGTGGTGGGAGAGAGAAAGAAAAATGGGAATTTATAATCAAAGAGTAGAAGGAAAGGGACAGTAGATGGAAAATGATTAAGAGGGTAGGAGGGTTCTTACAAAATAGACCTAACAAGAGTCTTGCTAAAGGCAGGCCAGGGTGACCAGATATCACTTGGTGGGGGGGTGGGGGGGGATGAGGATTTTGGTCAAATATGAAGGGCGTCAGATATTGAGGGTGGTGGATTCTTGCTACAAGGGCACAATGCCACATGGGAGCCTGAAGATTGGAGCCTAGTAGAGAAGAGGGTTCAGGGAAGTCAGGCTAAATTTGAGTCAAGGAGGGAGCCTTTGTCATACATAGTCCCCCATCTGAAAACCACAGGCCAGATTTGAACTTGGAATGAAGGATTCATTCCACATTTATCAGGCACCCGCCAAGCACACTCCTGGGTGATGGTAATGTAGAGATGAAGGAGTTTCCTTGCCTTCCAAGAAACCAGAGACTGTTGGAGGAAGGGAGACAAGCAAACAGGAGACTGTGCCCTCAAAGCAGACTGAGTGTGAGTGCCCCTCAGCTCTCCCTGACTGCCTGGCCTTCCAAGTGGCATCTAACCTCACTGGCCTCCAGCTCTTCAGCTGTGAAACGGGAAGAATCGCGGAAACTAGATGGTAGATTTTTCTGGGGTTGGCTGAAATCTGTGAACTGCTTGCAGAGTGGCTAGCATGTTGTAAATACACAACAGACAACTTTAGGAATATTGCTGTCACAGATGGTGACATTGTTTGTAGCATGGTGGCAGCGCTGTGATGGAGGTAAAAGTACAGAGGACAAACACCCGACCCCGGTGAAGGATGGTTTGAATCAACATGGGTGCACTAAAGGTGATGCTTCAACTATGCCTGAGAGGAGAAGGGGAGACAGTCAGGCAAAGCTAACTAACAGCACCCAGGACAAAGCCACTGCAGCAAAAGAGGGAGAGGCCCAGGGAACATGCCCATGTTTGCAAATAGGAAGGGCATGAACAATTATTAAGCCCATAGGAGATTTGACACAGAAATGAACTGAGGCTCAGAGAGGTACGGTAGCATAAGTAGTAGCCTAAGGTTACACACCTATTAGCTGCCATGATTCACTACCGAGCTTGCAGGATTCTAAAGCCCCAGCTCTGGATCCCGTCTGTCCTCTCTGAGCCAGAGCATAAACCATGTCAGTGTCAGGAAGCCTATGGGAGATAACTTAGTGGCTAGACCAGGAAAGTCCCAGTGTTCACATTAAGGGGTTTGAGTGTTACATGGGAGAAACAGCCTTTCCTGAACAGAGGAAGGAGTATTACTAATTCCAGAGGCGTTCAAGCTGGGTATATCTGTAGCGCCAATCTGGTATTCATGGCACGGAACTGGGATTATGGTGCTGTG
Organism: Proteles cristata cristata; assembly: GCA_017311185.1. NCBI lineage: Eukaryota > Metazoa > Chordata > Mammalia > Carnivora > Hyaenidae > Proteles > Proteles cristata. The sequence continues at coordinate 602,511 of JAESUZ010005265.1, read as the reverse complement.
ACTCATCGCAGTAAAAGGGGAATGTTTTAGAAATGATAATTTGTTTCTATGAATTTGGCTTTTTCAGACTCTACATGTAAGCAAGATCATGCAGTATTTGTCTTTCTCTGTCTGACTCACCTCACTGAGCATAATACCCTCAAGACCCCTTCATGTTGTCACAGATGATAGGGCTTTCTTCCTTCTCCAGGCTGAATAATATTCCATTGTGTGTGTTAGCCATTCATCTGTTAACAGGCACTTTGGTTGTTTCCATATCTTAGCTATTGTGAATCATGCCACGGTAAACAAGGGGGTGCAGATATCTTTTTGACATCTTGTTTTCATTTCCTTGCATGTGTACTAGAAGTGGGATTGCTAGATTAGCTAACACTACAGTGGCGATCAAATTGCAATACATAAATGTACTAAATCAACACACTGTACACCTTACAGTTATAACCCGTTATATGTTAATTACCTCTAAATTTTAAAAAATGGTAATTTGCCCTAATCTCATGAACAGATGAAAAGGTAACAGTAAATGGAAACAAGGTTTACATATGGTACCATCCACGTGAATCAAGGTCCCTTCTTAGGGATGCTGTTGAGGAATTAACGTATCTGGGTAGGAAGCCGAACCTATTAGATGCCCCCCAATGCATATTGTCTGCCATTTTGAGCATGAAGAAAGACATTCTGTGATCTCTAAGACCAGAAGGAGCCCCAATGATCATCTAGCCAAAATTGGTGGGGGGGGGGGTTGTAGATGATAAAACCAAGATTCAGAGAAGTGAGGTGATTTGGCACAGATACTGTTGACATATTTGCCGTATGACACCAACCTCATCCTGCCAGCCATACAGAGAAATCCCAGGAATCTGGAAGCATTCACACAGGATAAAGTGGGTATTCTCCTCCAAATAATTTCCCCCAAATCTCCTTAGCAAAATGTTTCGCAGGCTCTGAAGTGAGGGCTACATGAACAACTCTGTCTGACTGCTCCACCAGGCAGGCATAGAAAGCCGGCCGGGAAGAATCAGATCCCCCATCCTCGGTGAACTTACATGCCCTGCCTTCAAGATGTTTATCTCTGGTATTTGTGTGTGTGTGTGTGTGTGTGTGTGTGTGTGTGTGTGTGGTTGGATAGGGAGGGAAGGAGAAGCAAGACACATCTTTTCTGAAGGTCAGAAGGGAATCCAAAATGTTAGTCTCCTTACCCTCAAAGCCCTCTCTTACTGGCTCAGCCACAGGGTCTCCCTGCCCAAAAAGTTCAGCGGGCTGGACCAAAGGCATTTGTCCACCAACCTTGGAAATGGACAATAAGAACATTGCCAGGGGGAACTAGGCTGGCTTGAGAAGGGAAACGGGAGAACCCCACCATCTGTAGCACCTTATGATGCTTTCTTGGCAGTCTCTCTCTTGGAGAGATCACAGAAGTGTGTGGTGTCTTGATAAACATAATAGGGGAAGTCAGAAAAAGATATAATTCTGTCTTGTAATGATGAAAAAATACAAAACCACCAAAAATAAACCCTAGAAATTATTACAACCCCAATAAGAAGACCATATGGTGTTGGCCTATGAGAACCATTTGTGGTCTTCTATATTCTCCTCAGGGAGATGTGTAATTATTTTTTAAAAATATATAAGAGAATGCACATGAATCCAGCAATGTCCTTCCCAAAATAGAAAACAACACTTAGGGTCAAACTGAATTTTCACCCATCCGTCTGGCTGGCAAGATGGTAGATGACAAATATTCTTGATTCTGCTAGCCAAGGCCATGGGGTATACAAAGAAGCTTCTAGAAATCTAATTGTTGGACCTGTAGAATCTGTCATGTTGGCAGCCAGTGAGGTACATCACATAGTTATATAACAAATGAAAGAGGTAACATCAATTGTCAGGAAAAGAACTGAAACCAGGAGACAGGAGATGACAGGTTGTCATATTTTTCCAGCCCCCCTCAAGAACCCTGCTGAAACTTCTCTGAAGAATTAATAAATGAGGGACTTAGCCTGTTCCCATTTTGTGCTCTCATCACAAAATCAGCCGGGCTGCTTTTTCTTTCTTCCCAATGTGTCACCTTAGGATGCCAAAGTGTTCTTCAGACTGTGAAGGATGTGTCAATCAGGATGCAACTCAACCTCGGTTGAGTCCCTGACCCATATTTAACAATTTCTTTAGTATGACATGACTTAACATGCTAAAAAGCAAAAAAAAAAAAAAAAAACCAAAACAAAACAAAAGCAAAAAACAAAAAAACAAACAAACAAACAAAAAAAACCTCTGCAAAGCTCATGTTCAAAAAATGATTTCATTTACACTTTTCGGGTATTTAAGCCAGCGTTGCCCTGGGACCTACCAGCATGCAAAGGGCTAAAAGGAAAAATTAGACAGGGATTTTTATTTGATCTGAAACTGAGAGAAAGTGATATATGGTCTGTCTGTTTTTCAAGACCCCTTTTGCCAAAAACAAGAGCCTAAACTCCTCCTCGGTGATGGTGGTGGTGGTGGAAACAGTCAGAG